>VZRV01002858.1:0-299021 GCA_013398115.1 Falcunculus frontatus
GGGCCGAGTAGTGGCCCAGGCGGCTCCGCTCCCGCGGCGCCGAGGGGCAGCGCCGGCCCCTGACCGGGCAGCGCCGGCACGGGTCCGGCCGGCTCTGCGCCCAGAGGCTGCACTACGGGAGCGCCTCCGCCGGAGCCCCGTTCCTGGCGGCGCCTGGCCCAGTAACGCGGCAGCGGCGGGTCCTGCTCCGGCAGCAGTCGCAGTGCTGAGCCGGGTGGGTGGCGGAGCTCCTCCATCTCTGCCGCCAAAGGTGTTTCGGTGCTCTTTGTACAAAAAGGCTGGCTCCATTGGAGCGTGCCCGGCTTCCTGGGAAGTGCTGGTGGAAAGCTTCGTCCCCAGACATTCAGTGTCTGTTGCCACTTGCAGCAGCCGTACATGTGGCACAGTAAATTCAGCGTCGACAGCGAGGGGCTGCTGCGCCTGGTGACAGGTGCTTGGTGCTCTCTATACGCAAACCGGCTGCTGCAGGCTCCCTAGGTCGCTTGAACTTCGCTCTGCGAGGTGTCGTTTGGTGGCACTGGTTGTGATTGGGGACAGCTGTGCTGATCGCCCTGCCGTACGGTTGTGTGCTCAATTTACAGCGTGGAGCAGATTGGGCTGTTACCAAACCTGAATGAAGTAGAGGCTCTGTTCAAATGATAATAATAAACTTCATGAGAACTTTGAGGGAGAGGGATGTAAAGTTTCGTACATGCGTGGGGTTTTCTTTGTAAACCAGGAGTGTAACAAGGCCTTGCATATGCATTAGGAAAATTTAATCATGTTATGCTGTAACTTACACTTCCTCACTTTTCATGTTGTTATTAGCAGTTGCTTTCACTGAGGAATTTGATCAGCAGCTTGAGAGCTCTTTCTGCATGGCACTTTTCACCATTTTTATATAAGCATTTTTTATTGCCTTTAATTTTTGTTAGAAACAAACCCTATGTGATTTCTGGTACTTTTTATTTGTAGGGTTTAGCAGATACAGCTAAAAAAAACTTTGGTGGTGGAAACACTGCTTGGGAAGAGAAGACGCTGTCAAAGTATGAGTCCAGGTGAGCTGTCTCAGTTCTTCTCATTCAGCTGTGTTTTGTGTCCACTGTGTGTAACTTCACTGTACCACTGTTTGCTTGAACTTCAATATTGAACTTAGCAGCTAAGGTTTCTCTTGTCCAAACCTTAAATTCTTAAAGATTAAAATGTTACATTATGTCTTAATCTAAAGATAATAGTAAAGACTGAAATGCCTTATTAGTGCCTTTATTCGTCCTGTTTCTGGAAACAACAAAAGTTAATTCTGTCATTAGTCATAGTAGTTTCTTTTTCTATTTACCCTTTAAAGTCTTAAAATAATGATTCTCAATCGTGGTCAATACTTTATTGCTAGTCATAAAAGGTACAGAGTACTGAAATACTTGTTTTAGAATTAAAGTAGTAGTCTCCTTCCTGGAGTTGCCACTATTTCGATGCCAAAGAGAAAGCAAATTACTGTACACATGCATATGTGTGTGTATATATATATATATGTGTGTGTGTGTGTGTGTATATATATATACACACACATACACATATATATATACACACACACATATGTATACATATGTATATATACATGTGTGTATGTGTGTATGTATCTGGTTGACCATGGAACAAAGTAACCTGGTATCTTTCTCCTGCAGTTCAAATTCATTTCTTGTCTTAATTGGAGCACTGAGATGTTACTGTGAGATTCACAGGCGTGTATTGAATAAAAATACATGAAGTTTATTGCTGAACATAAGAGAAAATTACTGTATTCCAATTTTCTGGGAAGCTAAAAATCTATCAAACCTACAATCTGCAAACATAGTAAATGCAAGCAAGTCACAAGGTCCTTGTGGTCATTATTCTGGTTTTGTGGGGGTTTTTTTGACTCAAGTAATGTTTATTAGTTCTTTATTCTGATATTTGGTGTGTTTTGAGACTAATTCAGGGCACCTCATAAACTGATAAAATATTCTCACAGAAGTCTGAGTGCTTTGTCATGTCTCGAGTTGTGTTGAACGTTTAAATTAAATTTACAGTTTTCCTTCTCTGCTCGTAGTGAAATTCGTCTTGTAGAGATCATAGAGAATCTGTGTGACAGTAGTAACTTCGAATGTAACAACATGGTAGAAGAACATGAAGAACTTATAGAGAAATGGTGGTTCAAACTGTAAGTATCATTTTTTGATAGAGATCTTTGTGTGAATAAATAGTATAAAAGGCCGAACTAATAATGTTAAATCTTGTGCCTGAACAATAGCAGTATGGGTAATTCTTCATTATCCTTCAAGAGGTGCCATTGGGTACAGCTGGTTTCAGGATGACTTTTACTATCATGCGCTGCTGTGCTATGTTCCTTTTGATTTTCAATTCTAGCAGTGTTGCACCAAAGCATCTACACTCATTTCCTATACACTGTCTACTCAGTTACCCAGTGGGGTGTTGAGGCAAACTGACATTGGAAAATTTTGAAGTTTAGTCCCTTATTTGTTTTCCTTTGTCACAAAACTGTGAGGGATTCTTTGGTTCTTGTGGTTTTTTGTTTGCTTGCTTTTTTTTCCTGAAACTACATTTTGTTCTCCTGTCAATCAAAAGAATAGTTGGTGCTAATCACTGTAGAAGTTGGATCTCTTGAGGATGGTAGAGCAGCAGCTGACTTTTCTACCTGCCTTTTAAGCTAGGCTGTGATTTCTGTTATAGCTAAGCTTTTCATGTACCAGTCTAATTAGTGTAAGGATGGTAGTGTAGCATTTAGATTCCTTAATATCTGGGTTTTCTAGTTCCAAATCATGTTTCTACTAAGTATTTTCCACTAATTTAGACTGTCAGCACTCCTAATTAGCTAGAATTCAATAGGGTGTACTGCCATTATAATGTTTCTGTATTGGTTTGAAAACAATCCAGTGGGAGATCACAAGTCAGGATTAAAATTCTAACAGGAAAAATTAAAACTAAGGGAAATAATACAAGGAAAAGTACTGACACAGTCAGATACAACCTGGCACCCTGTCGGTCAGGGTGTTGGTAACAGTCCAGATGAAGTGGTCCTGTTGAAGCAGTGATCCTGTAGAAAAGAGTCTGGTCTGCACATGAAGGTCTGGTGGTATAGCTCATGTCCTCTGGGAGTCCCATAGGTAAGGGCTATCTGTGCTAGTCCAAACCTCTGATTATATACAGATGGGAACTCTCAGCTCCTCCTCCTGGGCGGAGCATCTCACAATGGGATGGTGAGTCACGAGGCAAGGCATTGATGGGCCCATTAACAGGAGATAACTCCCAGAGGGAGTTATCAAGGATGAGTCATGGTAGCAGATAACAAACACTGCCCCACCTGTTTTAACAGCTTATGCAGATGGTGATAGAATACATGCTTTTGGTTACATCTTACACTGCAACCTAGGACAGTTTCAAAACTGGATAAGGCTTTTTGATAATCCACTTTCTTCTAAATGACTGCTTTATCCTTTTACCTAACTATACAGGGTTGTATATTTGTTAACACATCATGAAGGGAATAGAATAGAATAACAGAGCAGAGAACAGAATATTTCAATTGGGAGGAAGGAATGTACAATGATTACTTAGTCCAACTGCCTGACTGCTTCAGGGCTGATCAAAAGTTAAAGCATGTTGTCAAGGACCTTGTCCAAACACCTCTAAAACTCTGACAGGCTTGGGGCCTCCACCACCTCTCTAGGAAACCTGTCCCAGGGTTTGATTGCCCTCTTTGTAAAGAAATGTTTCCTAATGTCCAGTCTAAACCTCTCCTGGTGCAGCTGTGAACCCTTCCCCTGTGTCCTGTCATTAAATACAGCAGAGATCGGCACCTCCTTCTCCACTTTCCCTCCTCAGGAAGCTGTGTAGGGCAATGAGACCACCCCCTCCACCTCCTTCTAGACAAGCACAGAGTCATTAAGTGCTCCTCATAGGACATGCCTTCCAGAAAGGTAAACTATGCAACCCAGAGTCTTTAATTTGGCTAAAATTTGCAGAACTGGTCTTAAACTAGAAAATTTGACAAAGTAGACTTCCTAAAATAATCAAAACAATTCATAAAATACACTGGGTTTTGGAAAGTTTCAGTATTAAATAGACTTACTGAGTGCAATTGATTGTTCACCTTCCTTT
Organism: Falcunculus frontatus; assembly: GCA_013398115.1. Classification (NCBI taxonomy): domain Eukaryota; kingdom Metazoa; phylum Chordata; class Aves; order Passeriformes; genus Falcunculus; species Falcunculus frontatus. The sequence continues at coordinate 4,135 of VZRV01002858.1, forward strand.
CTTTAACCTGCAATATCCGAATGTCATTCAGTTTCAGTGGTAGTTTCCAAAGACAGTTTCTTTGTCCATGAATACCTTAGGTATTTTTTACAAGTTGTTACATAAGGGGTGGTCGATCACTGGAACAGGTTCCCCACAGCACCTAGCCTGTCAGGAAGAGTTCAGGAATCATCTGGAGGACACTGTTGCTCATGTGATTTAGTGTAGGAAGTCCTGCAAGGAGCAGGGAGTTGGACTCAATTAATTTGGTGTGTATTCTGGTGCTCAGGTAGCACATAATTGACTTCTTAATTTTAAAAAATTCTTCTAAAATAATACTTGATCAATGCTAAAAAAGAGGAGGAATTTTAACCCTGTCATCAAGTTGCCAATAATTTGAGCAAATGTCTGTCTTCTGTATACTTGAGAAAAAGACACAGTAATTATCTATAAGAGAAAGACATAAATAAGATTGTCTAAACTATATATAAACCTTCCCTAAAAGTAAGGTGTTTAAAAAAAGGATGTGTGCATGTGTGAAGATGAACTGATTTTTATTTGTTGCTCTTAATTCACTTTTTTCTTAAATATAATCCATAAAATTTGAATAGAGCTTGCTAATAGTATTGTATTTTAAAAGGTACATTTTCAAGTTGGAGGACTTCTAGAAATTGGTTCCTGAAATCTTAAGAAGTACGTTTCTAATCTGTCATGTGCAATAGATTTCTCTTCTGTATTGTGCTTAGTCAGTTGTGTGATTCTTTTAAAGAATCTCTGTTCTTTTTTTTTGTAAATGAATGTCTTTCATATACAGAAAGAAGAAATATCCTGATTTGTTTAAGTGGTTTTGCATTGAAACAATAGAAGTTTGCTGCCCTGCTGGAACATATGGACCCGATTGCCTTGGTAATTTTTCTTCTGAAAAATTCAGTAGCAGATATGTTTTTTTACCTGTTTGTTTCAGTCTTTCCTGTCATGGACAAATACATGATGTATGATATTTTGCATGCGACACTGGCTGTTGTGTAGTAAGTACCTGCCTGTTGCTTCGTAATTAAATGGCTGCCTTGCGAATATCCTGCCTGAATAAAAGTCTTCTGGGCATGTAGTAAAGTACAAAACTGTCGAGGGTACTGAGATGTGCAGAAACCATCAATCTGATGGTCATATCCACACCTGACCCATCCTTAAAGGCTCTGCTCTCTGTGACATGAAGTCTGCTGCTTAGGTGGCCTTACACAATCTGTGTTGACAAGAATCCTTGACCAGTTTCAAGAGCAAAACAGCCAAAATGCTGCTGGGGGATTAAATGAAGAAACTTGCAACTGATGATCAGTTAAAAAGGCAATGAGAGAAATTAGGTAAAAGTAGGTGGGAAATGAAAGTAAGGTCTTTGCAAAAGTCATGAGAGAGATTTTGGCCTCTGAAGCTGGTAAAATTTATACATCTCTAAAACTTTGCACCTTGTTTAGAGATCGATTTTGGCTGCTTAATATATTGGTAAAAATTAAATCCCCATTCCCTATATGGATCTAAGTAATATCTGGTAGATTTTTATAACTGTGATATGAGCCTTCTCAGAGACCCAGAAAAAATAAAGATACCAATTTTATCCAGGAAGCTAGGAAAATAAATAAAATTTTGAGCCATGGTTTTTACCCAAAATTAAATTGATAACTGAACTTTCCTGGAGATTGTTTTGAGTTTCTCTTGTTCTTGAATATATTATTGAGCATTGCCTTATTGCAAACCTTTTGGTTACTCTCAAGGGTAAAAAAGACTTTGTAAATTATATCCTGGTTTAGTATGACTTTAAAAATTAATTTTTATTTTTTTTTCTGTGAAGAGAGAGGGACTTTGGGTGCTTGTGTCTTGAGAGTAGAAAGTTATTTCCTTAAACATCAGATTTAAAAATACTTTTGATCCTTTTTAGCTTGTCGTGGTGGGTCAGAAAGACCTTGCCATGGAAATGGCCACTGTGATGGTGATGGTACCCGAGGTGGAGATGGCTCATGTAGCTGTAAGAAGGAGTACACAGGAGAATTTTGTTTGGACTGTTCCAGTGGTTACTTCAGTTCCTTGAGAAATGAGACACATGCTGTTTGTACAGGTAACAAAGTCTTAACACACATCTTTGGGTTACTTCTTCAGGTTTTGTAAGCAAAACTAGAAACAGTTGAAACTAACAAATGGAGGAACAAAACACAGTTTGATGACTCAGCTTTAAGCATAAAAGACATGTCAGTCAGTTTGGTGGAATTCTAAGGTTTTGCTAAGTCATTCTTCCAGATTGCCCTTGATTTTTAAGGTTTTTTTTCTGCTTTAAGAGGCAGAATTCATAAAAATCTTTGCTTCTCTGCTTCCAAAGTACTGTTAAAATCTTGAACTGAAATTACTGCATACTGGACTACTTTAAAAGCTAGGTTTTCCTCATGTCTCAGATAAGCTTAAGTGGAATAAATGGGCATGGAAACAGTTGATCTTTACTACAAACTACTTAGATTCCTGTTAGGTATGCCTAAGTTTAATTTTGAAACAAAGTCAGAGTAGTAGGAAAAAAATTTTGCATTGGTCAGATTTTCAATTGTTCTTAGACCCTTGATGAGATTCTGCAACTGTTACATCCTGACTCTGAGATCTAATAAGATTGTTTTTAAATAGTCTGTATTGGTTTTTTTTTTTCAATCTGGTTGTGTAGTAATTCTTCTATATGATTTGTTTTATATTACAATATATAGCATGCATATGTTACATATGGTGTGTTATATATGTGTATTATATATGTATCTGTATAAAATATGCATATATAACTGGATTTCTAGTATATTTCCTTCTGAAGTTCTTCAGAGTAATATCACTTAACACATTGCTCTCATAGCTAGTTGCAAATGAAGTAGTGAGGATTCATTGGGTAGAGAAGTGCAGAATCTGATGTTTAAACTCATGTCCCAGCTCTGAGGGGCTGAGCTAAGTTTGCCTTCCTGATCTCCTCTTTCCAAATATTTTAGAAATTGGACCTGCCACTTCTAGTCACTAGAATTTCATGGCAGTTTTCTCAGTGGTGCAAATAACTGTAATTGCTAGTTTTGGTTTCCAAGGGTATTTTGGGATTTTGCAGTTGTTTTGGACAGATAGCTGCATATTTCTAAATTAAATCTTGACCTTATGGAGGTGCCATCTTGTGAATGGGAGTTTCAAGCTACTAAAAGATGATGGCTTCCAATGAATCCTAAATAAAGTTTTCTTTGAGAGTTTGTGTGCCCAAACTTGTCTTGGGATCTCTCAACAAAACTCAGCTTGTAGTTTTCTCCTCTCAGCCTGCCATGCTGCCTGTAAGACTTGTACTGGTTCAAGTAACGAGGACTGCCAAGACTGTAAAGAAGGCTGGATTAAAAATGAAGGTGGAGCTTGTGTGGGTGAGTAATGCTTGGCAGACTTCAAACAGGTTTTGTAGTAAGGCTAGTAAGATTAGCTGACATCGCTTCTAAGTTTCATTGTATTTTATGGAAATGATCTGTCACTTTAGATTTCTACAGTTTTATTAGTCTCTCTCTTCCTAACTTGTTTCATGTTGTAGGAAAGCAGTATTTCCTCACCACTGATTGCCTGGTGATGATAGTTATCTTTATCATAGTGTTCACTGTATGTCTTTTTAGTTTAGTGGAATACATATAGCAGCAAGTGGGGTGTTTCTTTTTAGACATGAGTTTTCTCGGTGTTTATTTGAATGCTAAACAATGTCCTGCTCTTGATTCGAGCTATTTTGTCAACTACTAGAAGATTCCTGTAAACTTAACTACCTATTTTGTACTAATTGCACAATTGCCTTCACGTAACTTTGTTGTGAATGCTCAACCCTAACAGAGTTCAAAACTTTCACTAAAAGCCATGCATGCTAACTTTTCCTGTTGTTGGACAGAAATACCGGGAGACATCAAGCTCAGTGCTTCCATTAATCTCTTACCTGTTTCTGTCTTAGCATTTGACTTGGTTTATGAGGCGATAAGTGTGAAACACTTCAGGAAAAATGTGAACACTGAAAATACTCCCAATGCAGGAATGCACTAGGGGAGAGTAACACATTCTGTTTAAGTGGTTGAATTTGACCCCTTAAAGACCTCTAACATAATGCCCGGAAACAGTGTCTTAGAACTGCTTCCTTTTCAAAGTGCCAGTGAGCCCTGGGCTTGAATTACAGCTCTTGCAATACCTGCTTAGGCAGCTATTGAGCACTCCAAGGGCATTTTTAAGATGCTTTGATATTGTCCTCTGTACAGCTGGGGTTTTTCCAAATAATTATTGTCACTAATGAGCTATAAATCAGTTGAGTAATCAGTAAGGAATGATGGATGCAGCAACAGGATGAGAGTGACAGCAATGATAGGAAGAGAGGGACTGAAATAATAGGCTTTCTTTGTCTGAATTTTTAAATTAAATACTCTTGCACCCTTTCCTCAAAATCATAAGGTTTGTATGTTTTAACTGTGCAGTGAAATTGGTTTTCAGCATGACTGGTCCTAATCATAACCTGGTTTGCTCCAATTTGCTTTGTATAGAATACTAAGTGGTGCATGTATGTGCATTTGTATAAGTTTTTTAGTCATATAAAAAGTTCTGTAAATTGGTAATGTGGGAGTACAGGAGAAAACAGTGTTCCAGAACTGAAGTCTGTCTGCTTGTTTGTTATGATATTTGCATAAATGACTGATTTGAAAATGGCAAGGATTGCAAGTATCCTGGAAGTTTATTTAATTTGAGCTCTTGATTTTCTGATACATCCTTTATCGCTGTCACAAAATATCTAAGGATCAGTTTTGATTTTCTAATGCAGGTTTAAGCTGAACAAAACAGTGTATGTTACCATGGTAGTTCTGTGTCTAATGTTGCATACCTGACTCCAAACTTACTGCAACAACTATTCTCAATGCAGTCAGTTTAAGTTTATAGCATTCAAATACTAATCTGGCTGTTTAATCATGACTACTATTTTAGGTAACTTGTCCTTTTTTTATCTTTCAGATTTAGATGAATGTGCTGCTTCTCCTTGCAAAGAGCACCAGTATTGTTTGAACATGGATGGATCTTTCTCATGCAAAGGTTTTTTTCTCAATCTGCTGTTGTATTTTACTGTCTAGAATCCTAATCTAATGCTAAAGGTAATGCTAGAAAATGCATGATAGGTATTTGGTACAGTGTGGTATGATCCTCAGTGGCCACGGGGAGGATGAGGCTTTAGACCTATTATATGAGTAAAACAAGATATTTCTGGCTATTTCTACTCTGCTTTTGTGAGACCCCCCACCTCAAGTACTGCATCCGGCTCTGGGGCCGCCAACATAAGTAAGGCATGGACCTGCCTGAGTGGGTTCAGAGGACAATTGTGGAGATCTTGATCAAGAGGATCACCTTCCCTATGAGGACAGGCTGAAGGAGCTGGGATTGTCCATTCTGGAGAAGAGAAGGCTCCAGAGCCTTTCAGTACCTAAAGAGGCCTACAACAAAGGTGGAGAGGGACTTTTTACAAGGGCAAGTAGTGGACAAGACAAGGAGGAATGGCTTCAAGCTGAAAAAGGGTAGGCTTAGGTTAGATATTAGGAGGAAAATCTTTACTATGAGGGTGTTGAGGCACTGCACCTGAGAAGTTATGAATGCCCTGTCCCTGGACATGTTCAAAGACCAGTTGGATGGAGCTCTTAGCTACATGGTCTAGTGAAAGGCGTCCAGCCCATGGCAGGGAGGTTAGATGATCTTCCAGTCCAAGCCATTCCTTGATTCCTTGTGTGGGTAAGCCATCTTACTTTAAAGGTGGTATTTTAAACCCCAGATATACAATTCTTTAATGCATAAAATATTTTATCTTTAGCATGTGATACCAGCTGTGTAGGTTGCACAGGAGAAGGTTCTGGAAAATGTAAGACCTGCGCATCTGGATACGTGAAGGAGGATGAGAAGTGTACAGGTTGGTGGATTTAGTAGTACCTGGTAGAACATTGCTTAGCCATGCTGAGGAGCTCATAAGTACATTCACATTTGTGTGCTTCAGCTTTCATGCCTGTCAAAATGAACCCAGTTGTTCTGGTATTAGCTGCAAAGACGTTCTTAATAACTTCCTTTATATTAATGAGATAATATGCTTGACTAGGCTTAAAGTGAACCACTGGTATGAAGGAGCAAGGTATTTTTATAGGAGGTTCAGGAAACAGCTACATAAGTCTTTCATCAGTTACCTACCACTTCAGATCTGTGTTTCTATTTGTTTTGTAACAGAAAGGCAGGAATTCTGTTAATCCCTCAATGTCCAAGTTCAAATGATATTCATTCTTAGTGAATTATAACGTGAAATTAGACTTCCTCTGTGGGAAAGAACAGAACATATGCATAATCTGAAGTAGCTATTAACTGTGATGATGTAGTATTTACAAGCTCTGTTCCCTTTAGCTATACTTTGATGGCATAAATGGAAAATGACTGTGGGGGAAATGTTCAGTCGGTTAAGATGAATTGCCTAATTGTGACAAACATAATTGCTTAATACATTTCTCTGTACATGGACCTGCAAAATACTAATCTGCAAAACATAAAAAACAACAGTACTGGGTGTTATCTGAATAACTTTTAAACAGTCCAAATCCTGAAGAATTAGATTATTTTAACAGAAGTTAAGTCTGTTGCAGCAGCATTCTACTCATCAATGTTTTTCATATTTGAATAGAATTTTGTTTATATGACTGAGCAGAAATAAGGTTTATAATAAAATAATAGCAATGAACTCTTTCTTTCCCTGTGCTATCTCTAGATATAGATGAATGTAACCTTCCTGAAAAGGTCTGCACAAAAGAGAATCAAGACTGTGTTAATACATCAGGTAGTTACAAGTGTGTATGTTCAGAAGGGTTTGAAGATAAGGATGGAACATGTGTTCAAACTGTAAAACCAGGCAAGTAGCTTTTCAGGGACAATTTTTAAAAAAATATGCTGTATCAACAACTAGGAGTTTTATTTCAGTCTAAGGGTCTAGTTGCTTGTAAACCCCTCTGTATATTTTCTCATCTTTGTACAGCTGTGGTCTGTATCAGTAGTTCATACTGTAGGCCACACTCTGCCATGTTTTTTTGCTTAAAGATAGTTTACGTTTTTAAACATTCTGTTCTTTTGTTGCTACATTTTTTCTTAAGTCAAGGCTGTGTTTTTAAGTCACTTGAGGGTTTGGCTTTGTTGCATAAAATGAGCTAGCAAATTTCTGCTGTCATAAAAAGTTCATCCTCCCCACTTCTTTCCTTTATCATTAATTGTAGTGACTTAAGGGTTTACCTGATTGCATGCAATCTTCAACTACTTGAAAGCTCAGAAAATTATGAATTCTTTTTGCTGGATGACAAAGCTGAATTTGTTTATTTTGCGATCACGTATGTGCCCGAGCTGGTGTTAAGGTGAAAATGGAGAAGACATCCGTCAGTCGTAGAGAACTGTTTAGCTTCACTTAAACGATACCTTCAGTCAAAAAATGCAACTATCATTTTTTCTAGAATGTATTGACCCATATGGACAGAACTACATTCATTAAATATTCCATTACTCCGTTTAGGCTTCTTCTACAATTCCAGAAAAACAAATGGGATTATTTTGCAATAACAGCTGTAGGACAATAGATGAGAGACACTTAATTTCATACCTTTATTTTCTTTCTACTTCTTAGCTTGTTTGGATTTTTTGTCCCCCAATCTGCATCCCCAAGACTCATTTTTCATCTTGTACTAATAAGTTGTAAAGATTCATGTTGTATTGCTGCTCAAGGCCACCCAGTTCATACCTTATACTCTCAGTGCTCACTGTTATTAGTCCTTTCAAATTAGTTATGTACTTCTCTTGTATGCAGGGTATCAGTTACTACAATTTTTAATGTGGTCTGACATTTTGAGACTAAAAGTAAAATGAAAAGTTGACAAATTGGCTCAGGGTTTTTGGTTTAGATAGTGCTTTTCCCAATATAATGAAATTGCTCTGATTTTTTAAAAGTTGTTTTAACATCTGATCTGAGCAGTTTGTACTATAGAAAACAATTCTGAGTAAGACTTGCCCTGTTTTTTCAAATACCAGAACTACTACTGACAGGTTGTGTGGAAAGGAGGAAATTCACTGTGAATAGCTGAAAACAAAAGCCTAGAATAGAAATACCTGTGCTGATTTTTTTCCTTCCACTAACAGTATAATACCAGTTTATTTAAAAAATTTTGTTCGCATATAGTAAAAAAAATAAATACAAGCTTAGGTTAGGAGAATAGTGCAAGTAGATGTTATATGTGGCTTAATTGCTTTTCCAGTCTTGATAAATATGTTGATTTGGATTTCTTTAAAAAATCTTAATTTCAAAAATCATAATTATATATATAAATAATTATATATGTATGATTGATAGTAGATTTGCATTCTAATTGTGATATTTAACTTCACAGGAGAGGAAGTAGAGAGTGAAACAACTGAGCCTTCACATACTGAACATGTTGACTTATGATCTGCGTTCAGAACCAAAAGACATTCCTATCTAAAGTTTTAAATTATTGGACTAAGCATCTGCTAGCTGACATACTGTGGAAGTGGTTTGAAATATGCAGGTTGCCATTAAGACTTTTTTTTTTTTAAATGGTGACAACCTGCTCTTTAAGCTGCGTTTCTTTATTCTTAAATCCCACTTTTTATATAATTCTTCAAGAACAACACTCTAGATGGGTTAGTATAAAATTTGAATGAACTTAACATTGTACCGAACGACTATAACCAACTTGCAGGCTTCTCATTCTAGTGCCTACTGAAAACTATTATCTTCTGGAAGAATTTAGTTGCACTTCATAATTCAAGGAAAATTTAGACTGGAGTTTGTTGTTTCTAATCATGAGAAATATTTCTGTAACTGAAATACAGCTTTTGGGAGTTGTCAAAGGGACTCTCTTTGGGGGGGGTGGGGAAGGGCTGTTCCCTTAAACAAAATAGAATGCCTAATATTGCATTCAATAAAAGTTTATTTTGTTGGAATGTGCCTTAAAATTTTTAAGATGTTAATACCCTGATGTGTTGTCATGCCTATTTTTCTTTCAAGTCAGTGAAAAAAAATCCAAAACCACAAAAGCAACCCAAACAACCCTCAAAAAAACTAAATCCCAGAACCTTGTAAACTGTATTTCAGTTCAGCACTGAATTCTAGCACTCAGTTGTGTTGGAATATATATGAAAAACAAAAAAACAACCCAACAGCATCCCCTCTCTCACACACACTTTCGTCTAAAGGAAGAATTATGTCAAACTTAACTTTTCAAAGGCAGGTCAACAGGTCTTTCTGACAGATACTTGCATTAAGTATGTAAACTAGTTTATAAAGTGATGAAAATTAGGTTTGTCTAACACATGCCCGCAGTAGCTCATAGTTATTATGTGAGTACTCTCTTGAATTGATGAACACAGGACTTTCACTACAGCCTACTGCTGTGTGTAATAGCCTCCCGTCTACCGCAGGGCGCGCATACTACAATCAATTTTTCATCTTGTTTCTTGTGCCATTTCAGAGGGAAAGATAAGCATAGCATAGACACAACTTCCTATGTGTTGTCTATAAGCTTAAATGCAATTGTAAGAGGTAAAATGGATATATCCTGTAGGACTGTCACAGCTGTAAATAAAATAAGGACCATCCAGGTACAGTCCTTGGTGGAAGTGAGTAAAGCTTAGAATACATTGCAGTGGTGGATACAGGGAGTATAACAAGGGGTTATAGAATACAGCTAAGAAGAGCAAGGTTTAGGCTTGACTATGAAGAAGTTATAAACAGTACCCTGAGATAAGGGGACATAAAAAGGCTATGAATAAGATTGACCTGTTGAACCATAAAAAGCGGACATCTTCTGTATACTTCTGAAGACTTGTTCAAACTAAGTCAGAGTTCGGTTTGTGAACAGTGCCTGTAGGATTTGTAGGTGCAATAGATACCTAGGTGAATATTGTACAAAACCTGATTCTGGTGGATTCTTATGTTAAAAGCTGCCTAAGATGATCTTGTGCATGGTAGTTTAAATACCTAGTAGTATTAAGGTATCTGTAACAGTTTTCTTTAAGTCAGTTTCCTTTAGCTGTTATATCTAGATGTTTCTTAACTTGCCAGTCAGAGAATGGAATCTTCAGTGCTTTCTCAGCTGTAATTGTCGGAGATGGGCCTATGTGCCACAAAATCTTGCAAGTTGGAGGGTAGGCACTGTATTTAGTGAGCACGAAATTAAAAGGAAGAAAAGGTAGGCAGTTTGGGAAGCACATGGAATACGACTCAAGGATCTTTAAGGTTTTTTTAGTACAGGTGTAGCCAGTTACAATAGTATTAGCCCCTAAGGATCCTGAAGGAGTGTAGCTTGTCTACTCATGTTACTCACTCACATTTAAAACTGTTTTGACTGAACGTCATCTTTTTTCCCCCTCTGCCTTGAATACAGTGGGGATTAGACTCTGAGTTGTCTTGGGTTTTGTCCTTTATAATCAGAATGGAGGGGTGGAGGAGCAGGATTTAAACTGATTAGCAGAAACTGGCAATGAAGGTCAAGTGCTTTTTGATAACCAAGCCAGTCCAGGCTATCAATGCTTTCTATTCCAAATGCTAGTAGTTTAGTGCTAAAAGAAAGTGAGCTGTTTCCATTAAATTTTTCATTGCATTGTAAGGGCATCTGGTTATGTGGTACAGTACTTGGAGTTGTCTGGAATTATAGGTCTCATGTCCAGCTATACAAATATGTAGGTAAATACTTAGAAGTGATCTGAGATATCCAACAAACAAGATTTGTGTCTTAGTGAAGTGTTGGTTAGGTACTTCTGTCATAAATACCAAGGTGAACTTCTAGACTCACACCTATGATTTATTTTGTAAACTTCATGCTGTGATATCAAACTGAAAGTGGCATCCCTTTTCCTAGATTGTTTTGCTACTACTTTGGGGTTTCTTGACATAAGATTGTGTTTTTTGCAGTGGGAAATAGTACTGAATAGTGTATCTAGGCACTTAAAAGGACAAGATTCTCTTGTATGTGATAGCTGGACTCCACAGAAGGTCCAGGAACTCTTTCCAGGAGCAAGCAAATGTGGAGACCTTCATGTTTCAGTTCAGGCTCTAAACAAGACCAGGAAAGCAGTCTGAAGTATGCATCATCTATACCACAATCCTCCTGCAGTGTCTAAACTTAGAAATCAAAGTATGTGCTGGAATGTTTTCAGCTGAACATGGGTACATAACACTGATTTTTTTCTTTGATGTCAATTCCTAACATGTCTGTAATAGACACTGAGTTCTCTTGAAAATGTAATACCATCCATTCATAAATAAGGTAAATGAAGTCTCTTTTGCACATTTGCTGAATACCTCGATGACCTAGGTAATTCAGGAAGTCAGCAATCACCTGAAAGGGTTTAAATCACAATCATCTTTCTCAGAAAAGGTGCCAAAGTCCATAAGTTATAGACAAGATCAGGACACAGGTGATTGTAAAATATATGGGGTATACTGTACAAACACATGACTTTTTCCTTTTATGGATGGTGAGGACTGATAATACATCATCCTAATATGTATGGCAGAGGTACTATTCAGTCAGGCAGTTGCCAGTTCAAAAGTCATAAAATGACATTTGCAAGTTGAAAAAACACCAAGAATTGTGAAAATCACTAAATCACATTTTCAGCATAAAGCTTTCAGTGTATGCGGCACTATGTGGATATATTGAGACAATTCTCCCTTATGAACAGGATGCACCCTGCCCTTCAGTTTTCTTTTAGACCATTCTTAATACAGCACAAAGTTAGGCACACAGATAATTCAAGTTTGCCTTAACAAGTGACTAACTGAAAAAAATGTGTTGAGAGAAAAATAACAAAAGAAAACCACCAGCAACAAAATAAAACCTTTAAAAAACCGAAGAAGTCCTGGATCATGTGTAGCAATAATATAAATGGCAGTTGTCCATAATGGTCCTAGCTGACCTCCTGATACCCCTCCCTTCCCTCTGTCAGACTGCTATGGATTGTTTCCTGAGATTATATTTTATCTGTTCTGAAAGGAATCTTCTGAGGTTGTTCAAAGCAACTGCCTGTGGTTTTTTTTATTATTATTATTCCTTGGATCAAAACGGAATTTTTCTCATCCCTTTCAGCAACTTCACACCTTGTCTAATTTCATGGTTTCATTTACTGCAGACATGCCTATAGCAGCCTTTAATACTCTTCAAATCGCTTGTCGGTTCTTCTCCAAGTCGGCTTTGGCTTTCTTGTCTCCGTTCCTTCGTGCTAAGACAGTGTCTGTATTCCTTCCAGGTCACTTGCCACTGTTTCCACCTTGTGTATCCCTTTCTATGACTTTAGTCAGGAGATCATTGTTCATTCTTGTCACCTTGTCAGCTTCCTGCCGCCTTTGCCTGATTTCCCACAGGTCAGGATTGGAGAAGGCAATCACTGAAAATCAACCAACTGATTTGGACCCTTCTGTCTAGGACTCTGCCTTAGCTTTCCACCCATGCTGATCCCTGAACTGCCCAGGTCTACTCTTCTGACATAAAGGATTATGATCCTGCTACTGCTTTGAAATCAAAATAGTATTTGGTTACACTTCTTGATCTGCTGCTGAGGTAAAAATACTCTCTCTCTACTTAATGGTGCTTTTTTGTTGAATCCAACCCTTCTTATTCAGCTGTGGTCAGTGGGGTGACTGTAGGCTCTTTGGGACCAAGGGTCATTGTTTTGATCTGCTTTTGTTAGAGATGTGCCCTAATCCTCACACATCCCCTGTTTTGCATCACAGCATTTGCTATGTAGGATTCACATCTAGCTCTACATCCACTAGTGCAGAAACTACATGAGCAGTAGCTGGAAAGTTGTGCAGCTAGAACATGTTTCTGTTGCTGAATTCTGTGTTAACAGCGCACAGTAAATCCAAGAGGGAAGGAAAAAAACCACACAACAGATCCTTAAATACATTTTGGGGCTGCTATGTCAGTATTTTTAAACATATTTGAGAAATTATGGATACTTTGGTGGTGGTGCTTCATGTTTTGCAAAGCGTCATGTCCACATAGTATATAATTTTGGTAGATTATGTATACAGTAACTTCATAAATCTTTCTGTATTTCTGGGGGGGTTTTGATAGATACCATACTTGGACTAAGCAAATTTATCTTCCTTGAGGAAAAAAGCAAAAGCTCCTTAAATAAAATCGGTTCTGGTTCTCACTGATTTTTTCAGTGGCTTCTAGGAATTTGGTCCAGATCCTGTTATTCTTGCCCGTTCTGTGTACCTGTAAGAAGGTTTTGTAATTAAAGACCAAACAAACATTGATTTTCTTTAGTATTTCTTAGCAAAAAAAAAAAAAAATATGGTTTTTTAGTTTTTTTAATGAGATGGAGGAAGAAGGAATACACACTTTAAAACTGAGAAATAAGGTGTCCTACTTACTCATCTTTTAAATTTTGTTTTGGTTTTTTCTTCGTAGATAAAAATGGCTGCCCGAAAAAGGGATATGTGAATAAATTAGTCAGTATTCTAACAAGTGAGACCTTGTGGGTCATCTTATTCTTCCCTTGCCAATGTGGAATTATTTTCTCTGTGCCATTTAGAAATGCAGTACCTAATTACAAAATTGCTGAGGTAATGTATTTTCCATCATTCCACATTATTTTATCAGAATACATTATCATTTGATAGTAATTCTTTTTAATGACTAGCACAATAAACAAGAACTCTCCCACATGCAGCTGTGAATATGCCTCATTTCTTTGAGGTAATGCAGAGACACAAAAGATAGTCCTGCATAAGATCTTTGCTTTGCAAAAGGTGGAAGAGGAACATGTTTGGGAACTGAGACTCATCTTTGACCTTTTAGCATAAAAAATACGCAGCTTTTTAGTTGGCTTCCAAATTTTTTGGTTTCTGGAATAAGCAGTGTCGCATTTTCAAGCACTGAAGCAAAGAAGACAAGAAAATACCATTTAGAAAAACCTAACAACAGCTGACATTTTTGTATGAAACGTAGTTACCTAAAGAAAATGGCTAACCATGACTCTTGGCAGCAGTAAAACACAGTTTCAGTACTAAGATAAATCAACTTGCTCTTGAGAAATCCAGATTTTTTTTCTGTGTGAGTGTATCCACTCAGTGATTTTGTAACTTTAAGAAAGTTATTTTCATTTATTTATCAAGTAACAGCAAGATCAGCTGTGGCAGCCTAGTACGGGCAAAGAGAAAGATCACACATCACTGGGAGTGGAAAAGAGGGAATACAAAGTCACCAGGTGTAGGGAGCAGCTACCAGAAAGGGATGGTGTGGTATCCACCTTCAGTGGCAATCTCTTGGAGCTCTTCCATAATTTTGTCCAAGAGCCTGGACTGAAGCAGCAGCTTCTTAGTATTTAGGTTAGGAAATAAAGAATTGTCTCTACTCCATTTTTACATTTACTCATCTGTACATCAAAATGCTTATGTTTTTAAAAAAACACTTTCATGGGTAGGTATATATAGACTTATGTGCCGTAGATAAACACCTTCCAATTGAAGTACTTCATAACTTTTTTTTCATTATGCATCATAATATATGCAGTGATTATAATAAATTCTTCCTACCTGATGTCAACTTTTGCAACAAGAAATTTTATTGCAGTGTGAGCTGTAGAAGCTGGATAAACTCTTCCCATGAGCTTGCAAGGGAGAAAAGATGAGTCATTAAGACACAAGCTGTTGTGTCTTTTAGGACATAATTCTGTTATCAATTCATTGCACACTGTTCATGTTCAAAACAAACAGAGTGTCCCTAGAATAAGTTTTGTTTTAGGCTAAAGCTCTTCACCCAGATGGCGTTTGACAGGCTAATTGACAAGACAGTCGTTCTAATGGGACAGCTCTGGAATTCCAGTTGTTTGGGAAAGAGCTGTGTGGCCCGTGGTGCAACGTTGCTTCAGGCATTCCCTTTGTAGGTTATAAATGCTACAGCGCAGCTGTTTGCCCCATGCAGAGATGCACAGCTGTGCTACTCAGGAAAAGGAGTTTATCTCTGCCACGCTGTTTCAGTATATTGTGCTGCAGATTTTCACAAATTCAGTGTTAAGCCAGCAGAGGGTACTCTTAAGCTTCCAAGAATAAGTCACATTGGATGCCTCGGGAGGTTACTGCCTCAGAGTTACTGTACTGAGGGGAGGGACTGGAAATGTGAGCTCTTAATTATATGGGCCTCATTGCACTTAAGTAAAAGTGTTGAATAGGCCACATATTTTATGAATAAACCTACACTGCTGTTTTTACAAAAGCACAAACCAAGATCTTGTCAGTATGGTACAATCTTAAAAATGGGGAAATTCAGGTTTGAAGGGACTCCAGGTTGTTTCTCATCCAACCAAGTGGTGATGCAGGGTTGCTGTGAGAACTGAGTAGTTGCCATACCCACTCTTGAAAACCAATAAGGATGGAGACTGTACGGCCTCTTTTGGCAGCTGTCCTCACAGGCAAAATGTTCATCTGGGTATTCAGGCTGAACCCGCCTTGTTCCAGCTTACACCTGCTGTTTCTTGCCCTCTTGCCGTGCACTGCTGTGAATCCTTGATCTAGTGGCCCTGCTTTTTCTAATGCATCTCAGAAGGTTGCTGGCCCTCTGCTGCCAGGGTACTGCTGGCTCACATTCATCTCACTGCCCACCGCACCCCCTGGGCTTTTTTACATAGAGTTGCTCTCCAGCTCTCAGTCCCCAGACGGTGTCACTGCAAGGGAACCTTCCCTCCAAAGGGCAGCAATTTGAGTTTGTCCTTTCTGAGTTTCATAAAGCACTGTCAGTCCATTCCTCCATTTCAGCTAGATCCCATTTTTCTATGAGTTCTTATACTTACACTCCATTTTCATTTAAATCAACAGTTCTGCTGCCTTTAATAGAATGAATTTACTAGAATCATGTACAAATCTTAGAAGTTTGTAGCCTTGTGGATTGTAGATTTGTACATAATGTTACTACAAGTTAAACCACAAAATTAGATCATTGATTTCTAGCCTATTCAGCAGATAACAGAGGAACAGAGTTTTATCTTTTCTTTGAAAAATAATACTTCAAGAAGAAAAATAATCTTTCTTATATAGCTTACATATCTCTCATGTGATATGATAGTCAAGGTACAAGGCACAAATGCACATTTAACTGTACTTGACAGAGTGATGAAAATCCTACTATAATTATGACTTTTATTTTTAAAGGCTCATAATCCTTCTCTAAAAACCAAATATACTTATGTCCTTACTCATGTGTACAAACAGAGATTATTGAAAGCACAACTGTTGCTCCCTCACTGCTCTTTAGTCTTCCCCTATGCCAGTCAGCTATATCACCAGTTTCTCCTGCTATCTACAGCTGTATGTGTCCTGCAGATCACAAGCATAGCAATGAGGTGGCAAGAAACACCTGGGACCTTTTCAGAATTCTTGCTGGTGCATCTGGAGCTCCCAGGATTGTCAGAGCACTGGGACTAATGGAACCACTTTTATGACCAGTTTGCAACCTGGCACCACCTGAGCCAGATGAGTCGATGAAAGCTGGTGACTCATTAGAGGCAGTATAGCAGTGTTTTGTACAAGACCCTTGACTCGGCACTACAGCCAACTAAATTCTACCTATTTCTTCCCAAAACCTTGTGGAAATGGACTGGGTCAGCAAATATGCATGGTTTTGTGAAGGTCACAGCCTAGTGCACTCCTCCTTTCATTTCATTTTTTATGATTTCATAGCTGGAAAAAGTGAGAGATGAGAAAGGAGGGAATTAGGTGCTGTAATATGTATAGACCAGACAGTTATCATTCTTGTTACCTGAAGAAAGGTGAGGTTAGTCTTCTACTTGTTTCATTTTAAGGTTATGAATAATCTCAGTCTGTAACTGATGCAAGTAAATTTTAATGGGAAAGCGTTCAGTATCAGCCTGGAGAGTTCAAGGTGCTGCAGGGAGAGAGGTCTGCATATGGCTGAAATGTTTCCATCTAAGGCAAGGGTCAACAACATACAGTGCCAGAAGTGGGGGAGAGGTCATCCCTGCAGATGCAGTATTTTCTAGCTGCCACTGAGCTCCTTCAAGTGCACTTAGCCTCTAGTTGGGGAAAAAAAGTAGTCTGGCACACTGCGCTTGAAAAGATGCTGACCCCTGTTCCACATCTCACACTTCCACGGGAAACATCCACGGTTGTTGAATTTAGCTATATCAGAGCATGTGTTTCAAATCCTGTGAACTTATGTGTCCGTTAACAGCAATTTAAAAACCTGCCAGATTTCATAGAATTCTATAAACAAGAATATGTAGTATTTCTCAAGAGTTATCTGCTATTCCTCTGAAAATAGTCTGATATTTACCAGGGAAAGTATCACCAGTGGAGATACACGCTCCCTATTGGCTTGCATTCTGTATTATAATAATATTTGGACTTCCCTCAATGCGAAGTAAGAACACAGTGTTTATATGAGTTAGAAGCGCAGTACTGGAAAGAAGCAGCTATATGAGTTAATGTTCTTTGAATAGCAGTTGAATAAACTTCCATGGGAAATATGTTTATTTCTGAACTTAAAAATGGTTCCAGGAAATACTCATGCTGTGACAAAAAGTTTCACTGTTCTTTGGAATAGACAGGGATTTAATCATGGGATTGTGGACTTCTGAGTTTGCCAGTAAAAGAATGGATAGGCAACACTTTTTGAGTTCTTGTATTTACAAATATAAAGAAGGAGGAAAAAATGTCATAATTCTGCAAACTAAGCATGACAACTGTATTTAAGGTTCCAGGAAAGCCTTAAACCCCCTACAATTCCTAGTAGCAGGTTAAAGGAAGAGATGATGGGTGTTTGTTAAAATAAGAAGTTGTGGGAAACAGTCACTGGTGAGTTTTGTCATTGCTAATATCGCTTCTTTTAATCCTGCTGTCCTCTATGAATAAGCAGCAAGTAGAAGATTTTTACCAAAGCATCCAAACTAAGTGAGTTTTGACAATTTTCTTTTTTAAAAACCCAGTAGGACTATAGGAAAAAAGACATGTGATGACATGTAGAGCAAAACATAGAAGCTTCTGAAAACCGGAGTAGTCCTGAATATATGGTGAAGATGATGCCAGTGAAATGGAATGAGCAGGCCCTTGCCACAAAAGTCATTCCAGTAGCACACTGACGTTTTACTTAAGTTCTTCCACAGGAAGAGCTGTGGAACATGTCTCCAAAGCTTTTTGACTTACACCTGTCAGCAAGGACAGATGACCAATGAATTGAGATGTGTGTAATGGCAGCACACCGAGGCATCAGTTAGTTGCATCCTGCAAGATTTCAACAAAGATTGCTCTGAGTTTCTCCAGGGCCACCTTTGAAGTACCTTTTTTAAAGCGTAGGACATTCAGATAACATGTCCATAAACAAATCCATGGTGGAGTGCAGGCAGGGATGAGATCCCTGAGTCCTAGATCTAGCCTTCCTGTAAATCATTTGTGTGATTTTTTGAATTGTTTGCTTCATTGAGCTTTATCCTTTGGGCAGGCCTCTATTTGATAAACTGGCCTGGACAGTATTATTCCAGTGTGAGGTAGGAAAGAACATCTCTTAATATAGAGAGTGGAATGACTCTAGTGCCTCTCATTGAATTTGAAGGCCAGAAGCAGGAAGGAAAAGCATTGACCTTAATGAGGAAATTTAGTGGGCTAAGTGACCACACACAGGCATTGTTATTCAAGGCATCCATATGGTTATCTGACTTGCTCTGGAGAACCTGACAGGCCTGTGGCATCCTGGGCTTTGGATGAACTCAGTGGTACCTGGTGCAAACCAAACATCTCCATTGAACACAGGGATCATAGCGATTTTGTGCTTCCTAGTGCTTCTGTGAAATTCATGTCACCACAGAAGTGGGAGAACCACTCAAAAACCCCAATGCAAAATGTCCAAAATGATGAGATAACTCCAGGCTTTGGACTATGGAGCATAACACATATCAGTTCAAACAAATCCGAGAATTAATGTAAACTTTGTGAGGACAGGCAGCTGCAATATTGGCAAGAACTCAAGGAAAACAACAGGAAGGGAGAAAAAGTTGCTTTTGACAAAGAAGGTTTGGTTGTATGGTCATAATTGAAATTCACACAGCCTCTTGTTCAGGGAATCGATGGTGCTCTGTGTCCACAGCAAAAGCAAAATAGATGGACAGAGAAAATTATAAAATGCAACATGATGAATACACATTGTCCCAATCTCTTCTTTTTTTCTAAATGGAAATTTTTGATTTTTTCCCTTTGTTTTGCCTAAAAAGTAACAATTCTAAGAAAAAACAAGGCTGGTTAGGGGATGGCATTAACAGAAGGACAAAATGTTCTTTCTTCTTCACAGAGCCAACTTAGAGGACCTGTTAAGAAATGCTAAACTTCATGAAACTTCTTTAACCTCTCATTCTTTCATAGCTAGTGATATATCTCGTGGTGACAAATGGTTAATGATTTTCTGGAATAATTGTTTCTACTAGCAGGAGTCACAACATATTTTCCCACATAAAAGCTCTTAGATACAGTGACTAGTGTTTAAAGTAGAAACTGATTTTCAGAATTGATATTGTAATGAAAATCAATGAAACCAGACAAATTAAATTATTATTCTTTTCCAGCTGCAAACAGAACTTAAGTTAGTATATTTAGATGGCCTTCTCCAGCTTCAAAGTTAAAGACAAACATTTACCTAATTAGTAAAGTTGTGCACGCAGGCAGGGAGAAGTTGAAGAATGCTTTCCAACACCAAACGGATTTTGGAGATGGCAGGTGATACTGATTAAGCGATGCTGAGGACCATTTTTTCTGGCTGACTTCTTGGCTTTCTCTGCCCCTCCCTTCCCCACCTGCTGCATTCCTCCCCACTCCCTTCTTGCTTTTATCTGCAGCCAGTCTCCTTCCTCAGACCACAGCTGTCCAAAGGCCTTTGCTTGCTGCTTACTTCTTTCCCACACTTGGTGTTGTTCTACCTCACTCCTGTTGGTGTCTAAAGAGAGACACTGAATGCTTTCCCTTGCCAGTAAAAACTGAGGTGATCTACAGCGATTCAACACCACTGAAGGGATGGAACTTGTCAGCCAACCCTGTCACTTGGGGGTATCAGTGTAAGTCAGGTGTTACCATTGCTGTGAGTCAATGGGAGACTTGCCCCCAGTTTTTAACCGGACCATGGCTGAGACCTTACAGCACTGAAAATGAATGGGTGAAACCAGAAACCTTTCTGCCAATGTTTTAAAGAGATCTCTTGCAAGGAGAATACCCTAGTCACTGGGACTCCCCTGTATTGGAGTGAATGAGCTTTCAGGGTGGAACAAAAGTTCAAAATAGAAGAAAGAGAAATGGATTTTGTCTGAATACTTGAATTAGAGAATTAGACAATAACATAACAGATAAAACGTTACTTATTCTGGCTCTCTCACAAAGAGAAATCTCAAATTCCAAAGATACACAAGAGTAGAGGCTAAACAGAGGGATAAATTGAATAGCAGATGGGTTTGCTTGCCCATATGTAAGAAAAAGCAAAATACCTTTATAAGCCATTCCCTCACGTGGGAAGTTCTTGCAAATAAGGACTGAATATGAGTGGAGCAGTAATTCGGGTGATACTGGTAGCTGCATCTCTGGGCCTGCTGGTGCCAAATGCCTCTTAAAAATTCTCCTCCCAAAACACTCAGATGGGGTGGCTGAAAATCTCTTGGTACAGTGCCAGTCCACGGTAGGTGCTTCACATAGATATTACAAGTGGTTTATTATGATTGCAGATTTCTCTGCAAGAGTTAAGCAGTACTGAGTGGGGCTGGCAATGTGTTTATATACCTTTACCAAAAACTGGCTGTCTGCCGAGTAAAACTGCAAATAGAAATATTTATGAAACAGTTGCCCAAGTAAAACATAGATAATATTTCTGAACACAAAAGCTATTACCCCTCAGTAAGAAAAGTGCTGCTGTCTTGATGATGATTCTTGTTTTGGATGTGTCAGGAGACTTAATGCAAAGTCAGACTATTATATCCCCAGCAAAGCTGAGAAAACGGTATCGCTCAGCAAACAAAGTCATTCCCTCCTGGTTTAGAACTTAATAGTCTTTTGTCCTGCAGGGAGTCTTAATTTGGCTTGAATTAGCAGAAATGTCACTGTAATGGGTATGCAATGATGGAAATCAAGTCTGGCTGTGAAGTACTACACCACTTTGAATGCAGGTTATCACAGAATGAGGGTACAAATGAGGCTTGGATGCAAAAGCACTAAGACTTCAGAATCAGCATACATTTTTCAAGGCAGATCTGCATTGCAGTTTCACCAAGGAAAGACTGGAAAAATGTGTCCTTTTTTAATTGGAAAAAGTTCTTCTGACACTCTGAACACCCCTCAGGCAACTGACAGACATTTTACAACACCTATTTTATCACATTGATAAAAATTTATGCTTGCAGAAGTTTTATGGTACATAGCAATGATAATTAATCCCACATCCCATCAGTTGTATAGTAGTTTTAGTGTTACACTATGTTATTAATAAATAACCTACCATTTCTCCAGGGTGAAGCTTCTCATGCAAGGTGTATATTTTCAGTGTAAGATTCTATTTTTATGCTAGTTGAGTATGTCTACCAATTCCGTAAACTATTATTAGTTTTCCATTATTATTAATGAAATAATTTTCTATTCAATTATCAAATGGTAATAATTGTCTGTGAGAGTCTGCTTTCTGGACCAATTTTGTAGTTTCTTCAAAACCAACAAAAAATGTACTTACAATAGAAAACTTCATGATAAGATATTAAATACCTTAAGTACCTGTCAGAATCAGACCTGTATGTTGCAATGAAATTATTTCGTATTTTTTGATAACACCTGCTTAATATCTTCCAACTCTTCTAAAAAAAGCATGAACTTTCTTCATCCAGCTTTGTGTATACAAAATTTGGGGTGTCCAGCTTGGGATGGCTTTTAGGGCTACTTAGGAATTATCTGTTCCCCTATCACGTCTCTCCAAAAAGACAAGTGTTGTTCTCATATCTAGTTTACGATATCTTGGATGCACTGTGTGATAATCTGCCCATGTGGAGTTAGCCATACTGCCAGGGCTGTTTAAAAGGGTCAGGATGTTCTCAGAGACTCCTCAGTGTAGATGTGTTGCCTCTGGATCAGCACTCTTGTCTGGCATCGACCCGTCTGCACACTGGCCTCCCTTCAGAGCAGCAGCACGGGGACCTCAAGTCAGCTTTGTCTGTGCACAGCAGCTGAGTTTGAGAAATCTTCACCTAGGTGTTTGTGGACCTCATTCAAAACCAAAACTTTTCATTTCAGAAGCTCTAGGCAGTTCTGTTGTCTGGGTTGCACTTAGTTCAGGATAAGTGGGTGTTGATTTACCCACCAGGGCAGCCAGGGATTCCCTTTGCACGGAAACCGCCAAAATGGATTCATGCAGCATAGCAGCAGGAGAAATTTGTTCCTTAATTAGAAACATAACTCTTCGGAGTAGGTCTCACCCTGCTAAGTTGGAAGTAACCTATGTGCTGTTATAAACTCTGGTAGGAGCCACTTTGACCTCTGGTTGGGCTAAAGGTGATGGGAGAAGTACATCACTGTTCTCCACATGCTCCCCACTGTGGAAATCCTGCCCACTCCTTACTCATGGCAAGCTGAACTTTTCCTCATGAGGCCCCTGATGAGTCAGCCAAACCCCATAAATGGCCCCTACCCACACAAGCATCTTCAGTCAGAAATAGACCTCTGTATTACAGAGCTGTTTTATAGGGCGGCTTTAGGAATAAAAAGGGACAGGTTTAAGCAATAAAAACCACCTGTGAAGTGTTAGAGACTCATTTCTTATACCAAATCAGAGCAGGAAATTACTTTGTTTTTAGGATATGCTCCTCTCCTGAACTTACAACTAGGCAAAGCTACGTATGGTGTGTCTGCTCTTTGAGACAAGAAGTTGCTGAAATTACAGAAGAAAATGAGAATCTTAGTTCTCTTAGAATCTAGAGTAATTAAACTACACTGGAAAAATGCTGTGTTCTTGTCATCCAGTACTTGCTGAGTGTTCATTAAAAAAAAAAAAAAAAGAACAGAAAGAAATGCATCCAAAACACAATTAGATTTTTGCAGAATACAGCAATTCATCAAATGTAACCCACAAAAGTAACTGAAACCACCTGTTTCCACTTCCTCCCTGTGAAACACAGAGTAGTGAGTCTCACAGAACATTTTTAGCAGGAAACGGCATATCCCCCTCTTTTTCACTTTGAATCCAAGCATTTGTGTTCATTATCTTTTGTATAACTTCAGCCTGCTAGATGATAAGCCTCACCTACTGCAACCTGGCATCAGATTATCTGCACTGTAGAATTTTGTTAGGTTTTAGGATTCCTTCCAGGCTTTATATTAATTGGGTTGTGTTTAATTTGGAATCTAATGATGAAAATGGTCATGGGTTATCACTAAAGAGCTCAAAATGCGTTTTATTCTCACTCCGGCTGAGGAGGTAACGACCATGACAAAATCTTCACTTTCTTGTGGTCTCTTGCTTAGGTATAAACTTAATACTACTGTTAAATGGTGCTTTACCTTGTGAGTGCCCTGTCAGTGCATGTTGATCTCATCTGTGTACAGACTGGGTAATTAGTGTCTCTTCTCTTGCTGACTGATACTAATGTGTTTTGAAACTTTACTCTCCTCACATTCTTTAAAACACTATAAAGAAGATTTTCAGGTACTTAATAGGTAGCTGTCATTATTACTGCTGTCCTTAGCAAGATGATTCAAACACCAGCTTTCATAAATGCCAGGTTTTGATGTTTCACATCACTGTCTTTGCCTTAGATACATTAGGTGTCTCTACTAGGGTGCTCCTAAAATTGCAGATGACTCTTGCCCTAATATTTGAAACCACTATGTCTCCAAATATCAAGACCTCATAACTTAGACTGTTTACACTTTGTTATTTTAATTAACTTAATGGAATAGAATAAGTAAAAGAAAAACATAAAACCCCTTTTCATTGCAATTGGGTAGATCATTAACTGGCAAAACTTCAGCAAAGTTGCGTCAGTTTATGGGATGAGGCCTTCAAATGCTGGAGAAATTACCTCTGAGAAGACTGTATGCTACATACATTATGTATATAATGGTTTGCTGTACAATAGCTGCTAATTGATCATTAAAAGCATCATGATTAGCAATTCAGAAAGCATTAAAAATTTTACACATTTGCACTTCTCGATCTTTCCTTTTGACATTCTTTGACTGACATTTATGTGGTCAACTTTGAAGGATGCATAGTTACATAAGCATTAATGTTACAAAGTCTGCTTTTCATGTCTGCTTAAAAGCCACAGCTATCCCTCCTGCTTCATAACTGTGGCACTGGATCCTGTTGTACTAGAGGGTGGAATGAGTTTGTGATTTGATTCCCCAGAGCTGGCTTCCCTTCAGTCCTCCCGTAACATTCAGGTGACTCTGCAGTGAACATGGCCAGCACAGCTATGCAGGGTGTTTTTGATTGGTGTCTCTTTGCAGTTCTGGTCAGGTTTCCCTGGGGGGACAAAACAGTTCAACAACAACAGCAAAATGACATATACTTGAACTAGGAGCACATGGCATCTGTAAAACTTCCATTCTTAATGGTTTGGCAGTGGATCATTTGGGAATTAGGGATGAAAGCAACAGATGTTATGCATTCAATCACCTGGATAAAGAAATGAAACTACATATATTAAGCAAAATGGTGAAACTTGCATTTGTCTGTGATGTCCCATTCTACTCAGATAAGGTACTGTTTGTTTTTAAATAGAAATATGGCTTGGCATAACATGACAAAACCATAAAGGCCCTTGTGGCCATGTTACATCTGGGTCAGATGTATTTGATGTTCTTACTTTGATCTCCTATCTAATCAGTGTGTTTTCAGCTTAGATCTGGAATCCACGTCTCTTGTAAACATGAACAATTCCCAGACCTTTTGATCTACAAAATGACTCATTCTTCCACAACTCTACTCCAGGACAGCAGTGATTCCTCTTCCTAGGGGTTTCTTTGGCAGGCTCCCCTGAGACATATAAAGCTCTCTCCTAATAAAACTAAAGAGGCTAAACAAGGTCTCCCCTGGATCTCTAGGAGCTTTTTCTTTGACATTCTTCCCCTGGCTTTCCTTGGGACTTAAAAACTTGGATAAAGTTTGCTATGATGGCTGGATTAATTTACTGCATTACCTGGGACTTGTTGGATAAGGAAACTGGGACTGTAAATTAAGAAAGGAAATAATGGATAATATGGAGGCTGATGAATTCTGAAGGAAGCAAAGAAACTGTGGACAAGGACCATGAAAGTGTAAGATAAGGTTTGACAGAGGGAGAACAGAGACAGAAGAGCTAACAAGGACTTGGTAATAGGTGGAGCATTGAGATGGGCTAGGCAAGGACATAAGGGGAGGGAAGGAGGGGCCCCAGGCCGGGGCGTTGCACCTGGCTGAGGAGTTTGGAGAAGAAATTAGAAATCTGTACTCCTAGGATCAAGACCTGTGGGTGGAGGGGAGTGATGGGGGGTGAGTGAGAGTGAAGCCAGGCTTCCTGAATGGGCCAGGGTAGGGGTAACTTAACTCCTTACTGCCCAGCCTCCTTCGAGGGAGAGCAGTACCAGCTCTGGGGGAAAATAGGAATAAACTTCAGAGGCAGGGATGTGGAAAAGACAAGACTGAGGCCAGCCCAGAGGGACAGGGAGCCCTAGCAAAAATGGGTGAGAAGTGGTGACCACTAAAAACATTCTTCACTCTATGACTACTCTCCTGACCTTCACCATGCATCCCCACTCACCACTTTTTGTGATACAAACTGCTCCTGTTTCTTTCAGAGCTCATGAAAATCTCTCACTCTCTTCTATAAATTTAAGAGATTAGGTTTTATATTAAACCCCCCCACATTAGTCTTATTAAAATTGTGAAGGTAAGTTTCAATTGCAAGAGAGATTTTTTTCTTTGGAAGCTTACAGCCATTTTGGAAAAATATTTTTTCCCACCTGTCTCTATCCCATTCAAACTGCAAGTATTAAATAAGGTATGAATCTTGCTAAAAATAGGATGAGATCATGTAAGGAAAGACAATGCCAATGCACTTACAGGAGTCTGAATTACAATAATCCGATTTCTATTTCTGTCTGCTGCTTCTATGGTGCTTCTTTTGTATGATATATTCAGAATATGGGTAGGAGATGTGAGCTATTTTTGGTATGTAATACTACACATGCAAGCAATGGATCGCATTTACGAACAGAGGAGGATTCTGCAGAAGATGTCTCATTAGGTGCTATTAAAAGTATATAACTCGCAAATAATGTGAAATGCATCAGCCTTCCAAGACAGCAAGGTACGAAACCTTTTTGTGTTTTAAGCAAACAGAAACAGAAAGCAGTGCTGCATTTTTCTAATTGATGGGTGCCGTCCACCTTCTAAATCGCTTATTTTGACACAAAGTCACTACACGGGCACAAATGTAATGTTCTACTTTGGTTTCCCAGTTAAATTTCTTTCTGTTTCTTTTCTTCAACTAGAGAAAAAGCCAATGTTTATGTGTTATTTCTTTTATGTGTTTTTACCTGAAAAGCACTTACTGAGCTGTGCCAGAAAGCTGTGACGTGTCATCCTTGAGTGTTTCAGCAGCTGCGTATCTGGGACCTGTGGCATCCAGGGGGGTGCGAGAAACCTAGGCCAATGAGTTTCTCTGGCATGACTTTCACATCATGCACAAGTCTGTGCTTAAAATATATCATGTGGGCCACATCAAGGCACCCCTGCTGCCATTTCCCTTACTGAAGGTGCCACTTGCTCATCAGGTCATTTTTAGCTTTTGCCTGGAAAACTGCTGGGGCTTACTGCTGAAAGGCCTGGGGAGTTCCCTGGGTGTTTTCCATTAGAGAAACCTACATCCTGTTATTGGGGAGCTTTTCGACTTCCCTTTGCAAAGTGAAAGAAGTCTGAGAATGCAATGTTTATCTGTTCTGAACTCTTTCTGGCTCAAGTCTGTCTGTGAACAGCAAATGCCTAAATAAAAAGGAAAAGCTATCTAGTAGAGTGCTGATTTAAAAACCAACACAGTGAACAGCACTAAGAAGTGTGTATGTACATGTAAGTATATGCATGTGTATAAATGTATTAAACACTGTGTGGTGGATTGTAAAATAACCATCCTTCAGGCCAAAAACATGTACATTCCTAACTGAAGATTTCTTGCACATGCCTATCTTTACCTATTTCTGCAGAGCACATACAGGAGTGTATCTGTTTATATCACTGTGTCACACACCCCTCTGGGGACCCGACCTTTGGTGTTTTTTAAACTGCTGGTGAGGTCTCCAGGGAGTCCTGCAGCCGCTAGAGGGAAGTGCGTCTCTGTGCCAGAGCAGCGGGATTTAGGGGCTCACGAGCACGGACTGTTTGTTGCTAATACGTGTTTGTTTAATGTTTCGTTGCCAGGTCTGGTCTGTGTCTGTGATAAGTCCGCAGAGGCAGGAGCAGGTTGTGCTTGGAGCTTTCCCTTTCACCCAGTTGGACAGCGGAGGGCAGGGACGGGGTTTCTGGTGAGGAGCTGCTGCCCTCGCCCCAGCTCCTGACCGCACAGTGGGAATGCAAGGGGGTCCCAAACCTCCTCCAGTCCCCTGGACATTTGATTCTAGAGACCTACAAGTGCTCCAATGGTGTTCACAGGGAAACCTGCTAGGAACATGAAATCTGGCCAGGCAAAAGTTTAACCCATGCACATCCCCAACTCTCATTTCCGTAATGCCAAGATAAGTATATGCATACTTGGCTGCACAAAGAGCCCATTCAGTGATACTTCTTTAAATGGTAAAGAAATTGCTATTTCTGTTTTTTATAGAAAGGAGAAAGCTTAAAATATGCATGCATTATCTGGATATATTTGGGATATAGCATTCCCTCATGCAGTTATGATGTTTATTCAGAAACAGTGGATAAAGTAAGCTTGGATTCTGGATAGAGTTGAGACACCTGGTTCATGTCCACTGTTGTTTTCATGTCCTGTAAGTTTATTAGAGAGACATGACAGCTTAAAAGAGCAAACCCATGTGGATGAAATCCTTTGCTTCCCTTGGGGCCAAGAGAAGGGCTCCGAGCTCAGAGATAGAGTAGTAACAATACTAATACCTTTTCCATTTCTTTTCAGGGTAAATGCTACCATCTTGCCCTTTTGTGGGATATTTTATCATGGCTGAGTAGAGTGCCATGCCACTGGCACATGGTGCAAAAATGCCAGAAGTCTTGTCACCTTCCCAATTTCTCACAGCTTGCTTTACTTCACTTTCTTGGTATATTGTCTTCAATAGCTTCCCAGAGCTCTAGAAATGCCTTGAAAACTTTTGGGAACAGTCCAGCTTAAAAATCTGTGGAGTCAGCTAGGAATGTTTCACTGATTTAAGTTAATTTGAGTAAACCTTCCATCCTGCTTTAAAACTTGTAATCTTTGTTTTATGTTTTTCAAGCATTTGTGAGATGGAGAAGCATGCTGATGGTTTTAATGTGTTTAACTGCCTCAGCACAGCTGACTCTCAAAACCTCAGCTGAGCAGCAAAGCCAAGGGCCAGGCTCCAAGAGCGTTCTCGCTGCTCTCAGATCATACTGGAGATTTGTTTTCTTTGTGAAAATCAACCTGAAGACTTCTTCATCTGAGCTCTGGCTGAGTTTGACCTGTATGACGGATGAGGTGTCTGACCATGAAGCTTTCAAAGGGTCTGGCATCACTGTGGGAGCTTACAGGGTACAGTGGTACCGGGTTGGAGCTTCCCATTCGGGAGCTGGCTGATATGTAGGAGCCTCTCAGCTGGGGTAAGGGACCAATAAGCAGTGACTCCCATTCTCTCTGGTTTTTGCATCTCTAATCTGAGTTATATTCAGAGAATCAAAGGTACTGGAGACATCTTCAAGATTATTTAGGAGCTTCTCAGAAACCAGATGATATAAGAAAATCAGCTGGAAATCCCTTTTCTTAACCAAAAAAAAAAAAAAAAAAAAAAGGCAGGGGATTGCAGGTCAAAAGTGCGGCGTCATAATAGCCAGCAGTGTGTCCCGGAAGGGGAAAGTGAGGACAGCCTAGGAATAGCTCTTACAAAAGCAATAGGGGAGGGAATCCCCTGAGCTCCAATTTATATAAGGAAATTCCAGAAGGCAGGAAGCCTCAGTGAGAACAGGGTTTTTGTGGCTTTCTGTGATCACCTAGGGTGACTTGACCTTTTAAGTCCTGACGATGATTGAGGTGAATTACCCCAGGTAGAAGGGGAACAAAAGCTCCACAGATATGTGGACCACATCCTGGCCTCTTAAATCCAGCTGGAAATATGCTACTTCTCGCACTTCCAGGGAGTCCCAGATATTGCCATTTTTTCTTTCCTGACAGTGCTTCAGAGGCATCATCAGGTGTCATGGTGGCTTTAAGCTTACACCAACCACACTAGAAAACAACTTCTGAGTAACCAGGATATGGTAGAAAAGTTCCAGCCCCTGGCTTTGAACAGGTGAATAAGTGCTTTATAGCCTGTGCTATGTACATCCTACCTCATCCTACTCATATCCACACTAAGCAACATGCACAATTTCCCTTTTTTCACTTATTTATCTTTGTGCCTTTTTATTGGGGTGTTTCCTCTGCTGCTTGGTTACATATTTGTGTTGGACTTTGAATAATTTTCATGGTTGGTTTCCTGCTTGTTTGGCATAATTGATCTCCTTCATTTTAAAAAAATTAAAATGAGCATAAGGAAGAACTAAGGTGACTACAGAGCAGGTTGTTTTTCATGTCCTCATTTTCACTTGCTGTTTGACTTTGGTCTGCCATGAAGGGCCAGTTGCCTGTGATTGTATCTGCACACACACACGTACACACACAGATACAATGAACTTTTCATAGTCAGGCTTTACAAGTAAATGGAGGGTGCTTATGTTCATACAGTTAGCTTGGATTCGTTCATACACACTTTTGAATGCTGCCTGTAAGCTGCTTCATGACCTCAGATGTCACACAACGACATTCTTACGTCCAATAGTTAAGTACCAAGCTGCTGAAGCATCTCTGTGAAGTGGATTTCAGAGTCTTTGCAAAAGAGATTTTTGCTGAAAAATTCCATAGAAGTATGCTCCAGTAAATATTACCATTAGTTCAGATAAAAGTATGAAAGGCTTCACTTAATAGTATTGCAGAAGTCATGTAGTAGAAAATGTAGGAGTCCAAGAACTTGTTTACAGCAGTTCTTTTAGCAGGTTGAAAGTTAAAAAGTATTTTTAAAAAAATGGCACATAAATACTCCTGTATATACATTTTATAGTGAAAGAGTTCAAGAAAGATGAAATTCAACACAAAGTTCATTATTTAGATATAAATGCCAATTTACAAGTGATATTGTAGCCAGATCATACTGCTGTGGAAAGACAGGGCCTCTCTCACTTACCATGCTTCTCCAAATTACTTGCAAACGTGTATAAGCAACGCTCAACTTAATAATTTTCAAGGTATAGTGCAAAACACAAATTTTATAACTAATAATCACAAAGGGCTGGCCTGAGGAGTGAGAAATTACCTAGATATAGGGTTAGCTGAGGACATAATTGCCAGGCATACTATCATACTAGTAAAATGCGTGTATGGAATAGAATGATTTGAATTTGCATATTTGACACTGTTTATTTTCTCGTTCCCTAAAGCATCAAGGATAGACACTTCATATCAGCCAAATCTCATAAAACTGGCTCCTGCCTTGCACTGGCATGCTGTAAAACACGTATTTTAAACCCTACCAGCAGTCTCCCTTCTGCTCTGTAAGTACAATGCCAGCTGCCACCGGTCAGCCTGATCTTGCCCACTCGCAGAGTGGTTGCTGAGTAGGAGGAAGGCCAGCAGCTGGGGTAAGCATGTGCCCAGCCCAGAGCCAAGATAACATTGCCGTGAATTTTTTAAAGTGTAGTGGCTGATCTGACTAAAGCTATCTGGAGACACAGTCATGCAACTTCTATTCATACTGAAGATACATACAGGGTGTGTACGTTTAATGCTTGTGAATCTAAGGGCTGTGATCTCATACTCTGCCTGGCCACTTGGGACCGGGAGATCACTGATAGTTAAAATCATAGTGTAATGAGTGTGAAGCGATAAGAAAATGTGGAGGAAACATATATTCATTACATGAACAAATATGATAGAAACAAAGTTCATCTTACACCAGTTGCTCAAAAAGTTAGGTGTTTAAATCTAAGCTGCCAAAATTCAAGTTTATTTCATTCTAGAGTACACTCATGTGCATCTGGATCCAGTTATCTAAATGTAGATCTTGTGTAATTTTAAATGCTTGTGAGACATACCACCTGCTGTTCCAAGAAACGTCAAATATTTTGGAAATCCAGCGTCGTATGCAAGCCCCGTGCTACCTCCAAATAGCTTGGAGTACCTAAGTTCTCTAAAGAAGCACGAGAACCTACAAGTATACCTTGAATACTCTAAACAATTTTAACACCAAGACCTAGTATTCTTAATCCAAAGCTAAATCGTACTCCTAAAAATTCAGTGACATGCATTCCAAAAAAACAGACCTCAAAACTTCAGCTCTGCAAGTGTCCGTCACTATGCTTGCACTAATAGCTATCAGTATCACACTGGCTTAGTAATGATGAAGATTTTGGACAGGAGTAACAGGCTTGAACTAAGATGGAAGACAGTGAATCTCATTATTCTTTGAAAATATGAATGGGTTAGATTTTGCTTCCTTGAACAGCTCAGGGGGAAAAAAAAGCCTTACATCTCTTCAAATTTGGAAAGTAAAAAATATTGTTTTACATATAATGATGAATGAAACAACACTGTATTCTCACACATAATAAACTGTCATCAGTTACTGAATCCAATCTGGAAGCTGGAGATGTTACTGGAGTCCTCTCTGGAACCTGTTTTCTTTTCATGCAACATTTCATCCAGCAAGGATGAAAGACCTGCAGGATATCCTTGAGCCTTAAGTTTCTTTCTGAAATATGGCAATTTGTGACTGACAGCAAAATGAAGCTCGAGATTTTTCCCTGGAATAGGAACAGATACAATCTCATGGGCCCTATTTGTATACAAAAACAGTCACCCAGCCCTGCTAGAGCAGACCAGTCACCTGGGTGCAGCCAGATCCTAACAAATCTCATTATTGGTTCATTCAACCAGATACACAGATGAAAGAGTATTTCACACTGGTTTTTACCTTATTTGAGAACACTTCATTGTCTGATGTTACCATTTTAATTCAAGCCACTTAATCTATAGTAACTGATGTTATTTCTTATATGGAGTTAAACCTTTACCTAAAAAAAAGTTCCTAGCTATGATGTATAGGGTATGTATTTTTATTTTGCGTGGTGTGTTTAGTAGGTGGCAGTCTGTCTCTTCCTCTCTAAATGTTGCTGATTTATTGTCATGGTAAAACTACACCTCTAATTTTGTAAAATGGAGGAAAAAAACGTAATTTTTTCCTTGACAGAACTTGGGGATGGTTGAAGCAATTTACTGAAGTGTCTTAAAAAAATATTTCACCTTGGGACAGAAATAGAAAAGAAAGATTTAGCCTGTTGCAAAATTCAGGGGTTGTTAACCCCTATAGAATTATGTGCCTATGTAGACAAAATAATAGAAACCCAGTATTTCCTAACAAATCACCAATGTGCTATATGGTTTCTGACAGTGCATCTGAGGAGCTGCACAGCCCCATTATCCAAATGTCTGCAAGCTTCACAATATTCAATGCTTTTTCTCATACCTTCTCTGCTAAGGAGAGAATGCCGCTAAGGAGAGAATGCCTCTAAGGAGAGAATGCAAACAGAGAACCAGAAAGGCGTTCAAAGCACTGCTGTACAAAGACCACTGCACTGAACTTGAACATCTGAGCTTGTTTCTGAGTTTGTTCCAGCACACAAGCTGCTGTGGCCCAGCCCTGCTGTGCTCCTTTGCCCTCCCTGCTGCGGGAAGCACCCAGGAGAGGATACATCTGTCTGACACCATCAGCAGCCCCACAGACAGGTGTGTACCTGCTTAGCCCTGCTCATGCAGGCATCAGTCTTGACTAATTCTGAGCAACACCAGTTGGCCCACACAAACCACAAGGGCTGCAGAACTCATCCAGGTTGCTCAGTGTCCCTGGGTGCCTCCAGGTGACAGTGCTAAGCTCTGCACACCCACCCTTCCTGCACTTGCGGGGGTGGTCAGAGCTCTGTGGCTTGTGCCTCGAGGCGCTGGCTGCCATAGCTAGTGGAGCTTTCTGGCATCTGTCTTAAATCTAAGCCAATTTTGCAGCAAATTAGACCTGTCTATCACACGGTATTGAGTTCAGCACAGAAAAAAAGCAGTATTTTCCAAACCACAGCTAAAGAAAACAGATAATACTGCAAGACTACAGATGTTAATCAGAAAGGGGGAGATCTGGTTTAATATTCCTCTCATCCTGATGAGATTCAGATTGTCCTTCCCAGGATATTGCGCTCCTTGGCAGTCTACAGAAAAGACTGTGGTGATGGTCATCTACTCTACAGGCAGAACGTGAAACGATTGGCGCACAGAGAGCAGAAAAGTGTCTAAATCTGCAGGCTACTATTTATAGCTGCATCCTCAGCAAGGAGAAAACCTTGTTTCTGCTTCCTGCTTCCACGTTGGTCTGTGTGCTTGATCCAATGATCTGTAATGAGGTAAATTCAACACAATGGGGCAAGGGTTTTATGTTATATGAGGCAGTCATGGCAAAGTGTAGAGTGGGGTGATGTTAGTCACCAGTCACCATGACTCCTAAGTTGTTTCGGTCAGAGATCGGTGAGATTGGAGACTGGTGTTAAATTATTGCTAACAGTCCCTTCCCACACGGGAAGAATGGGATAGTGTTAAGACATAAGAACGGGATGAGATCAATAGGTCAGAAGATGAAGGCAGGTGCTGAGAACGCTGGAAGATGGAGCTATTGCTGGTGGAGGTGGCACTGGACAAATAGGAAGTTGGAGCCCAGATGGAGCTGTGTCATGCAGGGTGTTTGCAGAGAGAGTGGGCTGTGCCAACACAAGGAACAGCGCAGTGGGGAAACATTTCTTTAGGTGGAAAATGAGAACAGTGACCTTTGCAGGTGTCTGAAGAGACACCTAACCTTTCTTTTATCTTTCTTTTTTAGTATATGTAGCATTTTACTTGGGAGCTGCATATCTCTCAGGCTGGGTGATATAACAGTAGTGCTTCTGCTCTCTCCCATCTGTGTTGGGTCATGCAAAAAGGGAAGCACCTGTCCATGATGCTGCTATCCCAGCTCTGGAGCCTTCCAGTGGATTCTTGGCCTTCAGGATCTCACTACCAAGGCTGTTGCCCCAATTTCTCTTTTTCTCTGAACCCCACAGCCACTCTGAAATCATGCAAGAAGCTTTGTCCCTGTGCCAAGGCAGTGCTGGGGGCAGCAGGGGCAGATGTGCACCTGGGCAACATAAGGGAAACATAAGGGGTCTTCAACCTGTAGAGCTGGGTATGTCACAGGGCTGCATGAAACTGAAAGGCATTCTCATCTCCAGACAGAGGGATTTTTTTTTTGACCTGTCCACATTTTAGCACCTATAGAAACTCTTCTCATCTTGGAAAGACTTAAAGAGATTTCAGCAATCAAGGCAGGCGATGTTTAAGATTAATTACATCCTTGCCAAACCGTGCTCATGGCACTAGTTGTGTATTCCATGGGATCTATTAAGAAAATGGAGTCAGTGAAATCAGTGAATCAAATGGCTAGTGTCCTTCTCTGGTAGTAACACAACCCAATATATCCTGGCAAATATTATAAATGAATGGTCTCCCCTTAGTTCAGGGAATAGTGCAGGATATGCCGGTGTTTCTCTTCATATGGACTGTATCGCTTGCTAAAATAGGAGACTTTAATAAAGGATTTTGGCAGTATCTTGAGTTATAGTCAGCTGTCATTTATTATCTATGATCATAGCAGCATGACAAGTTTTTCTTGGCATTCTAGACACTTTCAGAGGACATTGGAAAGATATTCAAGTTGGGTGAGAGATACAATACCAAATGAGAGTAGGACTATGAAATCTAGGCATTGAGGGCAGGGATGCATATGATGACCAGAAGCTCTTATCTCTAAACTGCCAGTGATTGGTTAAACAAAATTTAAGCCAATTTTCTCCTGGTTGATGGGCACCAAAACCTTCCTTTTGGTGGCCACTGAAGCCTGAATGAGCAGCATGATAATGGGTCATCCTGCCAGTTATTCAAACCATGCTAAATTTAAAAAATGCAAAGCTGAATATAATGAAGCATTAGGACTTGACATCAGATATAATTTACGTAAAGAGTAAACAGAGTTGGTTTAAGAATGTTACATAAGCAGTATTTTTCCTTACCACCACACTTGAAATTAGTTACAATATCTCTGTTAAAATATGTCAGATCAACTATTTTGAATTGCTGAGTTATACAATAGACTTGATTGGTATTTATTGTCTCAAGTGGCCTGCTATGACTGTTTCTTTGTACTACGTTTCTTAAATAGTCAATTATAAAAAATAAATACATTTCACAATTTGCAAATAGTTAAATACAAAGAAGCACTACATTTACTTCAGTAATGTTACCTCAGTTACTTGAACTTTAACCTGGCACTACTGAGGCAAGTCAAAATTTTGCAGTGGTGGACCCTCAGGAGAGCCCTAAGCTAGCTCTGATTGATAGCTTTGTCTACAGCCCCACTAGGTGCAGATGTTGGCTTGGCCATAGAAGCAGTGAACACTGCTCTGAGCATGAACTAACCCTGCCTGTAGCCTGGTTTCAGGGCTGCACAGCCAGCAGTGCTGGTGCTCTCTTGCCTGTGAGGATCAGCTACACAACAGCTGTGGGCCAAGTGTCCTGACAGGCTGCCAGCATATCCTGGGTACTCTGTGGGACTCAGACCTTGCTGCTGCAAGTCTATACAGCTCCACTTGCCTCTGGGCTATTGGTCAAAGAATGGACAAGAAAGAGAAATTTGCTGGGCTTTGTTTTGTTTTGTTGCCAGTGCTCTTTGAAGGTTTTATAGGCGATGCAGCCTTAGCTTATGGAGAGCAGTGGTGAAGGACACCTCCTGTATGTCGATACTGACCTTCCTGTGTGGTCATTCATTAACACACTAGCTGTTCTACTGTGCTTTACAATTTGGTTAGTCAGAGATTTTTAAAAATAGAACCTCTTTATAACCACAGTGCATCAGAGAAGAGTCACTACCTTCTTTCTTTCAACTTTGAATGAATCACAGAGTTAATCTTGGACACCTAGAAAGCTGTATTTCTAAATATCAGGCAGCTATTTAAAACCTGTGATCAGATGTCATTATGTCCTGATGGAGGTTGTATGGGTCTGAAATGTTGAAAAAATGCAGTACTTGAAAATAAAAGCAAGTTATAACACACCAGACTGCAAGCAACTGTACTGTGAAGGCTGGATGCAAAGCTTAGAAAAGAATACAGAGTGGACTTGCATGCTGACAGTTCTCAGGCATTTTTATTCAAATGTTTCATTAAGGGTGATTTAAGACCTCCATGAACAATGCCAACAAAATAAATAAATAAATAAATGCAGACAGTCTATGAGGATGCCGCTATCGTGGGAGAATGATGAACAGATACCCACATATCATACTCCCTGGGGTCCCAGCTTGTCCACCGACCTCATGAGACAGGCTCTGTGGATTTCTGAAGTGGTATCAAAGCTAGGCACTGACTCCTGATGGTGTACAGATGTGACAATCCCTAAACACTTGCAAGTGTGCTTATGGTTGCACATGCAGATGTGTACATTCCCAGCCTGTGTGATTAATCCTTTGGCCTGAGTAGTGAGACACAATCTGTATGTAAGACATTTCTTCTGGTCTCTCCTCAGAGTTTGTAAACCCTTAATACCACTGAAGTAACTAAGAGAGTCCCATGCCTTCACAACTAGGGAAAAATATGGAATTTGGGGATTGAAATACCAAGCACAGACTTGAACCTGCTATTGCCTATGGGTGTCCCAGTTGAGTATTGTCTTTCGGGTTAAACAAACCCACCATCACAGTGATGGGTTGAAATTATCCTGGTTTCATATTACCTCTCCTATTTTTTCCTCTACTGGCAGTAATAAGCAATTTAACAAAACCTGCAATATCTCCTACCATCAAAACCAGTCAGTGCCATAGGAGTCCATGCAGCACTAGTGTAAAGGGAAGGACACAAGCAGATCAATGATCATAAAGGACGGACCTTCCAGATTTGCATTTCTTGGATGTTTTCTTTCTTACCATTACAATATCCATTAAGTTGGTAATAATGCACACTACGTCTTCTGGACCAAACAAAGTAGTGATCTTTTAGATTGCAAGGTCTTGCAGTGCTGATGTATCCTCCTGAAATAGGACACAGGAGAGCAAGTGCTTTATTTGAGCTTATTAATTCACCTGGTCTGACAGATGAGTTAAAAACTGGCACATTTTCCTTCCTAAGTTAGGAAAAATCCAAACCTAATCT
The DNA here is from genome assembly GCA_013398115.1 of Falcunculus frontatus. Classification (NCBI taxonomy): domain Eukaryota; kingdom Metazoa; phylum Chordata; class Aves; order Passeriformes; genus Falcunculus; species Falcunculus frontatus. Next base: position 41,703 of record VZRV01002858.1, read on the forward strand.
TTGATGTTCTTTGTTATGACCAAACTAAGGTGTGACAGGTTGCTGTAGGTTTTTATGTTCTGTGCTGTGGCCTCTTCTTATGTGTTCCCTGTGCTGCAAAACTGAAAAGCAGATGTAAACTTGTTGGGTCAGGGATCACGTCTTCCATTTAGAGAGTAGTACAGTGGCACCTGTGAGGCACACATTGCAAAGTACAACTGTAATATTAGTTGACATTCCAGAAACTTAACAGGAGTCAACCAGATTTACTTTTCCAGACATTTCCCTCCTTTTCACATTTTTACTTTTGAAATGTTTGAGTTAATCCCTGACATAATGCAAAAATAATCCTGGGTTGATAAGAGAAACGATTTCTGGATTTGTGAGAAAGTTGTGGAGTAATTTATGAGAAGTCTTTCAGAAAAGGCCTCACCATACTTCTGCTCTTTGGCACTGTGAATATAGAAGCTGTTTGTTTTCTCTACAGTAATCAGGGATACATGACTTTCATTTCAGTAATTTTCATGTAATCATTTCAGTTCATATAAGAGAAAAAGACATTTGTCAGTCTCAGTGCTAGTATGAAAATAGAGTTTTTCAATTTGTAAATTCATTTAGATAATCTGGGACACACTCCCTTTTGTAAAAACTTATCAATCTGTCCCAGTGCCTAAAACTAGTACACATCCAGTTGAATAATTTTCTCTAAGGGTATGGAAATTTCATGGATTTTTACTAAGTAGGTTCAAAACATTTTAGTTAAATTACTGTAATCTCTGTGCACCACCCTCATTCACAGGGTTAATCTAGATGACTTTTATGGGAACTTTGCTTCATCTTTTATTTTTTTACTAAACAAGCAGAAATCAGTAGCTTCATTTTGAGGTGACTCAACAAAAATCAGACAGCATTAATCAGTGGGAGCAAATCCTCATTTGCATGAACGTAAACATGTGTCCTGAAATAAAGCAAAAATGACATAAAACTTCACTAGCCTGTTGCCATGACATCAGGAGGTTACAGCACCCAGCCTTCTCACAGGAATAACAGTCTAAGAACCTGTCTAAGATGAGGCAAAGAGAAGATGGCATTGACACCTAACCATGGGCAAACCCTAAGGTGTCTGGGTCCCTGATTCATACATGGAAACTCAGTATTAGACAGTGATTACCCCGGCTGACATGTGCTGTACCTCATGGCTTTACACAAACAGTCTGTTGTCCTGAAGGGGGTTGACAGGTCACTGATTTCAGGATGCCTGATCCCAGTGTAAGTTAAAATAAGATTCTTTAATCGGTACCTGTTGAAGAAAAGTTTCCATATGAATTTAGAAAAAACAGTTCTACTGAGGTGTGTTACCTCCCATTTGACACCTTTCAGATCCTACCTCCTAAAACATCCCCTGTCAAAGGTCAGGCAGCTGAAGGAAGACAGGCAGCAGAGACAGCACTAATCCAGTCATGGGAAGGCACACATCAGAGGAGGACTCTCTGCAGTGGCGTTTTACGACCACTGTCTCTTGAATATGGTTCACATGCCCCACATGAAAAAAAATTGCATGTGTTTGAGGTGTCAAAAACAGTGGAAAGACAAAAAACTATTCTTGGTGCAAATTCTTCTACTGACTTCTGTGGTATTCTGGGAGAATAGCCTGACTCCAGGGATAAAAGAGTCTGCTATTTACATTTGAACTTGTATTTGAAGTCACTATTGTATACACAGGAAATGCAGAGAATAACAGCAAGATTAGCAATAGAATTAATTTCAGTATTGTATCATAAAAAGGGCCTTGGACACTGGTAAGACTTTGATTTCCCCTATTGTAAACAGCATCACTGAGGAGCTTCAGAATATCGTGACCCAAGCGCTGAAAAGATGAGCTCAGATTTGGATCTAGCTTCTGTGTTTGGAGGTGAGAGTACATCCAGCTGTGTATTCCCACCTCCTCCTCCTTGTTTAACGGGGAAGCAACAGGGTGCGGGCTGTAACCATTACCCCTTTGCCTGGCTACAGGAGCAGGAACCTTTGGGATAAGGAGAGAGTAGAAGACTTCATGTGATAAACAGCTTGGCTCAACTCAAGGCTTTTGGGCATTTCTTTCAGAGTCCTAAATTTAGATACTTAAGCATTTGAGAAGGGTAAGTTGTGAAATGTAATGACCTGTAATGTGTCAGAGGACAGACTAGGCAATCTGACCATTTCTATAGAACAAAAGAAGTTACAAACTCTGCATTTATTCATTATTGTTATCATTCAAGTGAATGATTTAGATTTGTTCTGGGCTCTGCTTCTGATTCCCAAAAAGTGCATATGTCTTTGGTAGGGAAGTGATGTGATAGGGTTTGGCTTGTGTGCATCTGGAGGGTGGATCTCTTTTGTGCTTATGAAGTACAGGTGGGGTGCAGAATTTTAATATATTTCATAAATTTATCAGCCAGAGAGAGAAGGAAACACCCAAAATAAAATATGCATTTTCCCCCCAAGGATTTGCTAGAGCTAACATAGTTTTTTTAAAACAATAAAATGGGGTTTTTTGTGCTTTTCTGATCATTAGTTAGAAATGAATACTAACAATAGCCAAATATCTAACTGATAATGTCTACAGTGAGACCATCTAGACCAAGGGACACAGAATCAGTTTGTACTCACAGAAGACTGATGTACAAGATTCCTGAGTTTCCTCTGCAAAGCCTGGTGATGATACCTTCCCTGAATGAATTCCATCATTCGGGCTGTCTCCTGAAACCTGCCCAAGCTCTATCCACAAGCAGCATCACTTTTACCTCCACAGAGGTGGTCTTCTTGGGCTTCTTTTAATTATGATATTTAACCAAAGGAGATTTAAACACTAACTTAAAGGGGGTACATTCCTTATTTGGCCCTAAAATGGAAGAACTAGCGTGGTTTCACACAAAATTTTAGTTATATCACATCCTAAATATGGCATATGTTGAGAAGTGGTGAATGAAGTCAAATAAACTACAGGAGAAAAAAATCTTCCTATAATTAGAGACAGACTGCAAAAAAATTCCATCACACAAATAAAACATAAATGCTAAGTGAAACAATATCATCAGGTTTAATCATTCATAACCTATTATTTTATATATATCCCATAACATCAAAACTACTGCACATATTTTAAAAGAAAAGAAGAAAAAATTTATAAAAATATTAGTGATTAAATAGCATAGACAGTGCTTTTTTTTGTGCCAGAGATCTCTCTTCGATAGTTTGTCTCTCTGGTATTCCTGCCTGTCTGTTTTTGTTTTTAAAGCTACCCTCGTATTTCAATTTTAGCCTTGCAAACGTACAGACTTCAGTGGACATACCAGCACATAGAAGAACTTTAGTAGGGTCGTTTTGCTTTTTGTGACAAAATTTAGGTAATATACTTTAGGTAATTTTAATATTTTTCTAAATTTTCTGCTTGATTTAGTATTTTCATTCTTCTCAACACTTAAATAAACCTTCACTTTATTTATCCCTATTACTCAAACATTCCCTTGATGAAACTGAATGTTTGCTGTGTACAATCTGCTGGGGGCAAAATCATTGCTCTTATGAAATCAGTGGTTACCCCAAATTTAAATTAAAATAGCTATTTCTGAAACTCTTAGGAGACATTCTTGTCTTGCAATGAACTGAAATAATTTAAATTGTGATAGTGAATGCCAGCCTCCATGCTACCTCAAAATCAGTTTAATGTTCTTCTAATATTAATGTTTACTATCAAACATATAAATTCTATCACTTCCAGTGTGAAGCCAAAATAAAGCAGACCAGACCCATTTATCCTTTCACTGCTGTTTTGAACTTTTGGCTTGCTGTGCTGAAGAAAAAAAGTACAGTTTTCTTTTAAACATGAAGTTTAATGTGATCTTTGATCTTTGCACTTCAAAAAGGCTTTTTTTGCCTGGAACAGTCTTCCACAGATGAGTTATAAATCCCTGAAAACAGAAATTTATAATGGAAAAGCTGTCACCACATTAATTATGATAGCATAAATGCAGTGCTGCTTCTATAATAAGTCACCACTTAAAAATAAAAACAAGGAAAACATGTTCTGACATAAAGTCTATCCTCACAGTAATCTATGTCAAATGTTCAATGTTTAGTTAACTGTGTTTTTAAAAAGTGATTGCCATAGTGCATTCCTTTGCTTTTTTTTTTTTTTTTCTTTTGAGAACATGAATCTGTTGCTTTATAAAGGATTACATTTCCACTGACAGATAGGAGCTGGAAAGGAGCAAAGATTACATATATCAAAAAACTTCATTGCATGATAAAAAATGTCTTGGATGTTTACTTAGAAAAGCCATTAACTGGTTTACTTTTTTTTTTTTTTTTTTTGAGCTTGCATTCTTTGTCAGCAGTTTGGATTCAGAGACTCTAAATTTAAAATTTTATATCGATCTCCTGTAGGTCTTGGCTTCCTTCTGATTGCTTCTGGACTTATGCCGGCACTTTGGGGTTTAAATGAATTTGGAGAATTGAAGTCACTTAGGCATAATTTAAATGATCTCATATGGTAAACTTAGTAGATATTTAATAGATTGTGTGCTTTTTCTTGGTGATACTGAGAGCATATACTGTAGTATATTAGTATGTATCTATTTGGCACAGGGAAAAAGCATAAATCATGGAACATTACAAATTTCATGATGATGATCTTCCAGGAAATATCTAAAGAAAATTCTAAAGGAAAAATTGTCTGGTGATACAGCACGCTGTGCTGTAGGGTTTTCTGGACTTCAAAAGCCATACAAAAAGCATAACAAATAAAAAATGCTTATGAAGTGGAAATAGATAACATTGGTGCTACAAAGTACTATCATAAAGCTGACACTGCAATCCAAAGATTTTGGCCTAGGCTGCAATATTTGTGAACCACTGAAGTTTAACTGTACACAGCATTATGTATTTTACCCTTTGCATGGTTCAGAATGTGACAGAAGGATCTTTCAACTTGTGACGGAAGATAAACCAATACAGAGAAGTAGCTGTAGCAGTCCCACTGAGGTATCTGTTAAGAAGCTGGGTGTAACACAGAAAAAAACGCTTCATTTTTTTTTTGTTTGTTTTGAGTTCTCCCAGACTGCTCTCTGTGAAGTCTTCTGTGTCATTCTCTTTCTGTATAATTGTGTCATAATCATCTTTTCTATTTCCAACACTTGTTTTAAAACACATTTCTTCTGAACAGACTGCTGAACATTAAACCTTCCATGGAAAGATGTGACTGTAGTAATCTTCAGAGAGAGCAGCCCTTCTCATTACTGATCCTGGGTGATATTATGGGATCTGGCATTACTGCAAAACATATTCATCTTATTCCAAGCATTGCTGGGCACAGAAGAACTGTTAAGTGCGTGTCAAAATTTAAGTGTTTTCATTATAATCATCTAATTTATGCTGCATTTTGACTGGTTCTCATTTTCTCTTCCTTATGTTATAACACACAGACCAGCCAAAAATAATAGTGTGAAAAATGCTATTACTAGTGGTCCTGGTCGCAAACCAGCATAGGCAAAACATGATGCTTTCCTATCACTGCATGCAAAGCAGCAGAATCATAATGTCTTCTGCAGAATTCCTTCGTTCTCCCATGGCAATGGAGATCTGAGTGACAGCTCTCATCTTGGGATCCTGCCTCGCTATTGCCTCCGACAATGTGCAGTGTGCTGGCAGCACAGCCAAATGATAAATATCTTAACATCCAATGCTTTAATACTTTTGGTGGTTTTGAGGTTGGAATTGGGCCTCGCTCAGGTACTTGGGTATTTTTCTCACTAAAGATAATAGGTACCCATAACTCAGAGCAATTGATGCACAACAATACTCCATTGAAGACAGGACAGTTTATAGGCTTCAAATAAGTTAAACATTGAGCTGAGGACTCTAGAGAAGCCAAATAAAATTGGAGTTTCTTTGTGTTTGCTAGGATTTAACCTTTAGTTAACTAATTCAAAATGAGAACACACCTTTTGCTATTTTTTTTTCTTTTTTTTTCCCTTAATGAAGGCAAGACCTTGCATCTGACATACCAAAGCAAAAGAATATTTAATTCAGGATCCAGATTTTGCAATTTGGGTCCATCTGTGACAAGAAAAGACTGTGAACTCATGGAAGTGCTTGTGTGAATTTTTCATAAATTGTCACTACCCATTTTGATGCAAGGTAGAAAACCACACATAAATGCAGCAAGGAAATGCCAAACAGAAAAGAGGTGCTTCCCTAGCAGAGTCCAGGCCAGCCCAAGGCTCTCCAACAAGGTGCAGAATGACAACGCCCCACAGCAGCATTTGACTCCATCTCAGAGCTGCTGAAATGTTAATAATGGGGCATGGTCAGAAGCACTGAAGTCTCTTAAGGACAGGACACAGAGCAACAAACACTGAGAGAAGCATTTGTATTTAATCTGGTAGCCTGATTAAAACTAGTTACCTTATTTGCAGGAAAAAATCCTATACTAACAAGTGCAAACATTTGTAGTAGGTTCAGCATACAAAAAAGACATAAAGTTTTAAACAGTTTTTTTGTGGTTGCTGGTTTCTTGTTGGTATTTTTTCTTTTGTCCTCAAGTAATTTTCACTGACTTGTCTGTTTTTTCCAAGGAATTAAGAAAAGTTCATTTTAGGTCAAAGTAGTTTTTCTTTCATTATTTGATCATTTTTTGGCAATCAAACAATACAAACAGATATTCACATAGCTTTGGCTTGTAGTTCTGGTGATGGCTGTTTTCCAAGATATATTTGGGAAACTAGACCATTTATTAGGAAGGGAAGTATATTTGAGATTTCACAATTCTTTCTTACTTATTTACCCTTGCATGCCATTTTCAGGATTGCAAGGAAGGAAAAAATAATCTCTTTTTGATTTGAACACACAAATTTGAACTTAGCACGCAACGTGAAGAATGAAAATTCCTTTTCTGGGTAGAGTTTGAACACTCCTTTAGTAAATTTGGCGGACACACGGTAATAATCTATATTGTGTTAAGATACGCAAATAGTTTTCTATGGAAACTAGAAAAAGCTGCAAACTTTAAATCCCAGATGGAGTTCTTATTAAGGAAACATCATGCTTTTGAAAATCCTATTTCTCCATCTGCTTATAATATCTTTGAANGTAGGGAACAACTTGGGAACATTTCAAAACATTCAAAAATTCTTAATTTCATTAATATTAACATCAATATTAACAATTAAAACTTAGAACTTTTAATTAACTTGAGTAACTTAGTAACTGGGGTTTAAATGAGCAAAAATCAACTACTGAGTTCATATATAACATTTGAAGTGTTTCTCTGTATAATTGTAATCATGATTTCTTTGGATCATATTCTTTATTGTTTATTGCATAACTCTACTCCTTCCTTAAAAATGCAAATGTTCACCTTATCAGTCAGCAAGGACTTAATTCAATTTCCTCTTGCTCTGATCTGAGTGGGAAAATGTGCTACAATTGTGGCATCCTGGCAAAAGCTCCACGAAGGGAGCTCCATGTGTGGTTTGAAACTCCCTTCTTCCTCAAACCCTCTGCAGAGAGAAGTTCTGTGCCAGGGACCCTCTCTCGCCTTGTGGTCTGACTCATTCTGACTCACTGAGCTCAAGAAAGCAGTCAGTGTTACTCCTTTCTGGGAAAGTGCAAAGAAAAAGCAATTCTGCTCCAAATAAATGCAAATAAGTCAGCTGCAAGCATCTGGGGAAAAGCAGTTAGAGAAGTGAGAAATTACATCTTGTCATCTCATATTCAGCTGTAGTGTAATTTTGATCATTATCTTATTTTTCTTTCATGGAGGGAATGAAGTTCATAGGTTGTGAATCCAAGCTCAGTACAGGAGTTGGGTAAATAATAGGTCGCATTTAGTTAAATTTGTTTTTCAAGGTGTTGTTCAGAGGTGCTTCTCCAGTCATTTCGTTTTAAGAGCCTGAGCAATTTCATTGACTTTGGTACATTTTTCAAGTGCATTGGCTTAAGCCTCAGGTGATTTACTGGGAGAAATGTTGCAGTTTCTCAAAAAACACTGGCTTCTCACCTGATTTTCTTGTGTGCTCCTGGGAAGATATTACAAAAGCTAGAGGTTCACCCTCCAGATACAAAAAAAGCCAAATCAGTCTTTACTAGAAACTGCTTACACTAGGAGACAGCTTTTAGCTGGCGACATTGCAGAACTGTGGTGATAAAATACCTGCACCTGCCCTGAGAGCAGTGATGGAGGAGCAGCAGGAGGGTGTCTGCTGCTGAGAAGCCCTCTGCTTTTCCAGCTTCCACAGGGTGCACACAGGTGGTGCTGACTGTTCACTGGGGATTGCCACTTGGAACTGGATCTCAAAATACTGTAATAAAAAGAGTATTTCACACAACATTGTAAGTCCTGCAAACTCTTTTAGTAGCCAGGTGGTGTCAGTCTTGTATTGAAGCTTTATAATTAGTCTCCCCTGGTGCTCAATAGACTAATAAATTCTGCTGCTCACATATTTTTTTCACCTGTACTTGCCTAATAACAACACACACACACAGAGGAAAAAAAAAAAAAAGAGAGAAAACAAAACGAGTGACTTGCCAAAATCTGCTATGAGCGGGTCACACATATTCTCCTTGAATTGCAGTGAACTTTTGCAGATGAGTGCAAAATCTGCATTTCTCTTAAATCTAAGAGCTCCTCTCTGAAAAATTATCTGATCTGTACGTCTTGATTTTTTGTCAGCATAAATGACTCCCACAGAAATGTTTATCAGCAAGAGACACAGAAAAGAAACAGTGACTGCAAGACTTTGAATGGATTAAACCCACCCAGAATTAGAAAAAACAACAGCAGTGAATGGCAGACCATTTTAAGCCAGGCACCATCACCATTACCACCACCACCACCAAAAAAAAAAATCATAATATGTAGAGCTGCAACTTGTCACTAAAATGGTAATTATTATGTAATCCATTAGTTAATGCAAACATTATGGGTTTTTGGATGAGCTGTAAAACTTAAGTTCTTGGCCACTCTTAACTTCCAGAAGTGCTTTGGCACTTTGGCCAGGAGTTAGGGTGTTAACATGAGAGCTCTGTCCAAATTCCATGTGGGTAACTATATTTTGTCTAGCTGACATTTGCATGTAATTTAGTTAGATACATTAGTGTTCCTTTCTTGTCTCAGACTGTAGTACAGAGCTGCTGTATTAAGAGCTGCTGCCGCCTTGCCGGAGGTTTTAATAATCCAGGGACCAGTGAAGGGATTCCTGTTAGCACCAGAGCAGGGATTTCTCCGTTGGTCAGTGTTTTGGGAGTTTGGAGTGAAAGCACTCTATAAACAAATGTTCATAACCAAAGCTCTGTTTTAAATATCACAGATACCCTGAAATTCTTGGCATTTGCTGGTGATGCTGAAATCCTGAAACTGCTGGCAATACTAAGGAAATTGGTTAGCATCCTTGCTGGGCCCTGAATGAATAAAGCAAGAAAATTGGTAAGAGGGCTTAAGAAATGTATGTTATGTGTCTTTTTCTTAGTTGAATTTAAACTAATTATTTTCAAAACTCTTTAGCAGGCTATCAAAAGTCTGTACACTGCATCAAATCTGAGCACGTTCTTTCTCCAGAAGCAGATTTTACAGTGTCCCTTGGCCATTCTCCCATGGGATTGGGTGTAGTCTTTTGTTGTGACACCATTGTCGTTTTTTGGACAAGATGTTTTGGAAGGTGTCTTTAGGAAATTTGCGCCATCTTCTCTGGAAGATGATCTCTCACTGGATCCTCTGGAACAGGAATATTTTGTTGTCTTTTATGTACATCTCAAATATTGTGACTGGGACTGTTTTACGGAAAGCCAATCACATTGGTAGCCAAAGCTCCTGTGAGCACAGTAAAGCAGGACTTTTGTGCGGCAGTCCAGTCTGCACTGCAGTGATTGGATGGAGGAGAAGCTGCCCAGGGCAGGTAACAGAGGGTGACCACAGGTCAGTGTCATTACTGCTGAGTCCTGCAGTCTCTCCTGCTCTTTTGGCCTTCTGAAGGTCCATGAGTACACCAGTAAAAGGATCATAGCTGCAATGAGGGTTGGGGGCTCTCCCGCAACAGCCCAGCCTATGGCATGTGTTTGACTGACCCATCCAGGACTCTACCGACAAATACCTGGCCTTGCTTCCAGGGATAGAGTGATCTTGGAACTGTTCTCCCTCTGTGACATCAAGGATGGGACTACTCTGCTGTGGAGGGGCAGAGAGCTAAGTTGAGCAGACATGACCTCTCCAGAGCTGGTTATGTCTAAATTTTGGGAACAGAAAGAGAACTGGCATTGAAACCAAGCTGTGAACATCCAATTCTTGTGATTGTGTTGTATGTCTCAGGATTGTACTTGTTTCTGTTCACAAGAAGCTATTTCAGTCCTTAGAAACCAAGACAAGTGGGGCAGAGGAAGACACAGCAAAATTTTTCCTGGCTCGTGGATTACACACCCTGTTCTGCCTGACATAGCTAGCCATATGAGAGACTACAGCATCTGGCTGGTTTCTGCAGGAAAGCTGAGATCTGTCAGCTCTGTCTAACAGCCAGGGATTTTGGGACTTTTTTGTGACTGAGCAAGCCATTCTGCTGTGCTCTCACAGCTCGAATTCATGGAGACAGATGACCCCTCTGAAATCTTGCAGTTGCTTTCCTCCTCCTTCTGAAGAGAACGACTTCACTAGTCTGGATTTAACTTTCTTATTTTATACCTCTGGAAAAAATGGTGATGCCTCTCTCTTCACATCCAGATATCAGTGGAGACTTCCAGTCACTGTCAATTCATAGGCAGCATCAGTGTGTGCAGCATGGGAGCCAGAGACAAAGCTATTGGTTTCCAGTTCTCCCTGTTCTATCTTGCCTCTATGAAGTAGGTTGTTCTTTTCCGGTAGCAATGACCTTCATTCCCCCCGTACTTCTATCCTAAAAACATTATACCAGGCTTGGCATTCTGTATTTAGTCTTCTGTCCCACTAAAAGTATGATGAAACAAGCAGTGAAAGCTGGTACTGTGTTGTACATAGAAAAAAAGTGACACTTTATGAATTTGGTGATGCAGAGTGTCACTTCCAGTGGGTAGTTCTCAGTTCATCATGCTTGTTGCCATGCAGAATCTGGGGAAACACTGGCTCTCACACAAATTTTACATGTTTTTTATGTCTTGTAAAGCACAACTTGTTTCCAAGTGGAAACAAATACAAAGAAAACCTATTGTACAGAATGAAAACTTGATGATTCTGATTGTCCCTTTTGTTCTATTAGAGTTTCATTTTTTTTCCTTTTTCCTTTGTTCTCCCAGGAGTGCAACTCTAAGAGTTATAATCTAGTAGTACCCTATTTGTGGTTTTGGTCACTGTGTAAGAGTCCTAAGAAACCTTTGTCTTTCTGGATTACTTTTTTCATCAGTTCATAAGCCTAAAAAAAGGGTCTTCCCAAGTACTCTGTAGTCCTGAAACCAGGATGGATTTAAGCAAAAGTGTATATTCTGTTTCTGCCTTATTGTGATGCAGTTCCACAGGACTTCCTTTCACTTTCAAAGAGTTCATCTGGATCCACGTAAGTGTAAATCAGACCAGAATTTGTCCACTAAGAGTGAAGCTGATTTTATACATTGGCATTAGTGACTTCACTGTACTTAGAGTTTCAGCCAGCTGTCTTCCAACTTAATCTCCTTTTAGTACTTTTTTCTCTATTCCCTAGTGGCAATATGGGTTGACATGACAAGTTGCCTTACCTAGAAATGCAGGATATAGAAGGACAGAAAACATTGAAACACTGGGACAGTACTGGCTAGTGCTGACGGTAAAAGTCCCACCCACACCCTGCAAGTGCCTGAATCAGTGAAGACTTAAGACATTTTCCAAATAACAAGGCCTTCTACACCCTTGTTATTGACAATGTTGTAGAAAAAGGAAATTAGCAAACTGAAAACAAGGGCCCTTCCCTGATTAAGCTCTTCCTTATCAGAGAACATGCCACACTTAGCCCCTGTTACATCCCAGCTCACTTTTGGCTTTCACAAGTCAGAATGAGCTTATCTGTGATTTTTTCATGTTTACTCAAACTCTCAGCTTGATAGTGATGCACGACTAATACTTGGGTGGTACCACATTCCAGAAGATTTGTAAAGTAAATGACACAGAGAGAGAGAGAATTTTATTTCTATGAAGTTAGTTCTGGAGTTTTCCTTTCCTCAACCATTGCTATCAAATCTGCAGGCAGAGACTTCAGCCCCATTTGGAGCCCTCTGTGCTCTGCTGGCAATGCAGAGGGTGCCAGAGGCTGCCATGAGCAGCTACTGGGGATTTTTGTGGCTGCACTTTGCTATTTGGCTGCACCCTTTTGTGGACAGAGGAAGATTTGCCTGTGTGTTCTGGGGCAGTTTCTGTACATGGTGAGGTGCACTGCCATTCAGCATGGGTCAATCTGCCCTGAGGTGCATCCAGATCACACTGGGCATAGAATCAGCACAGAGCAACCCCTTGAACAAGCAAACTGCAGGAAGTCTCCTCCCCTTTGCTACTGCATAGCTCCCTTGAGTACTTGTTGGAAACAGCCAAGGAAAGAGCCTCATATCTTCTGTTACTACACTTGGAAGTACTTCCAAGAAAACGCAATTTTTCAGTCTAACGACCTTAAATGACTGTGGTTTGGTTTATTTTTCAGTTTTTAGAGTAAGAAATCTAACTGGAATTGATAGTTTCTTTGGAAAAAAAAAGATACCTCATGTCTTCCCATGTTTTTATAAATTCTTTGGTTACATGTAATTTTTAGAGCCTTGGAATTGCCAGGAATCTTCAGGAAGACTGGACCTTTGCAAAGATATAGTGAAAGATGTTTTTATTTTAAAACAATGGAAATGTTTTTATTCTGAATTTCCTTTATTATTTTTGGAAGACAAGGTAATGGACATGCATTTTGCTTGGTACTTACACAAAAAGCAAGAAAAGCATCCTTGCTTTTATTAAGTATTTCCTTGTGATAGTGATGCAAGGTATTTTAAGGTGGGGATTTTTTTTAAGTTGTTTCTTGGTATCTCCCCTAATGGATGGGTTTTCCCACCTTCTAGGGGTGGTTGAGCAATGAAAATATGAACCAATAAGCTCACTTCTATTTTTATGAGATCTGAAAAGGGTAGGAGAAGTAGTATACTCTCTGCCAAGTGATCACACTGCCACTCATCACTTAGTCTTGCTGGCGAAGTCAGCACAGGAAACTTTTGCAGAAGAGGCCTCCTTTCCCACTCACAAGATAGGACACATATGCAATGTAAATTCTCTTCACCCAGTAATCCTGTTCTGAGCTTGTTGACCAAGAAATCTTCCTCTGCCTTGTCGTGTTGCAATGTTTCCAGTGGCCCACTAGGCACAAATTCTGTAACACAATGTCTAAGGAAAGTAACTGCTGGGGTAGGCTCTGGGTGCCCTGGAGCATGTCAACTGGTGTATCCACTGATCCCAGCTCCAGAGACCTGCACCAGGGGGAGTTTATCCCAGGCAGAGTGGGTTACCCACCCTCTGCCACATTTGCCCTCTCATGCTGTTTCCATGCCTTCCCAGAGAGGTGTTTTGTGTAGCCTGCACCCATATGAATGGTGTGGTTCTTCAAAAACTCTATTGCAAGAACACACGGCTATTTCCTTTTCAATATAGCACCGTCCTTAGCACCAAACATAGCAGCATCTCTTACTGTTTGGGTGAACGGGAAAGATGGACATGAAGGTAATCCCACCAATCCCTGTCTGTAAGTACAAAACCCCAGAATTTAGAGTCTGTCACTCCAGTCCGTGAGGTGATATTTATTGATAGTTTGTCCTCTCTTCAGTACACAGGCATGATGGTTGGTATCATATCCAAAGATCAGCTGTAGAGGAGAACTAGTATGGAATGTTGCAAATTTCCATGAGAGGACAAATACAAAGGACTTGCTCATGACAAATTGCTAGGCTACAGAGCTGGGGGATTCAGGATAGATTACAGAAAACAGTGTGAAACCAAAGACAGATGCACTGTCACTGCAGAGCTCCTGACAAACAAACAAACAGAAGGTCTGAAACTAACCCATTGTTTTATCATCCATTTCTGGAGTCACACAGCTCTACCTTTCAGTTGCACGGCTGGAAAAGTGGATCACACGCCTCCTGGAGAAGCACTGTAAAATTGGGTGGAATAATGCAAACTGTGTGAAAGGGCAGGAGAGTATGCTTATTTGAAACAAGTGAATAGCAATTCTGCATTTAGTGAGATGTTTGCTCTGGTAACTGATCTAGTTTGTAGGAATGCTGAGTTCCCAATGATCCCTGTGAGCATTCTACCCCTTTATCTCCCTAAAGAACACCAAGAAATTCATTAGGCCAGATAAGTGAAAGGAACTAAAAGAGCTCACAGACAAGTGCTTGGCCTCCTGAATAGATACTTTAACTCACAGTTAGGCATTTAACTGCTGTGAAGAGACTTCCAAAATCACTCATACATTGAGTGCACTGCTATTCATCACTAACCAATAGAGCATGCTGAGGATGGGAGCATGTCTAAATCTAGATCTTTATTCTGCTTTTCTAGAAATACAAACAGAATTGCTCTGGAGATGAATACATTTTTTCTGCACATGGATAGAAGAGGAAGCACAGTAACAGTTTCTGTATCATTCCATTCATTATAGCATAAGATAAGGGAGTAGAAGAATTTAGTGTTACAGAGATGATTTGAACTTCTTCTCCATTGAAAAGCCTTTCTGTAACTTACTGCCTGCAGTATCAAGAAATGCTTTTCAATGAACCCAGTGCTCCATTTCCATTATTTGTTTGGTGTGAGGAAACTTAATGTTGGGATAGATATTTCTGACATCCCTCTCTCCTTTGGGAGTGGATATTAAATTCCACCTATACCTATCTTAGCAACATGGTAGGTATTCAGAGTGTCCCCTGAGACTTAGAGTGTAGTAGATCGTCCCTGTCTCACAGGCTCTGAGAGGACGGGGTCCTGCTGCTGTGTATGGACCATCATTTACCAATTATCCACCCAGAAAACTACAGCAAAGATTACAATCACAAGCCACGTGGCAAGAAGAGTTTTGTATCAGTGATGGGGACCCTACTTCCCTCACTTCAGCATACTTTAGCAGGGCTTGTGATCAGCTCTTTCATCAGAAGCATCTGTATGATTTATGTAACTGTTTGGTCACTGTGTCACGTTTTTCATACTCATTGGTAAAGTTTAATAATAGTGTGCTGCAGCAGAGGGCACAGAAAATCTGATGACTTAAGTTCTTACTTGAGCAAATTTTAGCTTTCAGAAAAGAATTGTCTTTTAGGGCTCTGACACATTTATAAATATTTCTCTCCCTTTCAAAGTGAGGATGATATTATTACCTAGGAAAATTGCAGTGTGGGAGAAAATGCTATGCAACTAAAAAGTGAGATTGAATAGCATCTCTAGGAAAACTCAACCTATTCCTGTGTTTCTATGTTGCAATTAGCCAAAAAAAGTATATTTTCAGCAGGGAGGTATATTTTCAGCATAATCCCTATGATTCTTAAATTAGCAATCATGAGATCATTACAATTAGAAAGGTAGAAGAAGTCAGTGAGCTACTTTTCACATTGATGATGAAACTTCTGCTTTCAAACCAAATGCTCTGTTCTAATAAATGTCTATATGTCCCTGATATACCAGAAGGCAGCCACAATAACCAGAACAGTCAGGAAACAGCAATGCTCTTAAAGCTTCTGTGAACAAGGGTAAGAAGCCTGAGTACAGCTAAGAGCAAAGAGATGAATAAGGGAGAAAAAAAAAAGAAAAATGAAAGAACACAGAAATAGGGATGTAGAAAGATTGGTGTAAATTTAGTGCAAGTTTCAGTGCAAAACATGGGGACTATACTGGAGGTTGAAAAATATTCTAAATTATGAATCAGAGTATTTAAGATACCTTTTGTAAGTCTTTCCATTAGTATGAAGATGATAATAAAGTGTTATTGCTCTGAAATAGGGGTTGGATGGACTGGTAAACTAAGATACTTTTACAAAGAATATTGTTTAACTAAAAGAATATTATTTAACTGGAAACTTTTTTAAAGCATTTCTGCTTCTCAGTTCCCTGTTGTCAATCTAAACTGAAACAGTTCACACTTTAAAACATACAAACTGAAATTTATTTTAAATTATTCAAACAATA
Organism: Falcunculus frontatus; assembly: GCA_013398115.1. Taxonomy (NCBI): domain Eukaryota; kingdom Metazoa; phylum Chordata; class Aves; order Passeriformes; genus Falcunculus; species Falcunculus frontatus. The sequence continues at coordinate 57,853 of VZRV01002858.1, forward strand.
ATTTTGTCATTTGAGTTAATGTAACAAACAGTGATTTCAAGTTTTTGGCAGAAGGCCAGAAAGAATTATTTGAGTTTTGCACACACATTTATCTGACATTTATAAATATCAGTGGAAATGTAACTCTTTTGTATATTATGTATTTATATTATGTTGTGTTCATGTGGTATTTTAAAATATGCCGAAGGCTGTTGTCGAGTATTTTAGGATTTTTTAGGAATTCTGTCAATCTCAATTTAAAAAAAAACAGCGCCTTGCTCCCCCCAAAAATTTAAAAAATAAAAAAAATAAAACAAAATAAAGGATGGAACCATATTGGAGGTTGTTTTCAATTACAAAAAAATTGTTGACAGCTTGGTTCAGAAGGCCCTGTAGAAAACCATGAGCAATGCTTTTCAATAGTTACTGAGTTTTCAGTTTCATTAGATACTGAGGGTTTTGATTCAGATCCGAATTTCATGATGCAGAAGCAGCTTTGCCATAAATTCAAATATATGAAGGTTCAAAAAGGTTTAGTGCTAAATCCAAATATCATAACAAAGAGCCGTCTTTAAGTCCGAGAAACCTCCTAATGTCTGTTTGACATCTCACAATGCTGTCAATTAAAAGTGACTTCATAAAATGCACTAATATAAATGGTAAACTTTACAAACTAATGTAAAATCAGTGTAATGACAAGAAATTGTGTGCTTTTTACATGGAGGTTTAAATAATTCATTTTCTTCTTCCATTTTTGACATCTCAGCCCAGCTCAGGCAAAAGTGTGGGCCGAGAAGACAGCTACACTAGGTAGGCAGCCAATTAAAACAGACTGTCATAAAAGAGCAGGATGATTTTTCAGGACAGGCATCATTATTTTCTGAGCACCAATATAACTTCCTAAATGTCTCACAGATGCAGTTTGAAAGAAATTGCATCCCCCTCCCAGTAAAAATATCTTAACCACCTCAAAAGAAGAGACCATCTGGAGGCTTACTCACTTTGGGGGATGCTGAGTTAATTGAGTGAAAGTCCAAATAACTCTTTAGGAGAGACATGCTGAGGAATAGCAGTAGACTCTAAAGAGATTTAAAGTAAAGTAACTCCAAAAGAATTTGCTTCAGTATTGCTATTACTTAATCAGTTGTATTATCACCATACTTGGGAGGCCTAGGCATAAATGAGGGCTCGTTTTAAGGACTGCAAAAAGGAATTTGCTGAATATTGTTATATGTATTTACACTAGAAATTCAGACAAAATCCAGTAATATTTCAATAATAAAATCAAACAGCAAAAGGAACATGCTCATTCTTTTGTCCAAAGAAATGACTCCATCTGCCCAGAGGAGTATCTAAGCCGTGATTGAAAGGTGCAGCACATGCATCCACCCAAGATACTTGGGAGTAATATAAGTTCACCAACACTCTGGTTCCAAGCTTTCCCGGGTGCCTTTTTTTGGGTTTGCTGGTTGCTGTTGGAAGCTGCTCTGCCTCTTTAGACCTGTCTGCATGTTCAGAGCTGTCAGTTGTCTGATCAGTTTTGAGACTTTTTTTGTTCAAAGTGGTGATACTGTGCTGAAGAGGTGCTGAGGCCTTTCAGTTAAGAAATCTCCAGTGTCATTCAGACAATCTACAGATCACTCCTCAGGCTGTTGTCTCCAGTCTGGAATCTCATCAGCCCTGAGCATTGTAGACTGTGTTTGCAATCTGTGTGCCAAGAACTGACAGGGTGAAAGATAGAAGACTGTCTTGAGAAGAAATTCTTCTTACTGCCTGATAGTGCAGGATCTGAAGTTTGGCATTTTCTTCTTTTTGTCTCCTTTTAATGCTACCTTGGCTTTTTATTAGTATGAAAACAGTAAGTTTTGCCATGTCACCTACATAACACTCTTTTCTAGCCTTTGATTCTTTTGAACTCCTCTTTGCTTCTTTCTTTGCACAGCAGTTCTTCTTTCATTGGTTTTTCCCTGGATAAGTTGAATTGATCCTGTTCTAGTGACTGGAAATTTTCACATCTCAGACTTTAGTCTTATCCTTTAAGCCCTTCCTTTTCCCATTGCTATAGTGGAATTGCTTATCTACATCTATTTACTCTTTAATGGATCTGGGATTGTTAAAAATTTGACAGACTGGATGTTCATGTGAAATTCATACCAAAATAAATGGGATTTAGGAATCTAAATAGATTCGAGGATCTATGTCTATCTGTCTTATTGCTTTTGGGTGATGTACACAACTGGCTTTAGAAAATTGTCTTAAAACTATATTGTGATGACAATTTTTTTTTTTGTTTGTTTGTTTGTTTTTCTAAGAATGAGTTTCTTCCTGCAGATTGCAATAACCTATCAGTTAGCAAGAGTGGGCCTTGAGAGAGAAGCTCAATTCTCTTTGCTGCCTGAGAACACTGAAACCAAAGACAGGTGGCAGCTCCTAATGGTTGCTGGAAGTGGGACTCTGCTCTTTCTCACATAAAGGTTGCAGCAAATAAAATCAAGAGTATTTTCCCTGGTGATAGAAGACTGACTGTAAAATGGATGGAGCAGTTAGAGATTCCAAATGTAGGAAGAGAGTGCAAAGTGGCCCTAGGAGCTGAAACCCCTCTAGTACTGCATCGTTTTTTACAGCTATAAAATGCAAAGCCAATGTTGCTCTAGACTTTTGGCTTTTGCAGCCTTCCAGTCTTTTCAGGATTGACAGAATTGTTTCTTAACTTGTTTGGCCCATTCAAAAAGGAAAACTGCTCAGTTCCAGACCCACATAGCCTATAGTACCTCTTGCTTCTCCCTTTCCTATTCTTCAGAGAACTGACTTTTTTAACACTTGAATATATTCAAGCAAGAGCTGTGATGTCTCCTGTGTCCCGTACACTGCCTAGTACATAGACAGCATGGTGGGAAACAAGCAGAATTAATTATACATCTCAGAGAAAATCAAAGCACAACTTACCTGAGGTCTACAGGTGCACCCTCCTATCCCCCAGCCTGGGGAAACTGGTAAGTCCTACTGTGTCCCTGTGTTCTGCTGAAAGGATGCAGTCCTAGCCTGTTGTCCAGGCTGAAGCACAATTCGGAGCACAATAAGCACTCCTTCCAAAGAAAACCTGAGTACACACGTGGGAGATTACACAGCAAGGTCCTTCCTGATCTGAAGATCAGAAACAAGGAAAGGCTATCCTTCCACCTAAACTCAAACTTTTATTTTAGTGATGGCCTAGTGAAGCTGAAGATCTGTAGCACCATTCAAGATGTCATGTCGGGAGTTTTGGGTAGCTGCAATTTAGAGGACAGGTATTTTTATTCTTTGGGCTCACACAGAATTAGTAAAACCTGCAACACTGAACAATCACTTATAGAATGGGAAGGAAAGAAGGAGAAAAGAAGCTGTCGAAAATCCTAAGCAAATTTAAATGGTAGAGCAAGAACATCTAGAAATGGTAAGAGACATAGCAACTTAGAAAAGGCGGGTTGAAATGAGGGAATGAGAGCAGTGAGAGCGAGAAGACATCAAAGAGGAAAACTGATACACAGAAGAGCATGTGGGAATGGAGGAAGAAGAAAAGGGGAAGAAGTATCTTGCAGAGAAAGAGAAAGGAAAGGTAGGAAGAAGTAGGAATGTGACTGTCCTGGTTTGAGATAATAAGGGATAAAGCAGGATAATAATGTGGGGGCTGGTACATCAGAGGAGAAGAGGTAAATGGAGGAGGAAAGTGACTGAAGGGAAAGAAAGAAAGAAAGAAAGTAAGAAAGAAAGAAAGAAAGTAAGAAAGAAAGAAAGAAAGTAAGAAAGAAAGAAAGAAAGTAAGAAAGAAAGAAAGAAAGTAAGAAAGAAAGAAAGAAAGTAAGAAAGAAAGAAAGAAAGTAAGAAAGAAAGAAAGAAAGTAAGAAAGAAAGAAAGAAAGTAAGAAAGAAAGAAAGAAAGTAAGAAAGAAAGAAAGAAAGTAAGAAAGAAAGAAAGAAAGTAAGAAAGAAAGAAAGAAAGTAAGAAAGAAAGAAAGAAAGTAAGAAAGAAAGAAAGAAAGAGAAAGAAAAAGAAAGGAAGGAAAGAAAGAAAGAAAGAAATGCCGGAGCCAGAACAGAGGAATAAGAGAATTTTAAAATAAGAGGATTTATGGAGAAATGGAAGCAATCACAGAAAAAGAACAGTGTAAAATGAGAAAATGAACAATGAAAGCATGAAGAGAGGAAGAAGAATAAAGGTATCATGAAGTAGGGCCTCTACATCAAGTGACTTCTAGATGTTAGAATTAAGGTAGATGAACCCCACTGTAAGATGTGAAAAGAACATTTCTTTCTTTTTAAACTTAGAGGTTAGAGCTGAAATGCAAGTATTTTGTAGAAAATACAAATTGTTGCAATTTTTAAAAGTGTTGGTCTGTGCTACATATTGCTTTGTAAAAAATGCCAAAAGAGAACAAATTACGTCAAGATGTTGTGCAGAAATCAGAAAAACAAAACAGAAACCTGACACTTTATAGTACAGGCAGGAAAAAGCTGTCTCATGTATGCTATGACTTACAAATCTGCGGGAGTTATTGTGGCCAGGGTCCAGCCTTCACTTTATGCATTAGTGAGTGCAAAGGGTGATGTCACAGAAGGATTAGGTCTAATCCTGGGCAAGAAAGCCTTGTGATGATTCAACAAGGAGCAGAAAAGGCAGAGCTAAATCAGCTGAAAGTCTGGCTTTATGGGTTTGGATGGAATCAGCATTTTGCATGTGTGGTCATGCTTTGCACGTAACGCTCAGTTCACGACGATACTCTGTCTACAGCTTTCCTATTCCTGCCTCCCATTTAGGCAGGCTGCTGGCCCTGTGTCTGGCTGCCACTAACACAAAATAGGAGACTCCAGAATTGATACAAGGAAAATTTTAGTTACCAGCAGAGCTCTTGGAACCACTTGAGTTTCACAGTGCATTGATCAGTGCAAATAACCAATACATCAGGGCAGACCTTTGGTTGCCATGTAGTAAAATAGGTGGATGCTTGATAAACCAGTTTTAATTCTCCAGTTCTGTTGGTAGTTGAATCTTCTGTCTGGCAAAGCACTGGCATAGTTTGAAGTGACAAAATTTACTCACCTGCTAAATTATTGTTGTGGATTACCTGGTTCCTCTGACCCCAGAGCTCTGCTGAATGAGTGGCAGATGAGAGGTCAGGTTTTTCTGGATAGGACTGCAATTTGTGTAGAAACTACTGATGAGCCCCAGAACATCTTTGCAACAAGCCCTTTAGTCAGACTATCCCATACATGGGAATCAGACAGGCAGTAAGGAGCTCAGGGCACCTCTACGTCATCATTTCCTGAATCAGAAGCGGAAGGTGAGTGATTTGAGTGTTGTCTGAAGTGCTCACTGCACAGAAGGCCTGTTCTCATGGCTGATGCTATAGATATCTTTCTTGTACTGAAATGAAAGCAAACCACTGGCAGGGATTTATAGAACACTTAATTCAACTTTTACTAGAAAAGCACCAGAATCCTGTTTGGGGAGGTAACAAATGGAAAACTTCTTTGCAGCACTTCATGGTTCTGATAGATATTTCCTTATTTGTTTATTTTTGATAGTAGTACAGAAGTGAGTGATAATTGTTGATGAGATGATTTAGTTTCTGTTTCAGAGAGGTTCAATTTAATAGTTTTCTTTAGGCTTTAAGCAGATTAGAGAAATAGGAACTCCAGTGATACAGCCCAGTGTAATGTTTCTTTACTCACGCTTGTTTTTAGTCTCAAAAAAATCAATTACCTCATTGAAAAGTGCCACTTTAAAAAGACTTGCAGGTTTATTTCAAAAGTTTGCTAGACAATGTGGGAGCTGCTCTAAAAGCTCCGTTCTGCAACTGACAGTTTAAAACTTTAAATGGGAGAGCCACATCTGCCCCAGAGGTAAGTTCCCTAACGTGGATGTGACCATTGGAATAAATTTGGTCCATTGTTTTCAGTGCTAGTTACTCAATTATTAAATTACTACAGCAAGGCTTGGAAGTGTAGGAAAAGACTATAGGAAAGACATTCTAGCATATGGAATAAAAATGAGAAAAAACCCAATTTTTCCCACTAGGAAGAATGCAATTAGATGATATTTCACAGTCAAAATATTGTGTAAACTGGAAAAAACATAACTACAGAAATCAATGGCAATGGTTATCTGACAGCTCTTTGTCACCCTTTGCATGACAACTTTGACATGCTTCATTTGAGTCACTTCCCAAAGGACAGTTGTCAGTCCAGCTGTCAAAACCACATGCCATCTGGAACAGCTCTGCAGAGAGAGGCTCCAGGTCCCAGCCCGAGGACATGAGGGAATCCCAGCACCCTGGGCACATGGAGAGGAAGTCACACTGTCGTCATGTGCTGCCCTAACAGAGGACAATAGGTAGAGCCAGCCCAACAACTGCTGATCCGCTCTGCACTATGGAAAACTGTTCTGGCAGGGGGAGTCTCCTTTCTTCCTTCAGCTGGAGAGGCGTTTCTTGTCTCATGAGTTTCTTGCTTTTGTGAGGAGGCAGCACCAATGTTGATCAGGAACTGGTAATTTGCTATGACAACATCTCATAATCCCTCCCATCAAGCTTTCTGAGGTCATTTACCATTGTCCTGTGTCCAAGTATGGAGGAAAAAAGTAGAAAACCACTTCAACCTCATGTGTTTCTGAGAATGATCTGGAAGAGATTTTGGAGCACTTAAAGGAAAAAAAAAAATCAAAACAAGGTCATATCTGCAAAAGGACTCAGGGTTAAGGAAGTTCTGGATGAACTTGGGTGTAGCTGAGCATAATTATGATCCCGAAATCCCCTGCTCAGCTGCAGCTAACCCAATATAGATACCTAAACTCACCAGGGGCCCCTTTGTTTGATGTTTAACACTACTATTATGAGAATTCAGTTCTCTGCAACCCATCTCAAATTGCCCTAGTACGAGAAGTTCAGCAGCTGGTTCAACACTTGATCAGGTTTCAGAAATAGGAATTTTCCCTCAAGTCTCTCTTTAAGTTGGAATATTTTCTCAGAACATTTATAGCAAACATGTAGAACAGTGTGCTGCTTGAAAAACACAGTTATGAATATTTTTTAAAGGAAACAGAGTTTTTTAATTCCTTCATAATATGATACAATAGCTTTTCTAATACTTGGAAAAACTGTGAATTTTTGTCTCTAGGCCTTCCTTGGCTAGACTGAGAAAGTTCAATGTCAAGTCTTTCATTTCTTAATTGAGCATCATACCTCTTGAGAGGCAGGTTGTTCTGTATATTTTGTTGCATCTTCTTGAGTTGAAGTTGGAATAGTCACAAATAAAAAGAAGACTAACAAGATGAAAAGGAGATCACGATAGGGGGGTCAACCTTGAAAATTTGGGGCTATAATAAATATCACAAGGAGAAGCAAGATTTCTTGATTCTTGTTACTGTTTCCAGGAATATTTGCTCATTTTATCCAGTGACTAAATATCAAAACAGAAGGAGAAATGAGTTTGAATTCCCACTGTCTGAAGAGGAAATGAAAATTGATGCTCATACTTCTTGAATAATTACTTTTGTCTTGGGTTTGCATGGCAAGTTTTTGGTAGCTGGGTGGCTACAGGGCTGTGAGAAGCTGCTAGAAGTTTCCTTTATGTCTGATGGAACCAATGCCAGCTGGCTCCAAGTGTGGCCCAGGATCTCCAAAGAGTTTTTCTGAGGGCAGTATAAGGAAGGGGAGGGCTCTGCTGACGGCAGGCGTGGATAAGGAGGTTGTACTGTCCCTTGGAAGTTAACAGGGGGGTAATAAATGGATTATAAACAAATGGCACCACTCAGGAGGTGGGAACCAGGATGGGATTACTAAGGATGTGGAGCACAGGGGCTGCAGGAGAGGAAATGAGAATTGAGAACAGAAGGGGAATAAAGGTCCGGGGAAATTCTTGATATAGGGTTTGGAGAAGAAAGGTGACAGATGGGAAAGGCAGGTTGGGTTTCAAAAAGGATTAGGAAGGCCTTATTTCTCTAGTTTAGAGATTTGGGGATTGCAAGGACTGGCTCTGGAGGAACGGGGCTAGTGAAAGTCATGGGAAAATAATTGTCAGAGATTAAGTAAATCTAAGCAAGGAGAGATGGGGAGGAAGATGAGTGGCTTTTGTATGGGAGGGAGGTGATTTGAAACAGCAGAGGCCTTGGAAAGGAACAGTGTGGAAGGGGAGCCTCAACGGAGAAGGCATTTGAATGAGCTTTTAGGCAGGAAGGACTGGGGAATTTTGAGGCTTGGGAGAGAAGGGACTGAGGACAGCATGGTGTGAGGGAGAAGTTAGGGTTACCAGCCTGGGGAATATAATTTTCTGGGCCCTGATGTCAGAGAAGAAGCACACACAGAGAGTCCCTGTCCGAAGAACAGCTCTTCCCTTTTTCTCTGTTTGTAGAAATTAAAATAGCTCTGTTTTGGATTGAATAATCCAGAGACTACCTTTAAAGTCAGAATTACATGAATTCTGAGTGATCTGTGGAATTATTGTGCCATATGAAAATTCTCTACATGATAGCCAATTTGAGAGACTGAAACTTAGTGTTTCTGAACTAGTTTCACACAGAAAGTGTGCCCAGTAAATCCTGGTTTTAAACCAGACACTCTTCCACACAATGACGTGCATCAATTTAATCTTCACTATTTCCTTAAATATCTCTTCTCTGTAGGAAACCAGTCCCAAATCCTTCTGTCGGATCCCAGATCCTTCAGTAGATGGCCAGATAATCCTACTCTCCTTATGCTGTGAGCACTGAATTTGCATAAATTCATGTGAGCACATTATAGCTTTGTTCTGCTTTTCTTTCTGGATAGGGAAGCACTGAGCTCTCTTGAAATCCTGTCCGTAATACACAGTTGTTTACAAACCACTTGATACAGAAGTCACAGCACATATTTGTGTTGGCTGATAATCCTTTGTCAATGATGGATGAAGATCAGATGTCATTTCTGATTCTTTTGGATGTGTCAGCTGCCTCCAGTACTGTTGACCATGAACTGACCTGCACTCTGGCAGTCTGGAAGCAAGGACAAATGGGATGAGTTGTGGAGCTCAGAGTTATGTGCAGCTTTGAGCCCTGAAGCATGTTGGCAGTGGGTTGAGGCAGGGATCATTATTAGCATCTCTTCTGTGTTAAAAGGAACTCAGATGATTCTTCATTTCACAGCATTTTTATTAATGTGTTTACCTACTAACATTTTGATTATGCAGCTTTGGCACTTACATAAGCCTCTTCTTGCTTGCCATATAATTTTTTAAAAAATCCTGTAAGTTTGTACAAAATATTTTCTACAAATATTTTCCCCCACAGTCTTTTGCCTTTAGCTCCTACTTCTTCAGCTGCCTCAAAATTAGATGAAAAAAGGCTCCATACAGCAAGCTCTGAAATGCCACCCACCTCCCCCCTTAACAAGCAACCAAACTAGTCTCTGTTGGACCTGGGGGTACAGTATAGGTTTTATAACCAAAGATGGAGGCAATTCTGCTAGATAGTTCCTCTTGTCCTTTTTAGCTCCATTGCCAGTGTCTCTCCTGCTCTCAGGGAGATGTTGCAGCATACTAATTTCTTCTGTTCAGTCAGAATTTGGGTTATACACAGCTCCAGGGGTCTCTTCCGTACTATGTATCCAATTTAAATGATGGGGGAGGAGAGAAAGATTGCCTGTGCTTTTCTGCCTCCACTTCTCTATTCTCTGTGCAAAGTTGCCTCCAAGTTGCAGACCGAAAATCAACAGTCTGAAGTCCACCTGGAAACAGCTGACAACTACTCAAACATGGGTTCAAGCACTGCCTGCGTGTCCAGCTCCTCTTGGGAAATGTGTGTGGGACGTCAGACAGAGCCACCAGCTGATCCCAACATCAAGGGACACCTGGAGAATTTTGCACCCAAAGGGGGCAAAAGCACGGACAGCACTGATAACCCGGTCTGAAGGGAACCAACTTCTTGATGCAATTCCTATGGCAAGGCATGTTATGCCATGTTAAGTCAAGCATGGGAGGAGCCCATGTTTAAACTGCTTGTCAGGTGCAAATATGAGATAAATAGACACAAACTTCTCTGCTTTGTATTTACTGCCCTTCAGATGCAATTAGTCAGAGAGGTAGGTAATTAGGTGAAGAGATAACTCAACGATTAATAGCAAAATCGGATCAGTGTACCACAGACGTTCTGGGTAAGCACTGTGAGGACAGGAAACTTTGCATTTTACTAAAGGGTGCAGTATAGGGATTTTCCTTTCCTTTTAAAGATTCAGTTACACATCAGCATAGCTCTATGGTTAGACATGTCCTGTGAAATCCTACTATAGTAAGAGACAGTTAAATCCATGCCCTCTACCAAGAGAAATAAGACATTATCTCATGGCTTCCATACATCATATGAATTTCTCTAGTTATTTGCTGAATAGGAAAAAAATAAGGTGGTTGATTACACAATCCTGACATTTGTCCACTCGCTGCTGCTTTTTTTGGCCCCTCTTGAGCTAGAAAGACATGAGCATTGGGAAGCAAACGGATTTCCCTGAGGACCCTGAACTAGTGCCATGCCACAGCCAACAGCTTCAGCCACTTGGAAAAAGTGCAATGTTGTGTCGTCCAAAAACTGTTCCCAGGGCTTCATAATATTTGATGATTAGACCAGGGTTGTTTACTGTAGGGTGGCAGTTACGCTCAGTCCAGACTTGTTGCTTTATTATGCACTGGCTCGATTTGTTTGTGCAACACTTTGCATGTGGTGATAACGCCAGTAAAACATTGGCCACGGTGTAGTGCTATTTAATAAACTGTGAAAGTCTGTTTTGCTCTTTCCAGAATACTAAGTGTAGATGGATGTCAACTGCCTTGAACTTTTATAAGAAATACAATTACTATGTGTAATTGATTACTGTTAGATTGGTGCATTATCTGACCTCAAATCTGCCCAATTATCTTATAATACTCTACCTCAGCCTTTGTTCATCACCATCCCCAGCCATCTTCTCCATCAGCTGTTTGTCAGCATCTCTGGTTTTTCTGTAAGACGTCTACCCAAGGTGCCAGAGGCAGGTGCAGGACATAGACACAGCTGCACAGGATTGTTTTAACATCAATGCTGTGTTTTCCAGTTGTAAAGTATTTCCAAAGTTTGTTTTCCTTAGTGAAATGAAAAACAGAGTAAATCGGTTTGTGTAACTTTCACTTACAGTTTTTGTTGTAAGTCTTCAGTTGACTAGGTTGCTTCAGTTTAGTTTTGTTTTTCATTATTCTATAATCCTCTGTGGCTTGAGACAACAGGGATTGAGTTTCATTTACGTAGACAAGTTATACAAGGAACATTACCACAGCAACTAAAATCCTGATTTATAAGACAAAACATAGCTCCCTCCTCTATTCAAACAGGATTTACAGGTATTTTGCTAATCATATATCCACAGTTCCTTTGATATCCAAATGAAGTGCTGCCTATATTATTAATAGTACTGTCACTTTGACTGATGCAAATTCAACTGGCTGGTTTATGTCACTTTAAGGGTTGGCTTTTCAATTTCAAATTTTCTGGTTCTCATCTTCCTATGCCCTAAGCCAAAACACTGCCCTAGAAATGATTACATTACATTTAGTATTTCCTGAAAACCACTCAATGTGGCAGGGTCAGTATGATTGTCCCTTTGATTTTCTTCTCTGAGTTACAGCCAGGTAGTACTCTTTTCCTGAGAAAGGATTTTATCAATCACATATAGTGATCTCATTATGGGATGTGTTTTAATTACCTTTTGCTGGTTTTTTTTATGTCTGAAGTATGGTATTCCATGTTACTATCTGACCAAGCAAGAAAAAAGCCCCCTCCAAAACACAAGACAAGCCTGGGATCAAAGGTTGAATCCCTGCTCAGTTTGAGATTTTCTGTCATACAGGTCAGTCCACATAGTGTCTATCTTAGCTCCTCAACTGCAAAACAGGGAATACCCCCCACCTTTGCAGACCTTTGTCAGGCTATGAAATGTTCAAGTACCCTTCCCCAGTGTAACTGTGGCAAGGGTAGGAGCGACATCAGTTTGTGTGCTGGGAGCTTGGGTAGATTTCCCTATTACAGCAGAAAAATTAGCCCACACTGTCTTGATTAAGCTGTGTGCAAATGCAGGAGGTGTTGCATAGTTTGGGTGGTGTTTCTTGTTTAAGCAGTTGTTGTCACATCCTCCAGGGACTAGCTGGTGAGCAGACTGCTGTAGCAGTAGCAGTAATATGTCCTGAAGCTTGAAACCCCCTAGGGGCGTTAAAAAATACTCGTCTCAGAAGTATCAAATAAATTTTTGAATAAAGGTTGCATTTTGGCTTCATTTATGTGCAACCTACCCTCCCCCCTATTTCTGACCCTGAAAGACAAAGTCACAAAGACCCTGCCTTATTCACTGGAATGAGAAATTCTAGAAGCTTACTGGATTGAACTTTTACAAAGCATCCTTCTGGTTTGAGGCACTTCCCATTAAAAATGTAGGAAGAAAGTTTACAAAAGAAAACTACTCTGTAAATTTAGGGAAAAAAAAGTAGTACCTTAGTTGCAAATATATGCAGTTGAAATACAAGCAGAACTCAGCTGATAGTAAAGACATGATATAATTCCAGTTAATTTACGAGACTGCATCAGCTGAGAGCATCCAGGATGGCTAGGAGCAGATAAAATGGGCTTGTGGGATGGGGGCCCTGTCCTTCAACTCATAGAAAATTTCATTTTCTACATCTATGGGAAAATGAGAGATTGTGCCACCCATGATCTCCCTTACCATCATAAGAGCATCTGTTGCAGCTTGACTAATGGTATAAATGTAGGTGTGAACCTCATCAAGTCCAGACTTATCTTGTGCAGGATGGTGAGCACAAGCTTAGCAAAAGTAAAGGGCGAGCCAGGCATCTACAGACCTGCAATGTGCACAGGTCAGGGTGCTGTGTCAGCCTGGCCTTGACCGTACTGCCCACCTGCCTTTGGGTTGGTGCCATGCAGCAATGGAAACCTGATTCCCGGAACAAGACTCCTGGGTATTCTGCCACGTGCAGGGAGGGCTTTTCTGCTCTTTGTGGGAAAGTGTCTATCTGTAGTCTGATTGCTGATGGCCAGCGTAGTCAGAGATTCTTTCTGGTATCAGGATAGTAACATGGGTTGATGAAACCTGGGTGAACATTTTCCATGGATCAGATACATTGCCTTTGAAAATAGAGGCTGGATCTTTCTTCAAAACTCATGAAAATGAACAACACCTTGTTAAGAGTAAAGCTTTTCAAAAGGGACTCTGACTTTTATTTTCACTTTTTTTTCTGTTTGAACATATACAATCCCTTCTTAGTCTTCCTATGCAACAAAAATAACTCAAACAAAATAGATACAGCAATACAGAACCTAATAAATGCAATTGAAGGTACACTTTGGTTTCCTCAGCTACAGAAAATAGCTGTAAAAAAAGACTAAGGTGTCTATCAAGGTTAAGAGTATAATAATATAATGCAAATAATTTTTGTTTGCTTGTTCATCAGTCGTTAACTAGCACATCTGTAATCCTCTGTTTGCTGATAATTTAGACTATGGTCATGTGAATTTGCTAAAAACACTGGACATAGTGAACCTCCTAATGTCCAACAACGTGGTATTTCCAAGAACAGATGAGTGTCTGTGTTAATTTGCTATCTGTCTACCTGGAACAGGCCAGTCTCTGATTAAACACACATTGAGGACTAATCGATAAAGAGCCATGTCTTTGATCTTTTTGGTGCTGTTTCTGACTACATAAAGTAATGCTCTTAATGAAACATGGCTCTCTTACATCTTCAGTGTAAAATCTTGTGTTTCAAATGGTTGCTTATTTAAACCCTTATGAAATAGTTACAAGAAGTTGCTTTTGTTTACTTGTTTCAAACAGTGCAATAGCAGCTTGTTCATGTTGCTCTAAACTGGTTTAAGGCTCTGTTTAGAGGTTTTTACATGTGACCCAGAAGTCATGTTTTGATCTTTGTCAATAGCAAATGGGAGGATTTCCTAAAGATACAATTTACATCTATTTTGTAATGTTAAAAAGGTCAAGTCAGTGCCCCAATGTCACAAGATACAATTGCTGAATTCTCTAGGGATGAATCCTGGCTTAGCTGATGGAAGAGCTAGGACCAGCACTGCACATCTGTGTGCTGTCAGTCTGCTTTGACCTTGCCTCACAGATATGTATTTTATTTTCTTGCAGTGCAATCAAACACGTCTGTTCACTAGCACTGAACACCCTCTGCTCTTAGCTGTCTAAATGGTTTTTAAAAATCACAAGGGACTACCCCCACTGCACCATCACCCCAACTGCTGCCTCCCTGACAAATATCTCACTGGCCTCTTCATAGTTCTTTTGCAAATATCAGTTGAAACAAATGAACCCTTCACTGGCTTTAAGCTATCTGCTGTAAAGGATGCTAAGGTGTCCTATTGTTTCCCAGACAATATCTGCCACAGTGAGCTGAAATGACACTGAATTTAAGTATGGAAGCAGAAATTCACTCTTCCTTGCCAGGTATAGTTTTATTTTGTGTTGGCAGACTTTATAGACTTGCTAATCCCTTACTTCTGGTGTTCCTACCATTTGGGATGGGCCAAACTCTTCTCCAGTAAAAATAAAAATAATAAGGCTGCTGTCAATGTCATTCTATACTTCTCTCTGCTCTCCCCTCCTGCCCAGCACATGCTGTAGATGTGAGTTTCTACAGAAGGCTCTTGTGAGTTATGGGTGTACCAACCTCTCTTATACCCTCCAGATCTATTCTCTGGCTCACCTAGATCAGAGTTATGGGTGTACCAACCTCTCTTATACCCTCCAGATCTATTCTCTGGCTCACCTAGATCACAGCCTTGGCTGGAGCGTACCAGAACTCCTTGTTGGCTGTGTGTCCACCAAAGAAAAATCAACCACGTGTAGGGAGAGGAGGGAGAGAGGGAGAGGCAGAAGCCGATTCCCACTTTAACTCCTGCCAATATCTTTTTCATAATGACTGTCCCCTATAAAATGATGCCAGAGGAGCTCTCAGGAGATGTAGAGAAGGTATTTTCCCCTCTAGTCTCTCTCAGAGGATAGGTAACCGTGTTTTAGCAAAAAGGACACGGAGTAGTTTTGGTCTCTCAAGCTCTTGCTGGTGCTACAAGCCCATGCTGCTGTCTGGGGAGGGTGTTCCTGAGAGGTGTCATCCTTAGAGGCACGAAAGGTACACAAGCTAAATTGATGGGGCAGGGTGTGCTGTGGGGAGGACAGAGAGACAGAAGTGAGATCCTCAGGTTGACTTCTCAGCAGCTGAGATACTAATTAAAATGCTCATTTGCATTTTAAAACACAGTTCAGGATATGATCTACATACTGCTATGAGGTTTTGATTAGTACCTCACTTTGCAAGTTGGGACTGAGTCTTGTGGTGCCCAGGTGGTTCTTCCAGTCTTTCTTAGAGTGGGCCACCATTCTGGAATTGCTTATCAATTCACAAAATATTGAACACTTGACACACATCTTCTAGTGCATGTGTTCCTTGTGCCTCTTTATGAGTTGATATATTCTCATCCTAGTCATCATCAGTTCTCCTCTTATGAAGGCAAATTAAATAAATCAAAGGTGAAGAACAGAAGAGTGGGATAATGGCAACAGTTAGCAGAGCAGAGGGGTTAATAAACACTAAATGCTTTACAGCAAAACTACAAAATGGTGAGGGCAGTAGCAACAGATTTTTGGTACACAAAAACATGGTGACTGTGTTTGACTGTGTTTTACAGTATAACAAAGCATTACTGTGTTATTACAGAACTTGGGCAACTGTTTGGTCCCCAGACCAAAACACTCCTGGGCATCCACAGGAGCAGCTTCTGGGCACAGATCCATGGGAACTTTGTGTTCTGATTTAAATGTCATAATTGATTTTAGGTTTTTCTGGGGTTGTCTGGTACTTGTGAGTAAGCCTTACGAAACTTAGTCACTGGCAATCTGTCAAAATGAAGTTGGGATCTCAGGCCTTCACCAGCAGGGACAAATCTTACACTGACCCCTTTCTAATTGGTAAATGAAATATCTTCTTTGGTACCCTTTAAATTTTCTTTTTATGTTTCTATTGACAGAATTTAGTTCATTTCATAATCACCAATGCTGGC
Source organism: Falcunculus frontatus (assembly GCA_013398115.1). Classification (NCBI taxonomy): domain Eukaryota; kingdom Metazoa; phylum Chordata; class Aves; order Passeriformes; genus Falcunculus; species Falcunculus frontatus. The sequence goes on from VZRV01002858.1 coordinate 73,948, forward strand.
AAATCAGATCCCCAAAACTACTAGGAATTTAAAGATGTACTTATGTTAAAAAGAAAAAAGGTGGAAAATTCTATTCTCCTAAATTAATCTGAATAATAAGAAATCAAAGGAGTATCTTACCCATTAAAAAAAAAAAAAGAAAATAGCCAATATTTTCATTGGATGTCTGGTCAACAAATAAAGATAAAACCAACATATTTATTTGTGCAAAGTTGATCATGCTCTTTCATATGCTTACAAAGTTAGATGTAATAAAAGGGGCCCAGGTTGTTATGTATCTGTACTGAAAAAAGAGTTTTGCTTTGAAATCAGGAAAAAACCTGAAAAACACAGAGAAGAGTTCAGTAAGGTGACAAGTGTGTCCTTCAACAGGTGCATTTCTAAGGAATGACAGTCAATACCTTGGGCCCTAGGCATCTACAGTGCTGAAAAGATCAAATTGGGCATCAAATGTACTATAACACAGTCTCTTTTCTGTGAATGTAATTGGTATTTCTGCAATTATGAAAACTCCTGATATCATTCTTGTTTTATGAAGTGTCTTATCAAAATTTACATACTTTTCTTTTTGATTTGTGTCAGTCACAATTCTAGGAGTTCTATTTATCTCCAAATTGATCCAACAGGTGCCCGAAGACTGGAGACATTTTAATTCTGACAAGTTTAAAGGATGTCTGTCTTTGAATAATTTTCCTAACAAATAGTTACTGGGAAATGAACCTCCATCAAAAGCAGAACAATAATCTGGTTACCCTTTGTGATGTGAACTACGCATTTAGCTCCTTGTATTTGTAAGTCCTCACAGTAAACAATGATTTACTTGTTTATAAGTTGCTGCTTGAAATATATTATTGGATACAGAAGCAAAAAAGGAAAGAAGAATATGAAAGGAAAGCTATTAATACTTTTTACTGACTGTTTTTCAGTTTCACTATCTTGATGTTATACCTCTTTTCCTTTGGTTGTTGACCTTGCAAATACCTGATGCAAATACTTATTCTTTATGGCAGATTTTGTTTATATCTTACAGACTGTCGCATGCTTTTATAGACCAGCACTTCAGACAAAATAAAAAAATCTCTGATATTTTTAAAGAATCATTTAATAAGACGAGGCAGACCTTTCATGGCTACTTTGAGATGTTTTCTTCCAGTCAGACAATGTTCCCTGTACTTAATATGCTCTACTATTTGCCTATGAACAGTCACTCAACCATAGAAGGAAAGAGACCAAAAGGTCATCTCAAATTTACCTTCATTTATGAGTCGAGTACTGAGGGAATCAGAATACAAGTGTGTATGAGACCACTCTCCTGCTGAATGAACTGTTGTCCGGGTTACCAATTATTTATCTTGGGTAGAAAATAAACTCTTGAAAGAGTGATATTGAAATCATCTTTTCCTATTAGTCTCTGCAGCAAAGTCCATGAGCTTTGGCTCAAAGATATACCAAAGCTGTCAGGGGTCCAAGGCATCAGTGTTGATTCCTGCATGAATTTCTGGTTCTACTGAGACCAACAGAAAAAATCCCATAGATCTCAATGAGGCAAAGATTTCATTGCTTATCTTTCCTTATTAATAACAAGAGTAGATTTCAGACAGTCTCATTTAAATAACTTGATATTATATTACATAGAATGGTTTTCTTACCACTCATAATAAATAGTGGGAATAGAAGGGCAACAGAAAAGGTAGAAGTAATATGAATGTGAACAGGGATAGGAGCTGAAATTGCAAGTATTAAGAGGTTATTAGTTCTTTTCACCCTCAGAGATATTAATGATCTCCAGTTTTAGTTCTCAAAGAACTCATTTTCTATTCTTGCATTCTTTTCCAGAATTAGGTTCAAATTTCCATGGGAAATATAAAAGGCATCAAGACTTATCTATATAACAATTTATAAGGCCTTTATTCACCACCAGCAGTTTCCTCTTTTGCTCTCAGATATTCACACAACATCTGAATGCCTTGAAAATGTTAATGAATTTATGCTATAGCCTCCTGGAGAATTAGAGGAGAAATATTATCTCTATTTTACAGCTGGAGAATGGAGACAGAGAGACTTTGTGATGTGCCTGAGGTCTCCCACTGGATTTTTCAAACTCTGTATTTAAACCACAACACTTTCTTAGCTTCTGATTATCTTTGCTTTGGGGATTCTAGCTTATTTAAATTCTGTTCTCCTGAACACTTTTCTCTAGGCCAAATCCATGCAAAACTGATTCTTAACCTCAACAAATATCTGGAAAATCCCTTGTCCAGAAGAAAGCTTGAGTTTTTACTGACTGCTGTAACTTGTGAGGCAACAAAAAGAGAGGCAAAAAACAGACTCCGAAGAATCTCAAAACTTCATTGAAAACATAATAAATGCCTACAGACTCAGGCTTAACAGATTTCCTCATCTTAATTTTGCCTGCAATAAGAGTTACTAGTAGTTCTTCGAACTGAACTTAAGTTATGTTGTTTGCAGTATTAAAGTTATTGGTATTTTTCCACTTTTTTTTTTTTTTCTGAAGCTCTCTCCTTCTTAATTAACTGTGAGGGGTTTTTAGGCTACTTTTACATATAGCTTTCATTTTATGAGGGCTGGATTGCATTGTCATGATGCCTTTCACTTTTCAGTGAGTCTACACACCTCATAAATATGTCTTGATTTAAAGACTTGAGAATGTAAGAGGCTGTTTTGTGTGCATTCTGTTTTGTAAGGAGGACAGGAACAGCCAGGTTTGCTGTGCTACTGCAAGGAGTAAGCTCCATTATGGGGTACTCCATGCTGCTGTGGTAAGACCGCTCCCAGTTCCCAGCTATTTTGCTACGGGTTATCTAAGTGTGCTATACCTACATATACTTACACATACTATCATTTACTAAGTGTTTTATTTGTTTTGTAATTAATTGTATCAAGCTAAGTTTTTTTAAACTAGAGATTTAATCTTTCCCTAGGATCTACTTTGCACAAACCTAGCAGAATTCAGTTATGCCTTTGTATAGGTGTTTATACAAACATAGTTTATTCTATATGACAGAACACACTTATGAATTTTGAAACCTCTGTAATACAGAAACCTGCATCCTAAAAGAACCAGCACACCTTCTCCTGAGTACACTGAAAGCCAGCATGGTCATAAAGTGTTCTCCACGCCTTACAGGGTGAGACATGGAGTAAAATGAAGCAAGAGGAATGAAGTTACTGGAAAGTTTCTTGATTCACAAAGAATCAATACACACTGCTATGGACCCCTTTCCACCACTCTTGGTTTGGAGAACTATTGAGTGGAAACTTTGGATTGAGCCTCGGGGAAGAAGACTGAGGAAAAAATCATGGAGCAGAAATCTTCTTCCCATAAAATTGCTGCTGTAAATAATATCTGGCTTTGATTCTCTTTTTACTTACACCCATTTCACATTATGGAAGTACTACTGACGTATTGAGTCCGTTACTGACTTCCTTAGGAATAACTAAAGTTAGAGTTGAGTTCATTATATTTTTGTATGAAGCAGTCTGTCAGTGATAAGGCTGAAGGACAGAGTGAACTCATTCTGTGGTTTTCCTAGTTTATTCAATATAAAGATTCTCGGACATCTAGAAAGTGGAAAACTCCAGACACCGCCAGTGTTGATTTTTGCAATGCAATATCTGCCTTTCAGCAACCTGAACTAGCTTCAAAATAGGCCCTGCTTTGAGAAGATGTTTGGATCAAATGGTTTCCAGGTGTTCCTTCTAAACTGAATTGTTCAGTGAGTCTGTGTCCCTACTCACTGCTCACTGTAAAGCTATGACTATACAGAGCCATGTCCGTGGTATTCCACATGCCCATGTTTCCCAGTGCTTCCAATTCCAGAACTAATTTCTGGAAGTTTCCAGGTCAGGCTTTTCACTAGTCATGCTCTACACCTGAGTTAACGCACCCTAAGCAACATGGTACTGATACTGTCACCTTCTTTTGCTTCCACCAGCATCTCTCACTTTACCACCAAATCCTTGAAATCTGATATAAAGCATAACCATAGAATCATAGAATATCCTGAGTTGGAAGGGACCCACAAGGATCACACGTCCAACTCCTGTTAATAAATTAATAAACCAAATCTTACCTGTAGTTACTAAGTCTGGAGGTCACTGGTTCTCTGCACATTGTTTTCTTACGGACTCTTTGCTCTGAGAAAGAATTTCAAGTCCGCCCATCCTTCATGAAGCCAAGTAAAGTTCCAGACAGATTATTGGTTCAGACAGGTTGTGATATGAAAACCTTAACACTGATACCAGACCCAAGACAGTTGAAGAAGCAGCACAGCTGTGTTGTCATGGTGCTGAGTCAGCCAATGCCCACTGTACAGTTAATCTGCCCAAGCAGGTTACTGTACATTACAAAGAAGTGGAGGCTTCATGTGCATGCTGTTCACTGACATTTGCAAGATTTGCGACTCCACTGGCAGTCACTGAATGAAAATGAAGCAGTTTGGTTTAATAATGCAGATGTCAAAATATTAAACATTCAGGACAATTATACTGGGAAACTGTCATAATCAATTTTATTTATTTTTCTTGTTTTTGAAGAGTTTGAACAGTATATTTCCCACTGTGGTGAAAGATGATAAACAGAGGAACTGAGCTGAAGGTAAATCACTCATAAATCCATCTTTCAGCAGGGTGAGATGTCATCAATTCAGGCACTGGAACAAGTAAGATCATTAAATATTATGACAGACTTCATCCAATTCCTCCACCAAATAATTTTCTTAATGTTGTTTTTGTAAAGGAAATTAGTATCAGTCAATCAAACGTGGACATGCACAATTCTAATTATGTATTTTGCCAATATAATAAAAACAATATGTTTGGTGCCTTAGCTAATATGTATCCAAAGTGTGTCAGAAATATTTGGATTCACTTTTATGAGAATAACCCATTTTCCAACATAAGAATAACCCATGGCCTATTTCTATCATATATGACTCAAGGGGCTTATTGCCCTAAAATGGATGAAGAACCCTGAGTAATATAGGCCGAAAGGTGGACAGGAAAGCCAGAGGAAGCAAATGACACCACTCCACTGAGGGCTGGACCTTGCTGTAAGCACTTTTGATTCTCCTACAAGGCAGTGAGAGTCTTCATCATGATGATATTGCTTGGGAATTGACACTGAGCTGAGATAATTTTGATCTGATGCTGATGAAGATATGCAGAGCAATTCAAGCTATCATTGCTTTAAGCACATATAGAATCCTGTCAGGTTTTTGAATTTGGTGGAAGGTAGAATTAGGGAGAAAATAGTTGAAAATGTAAGAGGAAAGAGAAAATGCTACCGAATTCTTTACATAAAAGATAGTGTCCCTTTCCAGAAATAATGTTAGTGTCATATTTCTATGATCAATATTTTAGAGGTTGATAAGCACTAATAATGTTATTACTAAACCTGAAGAGAAGACCAACTGTTCTTTGACCTGTAGACAGCCGAGATATTTCTAATGAGTATTGTGCTTTGTTACATTATTATTACTTGAGAAGTGTGTGAACATATCTATTTATTAATTTATCTATTTGGTCAGCTTATTAACTGTTCTACATAATTTCCCCCTTCCTGTTTGAGAAGTCATGGGAACTGTCCTAAATCAAATAAATTCTTTAAATGAGCAATCTTTCACATACTTTTGTGAGGATTTATGGGATCTATCTAGGTAAAAATGAACTTTTTCTGTAACCACTGGGAGAATTGGCTATGAATTACCAGTAAACCAGTGTGCCAGTTGAAGCACAGATTTGATCTAGCCTACAATTATCCATACAATTTAAGTGTTGGTACTAGAAGGAAATAAGCCCCATGTTAGAGTTTTGGCATACTTACACTACCTAGGATAATACCCAGAAGCCATTCATAGGATAGCATGGGCCAAAGACCGTTCCCTTCCTGGGTGAAGCCACGCAGTTTAGCATGGTAAGGGTTCCTGGCTGTACCCCATGACCTCGACTGCCTTATTTTCTCTCAGCCTGGCAACAAAAAGCTCCCAATGTATGTCTGGGCAGTGCACTGACTCACAGCCATGCTGCTGAGGCAGAAGGTCAGATTGGAAGCTGCAAGGGTTAAACAGTAAGGTTCAGCCACACCTGAGGGTGAGTCAGGCAGGAGATGTTTGCAATAAAAAAGAGCAAATGGGCTTGATTACAATCAATCTTAGATGTTTCTGAATCATTTGGCCACTCTCCTGTGCCAGCTCAATACTGGATTGTAATACTTATAATGGCCATGAGATGGGATTGAATGAGCAAACAAACCTTGTTCCAGGCATGATGGTACAACCTCTTTCTATGGACAAGTCCCAGAAACTAGAAAGAGAGCTAGGAAAAGTCCTTACCTCCTGAAAATGTTGGTAGCTCTTGATCTGATTTTCTGATCCTGATCTCTGATATTATAAAATCGCAGAGTGGTTAGGGTTGGAAGGGACCTCAAAAATCATCTAGTTCCAACTCCCCTTCCATAAGCAAGAACACTTTCCACTAGACCAGGTACTCAGAGCCCTATCCAGCCTGGCCCTGAACACCTCCAGGGATGGGGAGTCCACAACCTCTCAGGGCAACCTGGTCCAGTGTCTCACCACTCTTACAGTAAAGAATTTCTTCTTAATATCAAATTTAAACCTACCCTCCTTCATTTTAAGGCCATTTACCCTTGTCCTATCACTACATGGCCTTGTGAAAAGCGCCTCCCCAATCTTCTTGCAAGCCCCCTTTATGTATGGAAGGAGGTACTTCTATGAGAAGGTGACCTGCTTAAGGATGAGGGGTCTACCTGCACTTTATTAAAGCTTTTGAAGCTGTCTCCCAAAGCATTCTCCTGGAGAAACTAATTGCATGACTTGGAGAAGTGCACTGTTTCCTTGGTGAAAAATAGTGTGGCCTGCAGGACCAGGGCAGGGCTTGGCCCTCTGTGCTTGGCACTGGTGGGGCCACACCTGAAATCCTGTGTTCAGTTCTGGGCCCCTCTTTACAAGAATCACATTGAGGTGCTGGAGCATGTCCAGAGAAGGGCAATGGAGCTGGTGGAGGGTCTGGAGCATCAATCTTATGAAGAGCACCTGAGGGAATTGGGGGCATTCAACCTGGAGAAAAGGAGGCTCAGGGGTGACCTTATTACAACTATTACCCTTATCTCTACAACTGCCTGAAAGGAGGCTGTAGCCAGGTGGAGATTGAATTTTTCTTGCACGTAGTAAGAGACAGGATGAGAGGAAACGGCCTCAAGTTGCATCAATGGACGTTTAGATTGGATAATAGGAAGAATTTCTTCACTGAAAGGGTGCTCAGCCCTTGGAACAGGGAAGTGTTGGAATCACATCCCTGGAGGGTGTTTAAAAGACATGTAGATGTGGCATTTAGGGACAGGGTTTAGTGGTGGACTTGGCAGTGCAGGGTTAATGGCTGGGACTCAGTGTTATTAGAGGTCCTTTCCGACCTAAACAGTTTTATGATAATGCTGCTCTGAGTGGAATTTCCAATGCAACAGCTCTCTAGCAGCTCCTTTTAGTTCTCAGGGGAAGAAGACATCTACCACTTCCCTGCCTAAGCCCAGAGCTAACAGCAATGTTGTATTTTCTATCCATTCTGCCCAAAACAGAATTTTAAGTTAAGGGCCCCTTTTTGTTATCACATGTAATTCTAAAAAGAGTCCATAACAATCAATGTAAGTTTTTCACGTTAATAGAGTCTGTACATAGTAAAAGAGAGACAGAAGAAAAGAAGACAGAAATGAAAGCAAACAGGACCTTGAATCCACTCACTGCAAAACTTAACAAGAAAAATTGTCCTCACTTCACTCATATGAGACAACAAAGTGCTCTGACACACATAATCGCCCTCTTACAGCCTTTCTTTCTCTTTTCCTGATGCTATTAGAGACTTCTGTCTGTAGTCAGTCATCCTTGCTGTAAGTTTCTTTAAATTGTAATTGGGCAGTCTTCCGGATTCTGAGGGACCCCTTTGCCAGAGGAGCTCCTGGGGACATAGCCCCTATTTTTTGAAATTGAGGACTGATAAATGAACAGAGGACTGACTACCAATATGATTCTTTGTTCATACCAGAAATCTTGTTTTACCAGCAACACTTTTTAAGGAACCCTATTGTGAAATATGTACAGTTGTACCTTCATGTTCCTGTATTTAATTTTCTGTCAAAAAAGACTGCACATTTAAGAATGTCATGGTCTGTCTTTGTGTGTGTGACATTGGAAATTTGAACCTTAGCCTCTTGACCTGCTACTCACCTTCTTAAGGATCACAAACATAAGCACCATTTGAACCAATTTCCCCAAATCAGCTTAAATTTTCACCCTTTCTGTGTATGTGTCTCTTAGTCACATGCAAAAGCCCCACACATACCAGCCTGAAAGGACAGGTCAAGGCCTGTTTTATTGACAAGCAGTGCTGGCCTCGGTCACTCTGCTTCTGCTGGCAGCCGGCGTTGCCTGCAGTGTGTCAGCCAGCTGGGCAGCCTTCAGAAGTCCTTTGGCTTATGAGCAGAGAGGAGAAGAGGCAGGACTGAGACGTTTAAGAGGTGGGACCTACCTGTTTTGGAGAGCAGTGGAGCTGTCTAGCAGTACTTCCAGCTGTCCTTTGGATAGCAGAAGAGCTTGTATCTAAAGTGTGTTTTGTTTTGTAGCCCACTCCCTAAGCTCAGCCCCCCTCCCCGCCACGTCAGGGACTTGCTGTGAGTGTCAGGAGAAGCAGTGTTAGCCCAAAGTTCTCGTAGCCAAATTCAACCATCTGCTTCAGTGGGCTGACCAGGGCAGGATAGTGAGGTTTGCACCTGTGGACAGGGCTAGCCTTCACCCACTGTGCCACGTGCCCACAGATGGTTGGAAAACTGCTGGCTTTGAGCTTTTCCTCTCCTCTGGTGGGGTATCACAGTCACTGGGTGATGTCTGATCTCTGTGGTATCATAACCTCCTCTCTTTGGCTAAGTTTTGGCCTCTGGGTTGACAAATCATGACTGTTTTTGAACTCTTATTACAGCAAAGTTGCATCAGCTCACCTCTGCTAGCTTCTTGCACTATGCTAGGGAAAAGTTCAGCAAGAGCTGACACTATCTTTCCGGCCTAGGTTTGAACCTTATTTTAAATACAAATATCTCTCCTTTTCAGCATAGTCAGGAAAGATAGAGTCATCTTTATACCCGATATCTCAAGCAAAGCAGTGGGTAAATATCAAAGATGTTAAGGCAAGGCAAACATACCCCTTTTATGTTTGTGGGCAGCACTAATGACACAGGGTGAAATTTATCCTCTTATCAAAGGTCAACACAAACCTAGGCACTACTTCAAAGGTGCATTGATCCTATAACTGGCTCCTGGCACTGAGCTGGATTTCACCAAACTCTAAAATTTATGAGAACTGATAGATTTCATATATCTATGTAAAAAATAATAGAGTGTGTTCAGATTCAGACATACTTAGCAATCCACAGGAGCTATCTTGATTTTGCTGGGACAATGTATGTTTCTTTTATCTTGTGTTCACATATTTTGGACAATATTTGCTACCCAGCTGTCCCGTTCTCCCACTTAATCAGTTAAAACATCCATATTCCTTGCAAACACACAATATTTACTCCAGCTTTTTGTTTACCAAGAAGAAGCTGGCAGTCCAGTGACTGAGTGTTTAGTACTGGAGGTACTGTTTGGTTTGAAGAGGAAAGCAAGAGTGAAGGCTCTATTAAAGCCATTCTTTCAGGTCTTCGTGAATAATAATAACAATCCAACTATCCATGTTTCCTACCATGTTCAGCCATTGCTCCAGATACCAAAAAGATCTTGTAGACAGGGAAAATATGAAAGTCAAGGGAGAGGGCACTAAAGTCAACGTAAAAGCACGTGAAAAACTGGTGTCTTTTTGTTAGCGGTCATACGCATAAATGCGTTGCTGCAGAAAAGGCATGGGATTTTTGTGTGTTTCAATTGCGGTCATGCTGGGTGTGAACATATTAATTGTAAATACTTTAGGAGAAGATATGGCATCTGCACTTGGGGTTTTTTTGTCTTTCTTTTGTATTTTCTTTCTGTGGTTATATTTGAGCAGGGTGTGCCAATATTTGCTCTCTGAGGAACAGCATCAGAACGCCTGGTATTCGCATCTACGAGCAAAAATAATGACAACATTTCAGCTAATTCACAGTAGCTTCATGTGCATTAGTCACTGGTCCCTGTGTGCTCTAATTATAGACTGCCTTAACAGTGCAAATACAGGACATAAAACAAAGACTTTACAAAAGTCGTTTTGATACCTCTTTTTTACTTGCTAGGCTAATGGACAAGATGTTTTAAATACAGATCCATGCTCAAAGTTGTCCTTTTCTTGGAATGTGACTGTGGCAGTTAATATGATTACAGTAGTATCAAATGAGATGGATTAGGAAGTACTTAGCTCAGGACAGGTAAATCTACCTGGTAGTGTGCTCTTCCTTTAGTTCTGAGAAAATAAGACTTTTTTTTTTTTGATTCACACAAGTAAGATATAAAGAGCCTTTCCATAGCTGAGCTGTATTTTTTAACCTGCGTTGCTCTAAATATATAACCAAGGGCAGCTAAATCCCATGTGCTGTGGCTCACTGTACAAGTTATAATTTGTTAAACTGTTATATTCATGAGATTATGTCAGAATTCCCTTGTTCTGTCATGTACATGATTGCTTTGGGGGCTCCAGGAGGTCAAACTCTGACAGTGTCAAGCATAATTATCTTCTGAATATATTCACACCCCCTGCAAAAGCCAATGTTTGTTTGGTTTTGCCTTATTTAAGAGTGTACTTATTAGTTTACAATGTTTAATGAGGCTTTCTAAGCTTCAACGGAATGACTAAAATCTGTAAGAAACACAGATTCTCTGAAGATGGTATTATGACACAAAACACATTGAAAAAAAATTTTTTATTTCCATAAAAAATTCAAGACATAATGTTTATTTTTGCACATTGATGCAGCTATCTGTGTGTGTTGGGGCCCACGGTGGTAAACACACAATAATGCACATTGACTTGTTTTTCTGAATTAGTGATTTCATACATATAGAATAAACTAATAATCCCCCACTTTATAACAAATTTGAAGCTTATGAAATGTGACAGCTGCTGATGTTCTCCACCAGTAAACTGGAATGGTTGGTCTCAATATTGTGAGAACTAGTTGGGTGGCAGTTTTGCATAGTTAAAATGTGAAATATTAATAGCATCACTGAAGAATTAATACTACAATGAGTGGGACAGGTGGAAACACCGTGTTTGTAAGCAGAAGACCAGGGCACACAGCCAAGCAGAGATGAGTTTGGTAAATTAATATGTTGTCACCCATCCATTGAATCAACATAACTGACCTTGTGTTTGCTTCAGCTTTGGGGGAAAGTCATATTAATATCAAGCTTTTTGACTGATATCTCGTCCACCAATTGTAGAAATACTGTTTCACTCTGAAATTCTAATAATTCTTTCTCTGTTATCGCAGTAAGCTTATGTTAATAACTACAGAATCACAGAACTGTTAGGATTGGAAAGAACCTCTGGAGATCGTCTAGTCTGATCCCCCTGTCAAGTCAGGGTCACCTGGAGCAGGTTACACAGGAACACATCTAGGTGGGTTCGGAACTTCTCCAGTGAGGGAGACTTCATGACATCCCTGGTCAGCCTTTCCCAGTGCTCTGCCACCCTCAGTGTAAAGAAGTTCTTTGTGTTGAAGCAAAGCTTCTTGTTTTAGTTTATGACTATTGCTCCTTGTCCTGTGTCTGGGCAGCACTGAAAAAGTCTGACACTATCGTCTTGGCACCTGCCTTTGGGATATTCATATGTGTTAAGGAGATTCCCTCTCAGTTTTCTATAGACTAAGCAAGCCCAGCTCCTGCAGTCTCTTCTCATAAGACAGATGCTCCAGACTCCTCATCATCTTTGTGGCCTCCATAGGACCCTCTCCAAGAAGTCCTTGTCTTTCTTGCACTCAGGAGCCCAGAACTGGACACAACACTTCAGATGTGGCCTCACCAGGGTTGAGTAGAGGGGCAGGATCACCTTCCTTGACCTGCTGGTCACACTCTTCCCGATGCATGCCAGGATATCATTGGCCCTCCTGCTGCAAGGGCACACTGCTGGCTCATGAACAGCTTGTCATCCACTAAAACTCCCAGGTCCTTCTCAGCAGAGCTGCTCTCTAGCAGGTCAGCCCCCAGCTGCTACTTGGGGTTATTCCTCCCCAGGTGCAGGACCCTACACTTGCCCTTGTTGAACCTCATTTTCTCTCTGCCCAACTCTCCGGCCTATCAAGGTCCCACTAAATGGCAGCACAGCATTCAGGTGTATCAGCCGCTCTCCCCAGTCTCATATCATCATCAAGCCTGATGAGGGCACATTCTATCCCTTCGTACAGGCCATTGCTAAACAAGTTGAATAAGACTGGACCCAGTATTGATTCCTGGAGAATGCCATGGAGTGCAGGCCTCCAGCTGGGTTCTATTCTGTTGATCACAATCCTCTGAGCTCTGTCACTGAGGCAATTCTTGATCTACCTCACTGTCCATTCATCTAACCCACATTTCCTAAGCTTGCCTGCAAGGATGTTGTGTGAGACAGTGTCAAAAGCCTTGGTGAAGTCAAGGTAGACAACATCCACTGCTCTCCCCTCACTGACCTATCCTGCCAAGTCATCATGGAATGCTCTGAGATTGGTCAAGCATGCTTCCAGCTTGGTGAATCCGTGCTAACTGCTCCTGAAGATCTTCTTTTCTTCCACATGCCTGGTGATAAACTAAATAAATTACATCTTTGTGCTGAAACATTTACTTGCTACTGTTTAGTAGCTTGATTCTGGTAGCTGGCGATCTTTGTTCCTTTCACTGAGAGGAAAGCACAGCTATTTTGAGGGAAGGCATCTTCTCAGCTCATGCTTCAGTTTATACTACACAAAATGTTATTTGTGGAAAACCATAGCAATACCCCTTATTTATTTTGAGCCCATCCAGTTCTATAAGTTCTGCTCAGTGTTCCCTCCATCGTTAATTCTTTTACAAAAATAAGATTTTAAAAATAAAATATATTTCTCAAAAGAAAAATTCTGACAGCTAATGATCAGACAAAAAAATTAAGTTCATATACATATTGATAAAATTAAATAAAAGAAAATAAAACAAAACAAATATAAAAAATGGCATTGCAATTTTCAGTAGAATAAAAATTTAGCACTATATGAAACACTGAAAGAGTACTGGTATATGAAGAAAAGTCAGTTACAAAAGTCATATAAACCACATACTCCTTTCTGACTTCCATCTAACCATTGACATTCCCTTAGAAATCAAAAGGGAAAAAGTCAGGAAGAACCCTTTCCCTATCAGTAAAGAATAGTGATAGCTGGGAAACACAAGTAAATGCCTACAAAAGATGAGTAGAATTAAGGAATGTGGGGACTGGGCCACATGAGGATGGGGAAAGTGAGTTGGGAAGGATCAGGTCCCTCTGGGTAGGAATGAGCAGAGTGGGCTGAGGAGGGAGGATGGAGAGAAGCACCCTGGCTGGGTGGGACATGGTTTCTGGGAGAGCTGGTGGGAGCAGGGAGGGCTGGTTTTAGTGAACCATGCAAACCTTTCTCTAGTGAAACCCCATGTAAATATATGAGGTATGTTTGGCACATGATCAGAAATCTGACTGATCATAGCTAGATATTTGGAAAATAGAAATCCATTTGGCTTAATAAAAAAGTTTGGAAAATATTTGCCTTCAGAAGTAGGGTAAAAAGTATGATGAACAGACCTCCCTCCCTCTTCCAGTTTCCAACATCACATATAATTTTTTGTATTTACAGAAGGAGATTTCTATAAAAATTAAAAAAAAAAAGAAAAGGTGTCTGCAGAGAGTTTTGGCTTGTTAGTCGTCTGCCTGCCCAGAAAGTACTGCTCACTTTCCTCTTCCTTTCCATAAGTGAAAATATTAGTCTTCAGCTGGGGTTACCAACAGCTAAACATGAAGGGTTTGTCCTTCTGCTCTTTTCCACTGATGCCCATTCAGGGAGTTCAGTTAGCTTTGCAGCTTTCCACAAAGGATGAAATGCAGGGGGCTATGGCATGGGGATCTGTAGCTCTCATCAGTAACAGAAGAGAAAAATGAAGATAGCCACTAGAAAAAGTCAATTTCATGGAACAGATATTTTCTGTTTTGATGGAAATAACCTTAATGAAAAATTGCTGACTAGCTCACCACTCAAGTCTTCTCTAAACATGTCAGATATTCCATTTTAGTTATTTACCTCTGGTAGAATCACTGAATCATTTAGACTGGAAAAGACCTTTAAGACCATCGAGTCCAACCGTAAAGCTAACACTGCCACAATAGGTTGGAAGCTAAGTCTCTGCAAAGTTTAGCTTTTATATTAAATTATGTATTTTAATGTTAGAATGCCCTTTGACTGACTAGTATAGTGATGCTTCAAGAGCAGCAAATTATCATAATGCAGTAGCAAGGTTTTGTGACATTTGCCAGTTTATCTGTGGTTACATCAGGAAGGGACACAATCCCTGAGTAATCCCAATTCTGAGTAATTACTTTTTGCATTGCATCTCGTGCTTCACTCATTAAGCTCTGAGCTTCCTGAGATGACAGATCAAGAGGCTTCTATGTTTTGTTTGGAATTTAAATATTCTAGATATTCAGATGGTGTATAGACATCTAGTCATGCATGTATGTACAGGTGCTTGTGTGGCTGTACTTCCATATAATAGAACAGCAAATCTTTCCATAGAGATTCCAGTTGATTAACTTCTTGTCAAATATTTGACCTTCTTCCATTTTTCACAACATTATACCTACAATTGCTACAGTTGGGGCTTTAGAAGAATTTATTTGTTAAACCTTGCTTTCGTATATACATACTTACAATTTCAGTCAAAATAATAGGTATTATTACAGCACTATTCAGAGATGCATCAGACATTTTCATGAAAAAAAATAGCAAAAGAAAATAGAAGCTCATCTAAAAAAGAGTTTATGGGTTAGGCTTCAGTATGAGATGACCTGTTGATCATCACCATTGTCAATTTAATTTCAATATTGGAGATGACCATTACAGTACATGAAATAACTCTTCTCTCTTCTCTGACTTAATATCATACATACATTTTCTCCAGAAGACATTTCTAAGGTTAGCATAAGAAATTTTCCCCTAAAAATGTTAAATAACGTCTCATACTTTCCTTTCTGTATCCTCTCTCTTTTCTCTCTCTGTCTCTCTAATTTTTTACTGAGTTTACCAATTCAATTTTAATAGGGAAAATTTTCAGTCAAAACTCTAGTCAATTCTATCCACTGGGGGATATTTTTAGAGAAAACGTTCTTAAGGACAAAAACCAGCACTTACGTTACCAAGGAGAGAAAATAGGCTGAAATGGAGATGGGAAAATAAGAAAACAATTATCAACTAAGAAAGGCCATTGTATGAAAGGATAGTAGAGGTTCACTCCCCTTTGGGACAAAGGAGAGTCAGAAGAGAAAAACATGAACACGAACAGGCCTGTAGGAACCCATAAAGTAATTTGTGGTTAAAAAGAGGCTATGGCTCACAGCTGAAGTATCCAAATGCTAAAATTAGTAATAGAGCAGAGGCATGACTGCGAGCATGGTGCCAGAGATGTACTGCAGTGAGAAGAGCAACTGAGACTCAAAAGTGCTGGAGAAGTGTTTTGCTTGAATTCTGTTTTCTCCTGGAGTGAGAGAGCTTTCCCTGCTTTGAGCAAAAGAAAAATCAGAATAAATCATCCACAAATACCAAATCAACCTCAGGAGAGAAATGGGAAATCAAGAGACAGACAACTTGATACTAAAATAATAAATAGTCTTATTCCTTCACTAGACTTTCCTTGTAGAATCCTCTTTATCCTCATAGCAGACTAACTTCCTTAGTTCCGTACTTCTAAGGAAGCAGCAGTACTGTTTTAGACTTTAATTCAAGGTCACTTCATGTATGCAGTACAAATTTGGGGAGCAACAGATCAATATTGTCAGTGCCTTGTCTTCCCTGTTAGAAAATAGTTTTGTTAGAAAGGTGATGAAGCAATCGAAGGAATATATTCATCAAATCACAGGCACATATGATTTAGATAAGGAGAGAATATTTTTTTCCTTAAAGAAACAAGCACATCTGGTTACATACTGTGACTGGGCAAAGGCACGTATCATCCTGTGTTTTTGAAGATAGCAAGAAAGATTTGTGCTCAAATTCTGTAAATCTGTGTCAGACTGTTATAAATTTAGAAGTAATTTGCTTTGATAACTAACTGGAAAATTAATGTCATTCCTAACAAGAAAGAGCATGTTTATAACATGAACATGCTGTGATAAAATGCCCTAAGAACTAAATATCCTGGAAAGAATTTTAATTCTTATAAAGATAAGTGATTGAAGGAATGCTAATTCTCTCTTTACTAGGAATGATGAGGAATGACTATGCACTACAGCTACATACCAAATGTCTTGAAGAGACTTATTTTTACAGGAAAGTTTATGAACCTTTTTTTTTTTAAATGTGTTAATACACTTTACTAAGTAAAGACACATAAGGAAAATGAATATTACATTGTGAAACGTAGCCCCACAATTTTATAAAGAACTGTTATGAATAAAACACTGGAACATGCCTAGCAGTGCTGGAATCATTGCAATCAGGTGTTAGGCAGGCAAAAGATCTCAGAAGAAGAAAAGGATGTCACTAATTTGGTGATCAGTAAGTATTTCCAGAATTACAAATGGAAATAATTCGTTCTACAATAATGATTTTTAAAAAGCAATAAAAATGAAGCATTTCTGAGGGATATAAACCAGTTTCACACTAATGATATCGGAAAAAATATTCTCTGCATTTCGGATAAGTCCACAAGTTTGTAACAAGTAGTTGGGCAAATGAAGGATAGAACAAAAGAGCTGCTGAGGAGCTTTATCTACTTTTGGTCTTGCATTAAAGATGAGGGCAAAACACAAGGACAATTAGGCTGATAACCATGAAAAAAATTAAAATTGTCACATTTGGAAAACAGGAAAAGACTGTGGTTTAGATGACATTGCCAGACATGCAAGCCCTAGGTGGTAATTTTATTAATTGTGATAAGATGGTCATTTTCAGAGAGGGTAATTTTCATGGCATTAGACATAATATTTCTTAGTTTTTGAATAGTATCACTGCATGATTGTGCAAAACATGGAAAAATGATTTTGGTAAATTTAGAATTTTTTTTCAGGGACTGTGTTGTTTTGCTTGAATAAAAGATTTACAAGTTTCAAATACTGATTTTGTTTTTTAAATCAGTATTAATCCAGTAATATACACTGTTAAACAAAATGGTGTGTACTTTGTCAGAAGTTTTTGTTTTGGGGGGGAATTTCCTAAAAATATGACACTCATTTTTACAGAAATACAGGGTAAAACCCCAGAATTCTGTTGTGTGCACTACCGGTACATTTTATGGATCTGATATAAACTTATAGATATTTAAATATGATACAAGTATTCCAAATAAATCCATTGATATCTTTATAAACTATGGTTTATCCCTAGTTATAAATTGGTTTCTTGGCCATTAAGGAAATATAAGGTCTTCGTGAACGTTTTGTCTTCTGTGTAATGAAATTTGGTTTGTGTGATCAGTTTCCTGAAAAACCAGAACAGGGACATTTACTCATTCAACACAAAATCACGGCAGCAGCCACATCCCTCAGCTGGGAGCTCTTTGGTCTGACAGTCTGTTCTGAGGAACTTTCAGGGTGTTCTGAGGAACTTTCAGGGTGTTCTGAACTCACAGTTTATGAGCTGTGGCATCCTGAAGGTTGCAGCATTCACCTGCTGCAACCCTCTAACCTGCTAACCTGGCCACAGTGACATAGGACAGAGCTGGGGCTCTGCAGACCCTGTTTGTGACATCAGCCCTGCCCTTCTTGCTCTTGGAGTAGGAACTGTGAACGGGAAACCTGTGCCAAAATTCAGCCCAGTGTTTGCTTTGGGGTGAGCCTCTGTATGGTGGGTGTAAGGGTGGAGCTGCCTGATGCTGTGAGATTACAGAAGGGAAAATGAATATGTAATTGATAAATTTTGAATACTACTGTCCAACCAGTCCATGACTTCCTATCCTCAGGAACCCAGCAACAAGTGGGAGGGAACTGGAGACTGCTCTTTATAATCCAGCAAGATCAGGGGAGAAGTGGTTAGTACAACAAAGAAAAACCCTAATTTTGGCAAAATAATCTCAGTCCCAAGTCTAGCAGGTTAAGTCAAAAGGCTCTCCCTCTTTGCTGAGGGCAATCAAATACCTTCTGTGCAGAGGTCCCAGAATTTTCAAGAGCAGATGGCACCTTTCTGTATGAAATGTTTAATGATGTGTGCTAATGAATCTGGCTTTTACACTGTTTTGGGACATAGGGGCCCTTTTCAGGCTCCAGGTACACTTTATTCTCTTTTATCTGGTGGAACTCAGTGAATGAAAAGAAGTAAAAGAACTGTTACTTTGCTTGAAGGGAAATTCACTGCAGCCAGGGTGCCAAATATCTACGTATATGTTAATGAACTCCAAATGTATCTGCAGGAAGAAAATTGTCTAAATGAACTGCATAATTCAACATACCCCTCTAACCCTGTTTAAGATTTTCTTCCTTCTGCAGCCATTTACTGTAGGAATGTGTTATTTTATCCCCAACTGCTCAACAATAACCACTGTTACTGAGCTCTTTTCAGCAAGAGGTCCCTGTGAAGCCCTTGCCAGACCAGCTTCCCACATGCCTGATCTCCAGACACTGAGTGGGACACAGGTGACAATCTTTTCCAATGCTTTATATTAAAGCAATTTGTACAACATCTTGTAAGAAAGTTGTAACCTGGCCAAGAAGAGACCAGAGCCCTTCTGTATTGGCTGTATGTACAGGAGCCACAAAAGTGACCATTTCTTCCTGGAAAATTCTTCCAGCCTTCCAGAAGAAACGTGCCAGGGAAAACTTTGGTAACCAGCTATGGTCATCACAGTCTCAGGTGTCCTCCTTTGCACTGTCTCACCCATGCAGCAAAAGGACAGAGACTCCTGCAGACTCTTGAATTCACGATGCCATGTCATAAAGAATTATCTAAGCTATAGGTACAAGAGGACTGAAGTAAAATGAGTCAGATAATCTTAATTTTGTCCTTTTTTAGCTGACAGATTTTTGACTTTTCAACAAGTGTCATAGTTTTATTTTAATGTTGTTAGATACATCTCCTAGGTCTCTCACACAGGTTGACATTAATTCTCTTGTTAGTATATGTGGCAATGTTATTATCAAATGCTATCAGTGTTATCAAGCTCTGAGCATCCACAGTTAGCCTGAACCCTGAGTAACTACTGCAGCTGTCAGGAGAAAGAGTTTAGCATGGGAAGATATATATGGGCCTTGTACTGACTTTGTGACATATTTGAAAAATCCTGCTTTGAGTCTCTGCTTATATGGAGACGGTAGGAAAACCCTTGGTTCACATGGTTCCTTCCGATCTGAGAATGAGACCCTGAGGCCATGCAATACATCTGAGGGAGAGTCTGCAAGGAAGGGAAGGTGGTTTAGATTTCCCTCCCTGCTCTTTACTAAGGGAGGTTTCCTGCACAGAGCTCCTGATGTAGCAGGTGTTTCTGGTTATTTTGTTGTGTGTCCGAGCATCCCTGCTCAGTTGTTATTTTGGCATGCTGCCGTGGCTTCATTGACAGATGGGAATGACACCACACATGTACCTGGGACATAGACAAATGGAATTTCATGAGAGACGCTAGAGGTATTCATCTTCAGAGCTTTCTTCTTGCTGAATTTCCAAGGCCTGCTGTAAGCAATGAAAGCATGGGAACATTGAACTGAAGGTCAAAATAGGATTATTTTGGTCTGATAAGAAATACTTGGCAAAGCATAGTTCTCTCACTAAAAATAGATAGATATGAATATATGTAGTTTGAATTACAGAAGTATTTTTTAGCTGTTCAATGAATTAAGGATTTTATAATATTACATTTCTCATTTTTTCCCAGCATCTTTTACAGTTTTTGGTGAAAACCACGGTAGAGAACAAGATCTTGTCCATGCCACAGAGTATGATGGCACTGGAATGCTCCTCTCCTCGTGAATAAGGACAGTTTCCACTTGGTAGATTGGAAATACAAAACAGACAGATTTATTTCTAGTTTAGATTTAAAATTACTACCTCTTTCTCAAATTTTTTTTTCGCTGCACATGGATCTGAACAGAGTTTCACATGCTAGAAAACACATGGGAAAATTTATGTTTGCATCAACTCCCAGTGGGATTTTGCATATGCACAGAATAATCAAATTATTCATATTTCTTGAACTGGGAGTAGAAATGCAACCTTCCACGGAGTGAAGGCAGGGAGTTTAGAATATATGCCAAGCTTTACTGTATGTTTTTATTCATCATTGCAGTGCTCTGGGGAAGCCATGGATTCACCTCAGCACATTTCCTCGGAATCCTGAAGATGGAGAATTTCATTTAAACCGGAAAATTCCTACGATTTGTTGGTTTTGTGAGCATTTCCTTTTAAAGCAAGAAGTGTACAGATATCCAAAGTATTTCATTTTTTGAAGACATATTACTGTCATCTTTCAGGTGCTATAAGTTCAGAGGCGTTCTCTTCAATCATGTGAAATAAGAAGAGACTTTAAAGCTAATAGAAAAGAGCCCTACACTGAAAAATTATCAGCATGCTTCTAAAAAGAGCTATATACCTGGTTATTGTGGAGTGGGCTATCAAGTTTGTAATCTCCACTAGATGGCTAGTACCTGCTCGAAAGGCAATGAAACATGTAAGTTTTTTTCCCTGGAGTCACTGTGTCTCTTTCCACTGACTCATTGCTGCAAAGAAATGTACCTATTCCATTCCCTCAGCTGGCTTTAAAAATATTTTGAACAGCCTGTCAGATTAAAATGGTGCAAAGTAGGCAATTTGTACTGAAGTAAACCCTTTCTATTAGACTATTTATGAGGAAATTCTGAAAAGTTTTTCCTGGTTCTGTTTCAGATAATTAGAAAAAGAAAAAGAAAGCTGGAAAAAACCCAAAGCACCAAAAGGTACTAATGCTGATACCAGATTTCAAGACTATGTCTTAAAAATTATGCATTAAAATGTATCACAAAAAAACCACAGGCTATTTCTCTGATTTCCGTGCTGTTTTTCAAGATAAATTTATGATTTACTGTCAGAGTATTACCTTCCTCCTCAAGACTTTTCTCCCACAAAAGTTTGCATAGCAATTTTTAACAGCTCTATATTGTGTGATTGAAGTCACAATTTTTTTTTAATTGACATAGTGAAGACACAGTGTTAACAGTGGAAAAAAAATCCCAAAACCTATTTGCTAATTAAATCATGATGGATCCCATGAGGAATAATCATTTATAATGAAAAAAAAAGTTAACTAGTCACATAAGCACAGTGGTCAGGCCTGACATCACTTTTTCTGTGCATTTGTGACTAGATAACCTGTAGGTGTGAGAGTTTCAAGGGGACCAGCCAAGGCTTGAAGAGCAGTGTTCACCCTTTCTCATTTGACTGTGATCTCAGACCTCTCAAAGGCGTTACGTTGGCTTGAAATCTCTCAGCACTGATGGCTAGAGCAAGTCCTGGGAGATGTTGTGTTGAACAGGGGCTGAACAACTGCAGGAAATGGAGTAACAAATAAAATGGACCGTTTGCATCAGGGGTAGCAAACCCCTGTGTGCTTGAGGCAAGACCAACACAAGGAAAGAGGCAAACAGACACCTGTTCCTTCCATGGGAAAGCAGGACTGGACTGAAGGAGGCAACAGAAAGGAAAAGACCCAGCAGAAATAGAAGTTCAGAGGCAGCCTCCCAAGGGCTGGCGTTACCCACTCGCTGGGTGCGTGTGGTGCTCTTGGGTGCACCAGCTCCTACAGGCTGATTTTGGGAGTGCAACACTATGCTCCCCATCACCCCAGAAGGACTTGATGTAGCTGTTCCTTTCATCCCTCTGCCACTGAGGCTGGCACAAGCCTGCAATGCAGGCTTTGGAACCGGGAATCACACCCTTCTCCCCTCCCACTCATTGTCGATGGCACTGGTCACACCTTTTCAATGACTAATAGCAGTTTGCATGCCCCAGGCTGGGAGCCACTTTGTGGATAGGTGGGAGGATTCAGCATGGGAGAGCAGTTTGTCCATCACTTTTCACTGAGAATCAAGCTTTACCAGCAAAGATACCAATTCCTACTAACAAAAAACCCCAATCCAGACCAAACCAAGAGACCCAACCAAACCACATGAGGTGACAACTTCAACCCCAGAGTTTACTAGAGTGCTCAGGAGCCACAGGCTCCCACACTTGTCCTTCCTTTCCTGTTTCTCTCAGGGGTGATGAAGTTTCCCTCAGCACTGATCCAAATTGAAGGTAAAACTTGTCTACTGTGGTCTCCCTCACTTCTTAAAGGGGGTAATGATCCAGGGACTAAAGATCTAGACGTACCAAGTCATGTTAGTAAAGTAGGAACCGAGAAGTTCCACTGATTGTGAAAAATCCCTGGCTCTGGTTTCATGTCCACCGTCACGTCCATACAGCATCTAACTCAAGAGGATGCAAGACCAGCTGAGGTCACAGATATGCTGATATGACAGCATGCAATCTAATCACTAACCTATTGCAAATTTATTTTTTAAAAGGCTGCTTTCAGAAGCATCAGTGATAGCAGAAAATACTCACTGGCAGAAGGAAGGAGCAGATGTTTAGCTCTCTGCAAATTTCTAAGGGCTTTCTCAGTAATGGACAGGAATTAGTTAAGGAGACTGAAGGAGAGCAGAAACATGAGTAACTGCATGGAGTTAAGGAAGGACAAAAGTGTGGATCTGTCTGGAAAACCTCTGTGACAGAAAAATCTACAAGTCTGTGGGGAATTTTCCCAAAGGAAATGGTGAAAGGTTTTCTGATTGTCATTCATAGACTAGATTAAACAGAATACTTAATGCGTAATAGAAAAAAATCATGCTTTTATGCAGATGGATAGAATATTTTAACAGTTTTTTGTAGCTGTGATGTGCAGTACAGAAGCAATAGAAAATTGAAAGATTTTTTTCTTCCCACTATTTACTTTTTTCTGATTTTTTTTTCCCTTTGGACAATGAACTAAAAAAAACAGAGTATGCAAATAAAATCTATAAGACAAATATTTAATATATTCTATCCTGTCTGGTTATTACACCTTCTCATGAACTCCCAAAAGAACCACAACCTGTGTCCTGCCCCTCTTATGCTGCATTCGGAATAATACTGTAGAGAGTAGTGTACCTTAATTATGACTTGTGTTTTAACCTGGTGATACAGCAAAGTTAAGACCTTGATCAGTTTACAGATCAGATTTATATTCTGTTCCATCATAGGGTATTTATCTGAGCCCATTTTTTTACCTCAAATTTCAGGTTATTCCACATGAAAATATTGTGCTGGTACTCCTTGCCAGCAAAATATTTTGCACTGTTATGCACTGGTTCAATATGTTTTTGTAGAAGGTTACTTCCATAATATGAAATTGTAGGTTTAATATTTTGCTTCTTTTAAGGCAGATGACTAAGGTTGCAGATAGGATATTTTCAGGCGACAGTGTAGGAGAGAGGTTAATTAAAATGAACAATATTTTGTCAGTTGTAAAAACCTACAATTATGTAGAACCTTTTTCTATTTTTAAGCTACTTTCAGACATAGTGATTTTTGTTTATAGTCTGAAGAACAAGATGATCTGACACTTCCTGCACTTGCAGACATTCTGGAGCTCATAAGCTGGTGTCATTCTTCCATAAAATTTGGAGAAGCAAATTTAATTCTACAATGTTATTCTAGAAGTGGGTAACTACAGATTCCAAAAACTTAAATGTTTTGTCAGGATTGTTCACTGTAGCCCAAGTCGCATTTACACCTGGTTTCACCTCTGGTAAAGACAAAAAATATACTTGTCTCTTTACTGACCTTACATTATTATAGGAGAAGGCAAAAAAAAAATATCCCCTATTCTATGCACCATTTTAAATACTGTTCTACCCCTTTTTTAATTCCACTCTGATGCACAGATCTTTTAGCTATTCAGGCATATGCTTGGGGGAAATAGCGAGTCCAATTTCAATAATGGTAAGAGCTCTATAAAAATCACCAGAGCAATCGTATTAAGCTCAAGCTGCTGCTTTCTCCTATTAATGATCTGGAAGTAAAATAAAACCAAACAAACCTAGACATAGACATTTCTTATGGTGCAGTCTACTGTAGCTGTCTATTTCTACCCAGCAGATCAGCCACATATTTTATGAAGACAGTTCTTGCAAGACCTTTTTTTTTAAAAAAAAAATGTTCTGTAGGAGAGAGTACCAACAAAACACCACATTCTTAATAATATAATTAATCAACAAGTAAATTTCTGCTTGCAACTGAAAGACCTATCTGATGTTAAGGATTATTGAAAATCTACCTTGTGAAGTCTTTTTCATGCTGATATTTCCAGTGAAGTCATTATCACTAAACAGTCTCTCAATGTTCATCTACCATGTAAAAGTTTTTGAGCATTTAAGAATTTTTAAGGTTTTTTTTCAAAGACCAGGAAGTTTCCAGGTATGGAAGCAGATGTTCTTCTTTAATATGTAATGAGTGACATACCCCAGAGGTCTAGAAGATGGTAATGTAATGCACACATTTTTTAGACTGAAAATTTTGCAGATGAACTAGTTTTTCATTTGAATCATACAATTTTCCTTGCACTAGATAGCCTTTATATACTGGTGGGTTGTTGTTCTAAAGAAAACAGGTAATGTTGATATCGGTGGGATTTGAGTAAGTGTTGCCATATTTACACAGTTTTGCATATAAAACATTTTTTTAATTATATGATCAGACACTACTATATTATCTGTTTTAGTAGTATTCTAGGCATGATATTAATCAAAAGATTTACAGGATATTTAAGCAGCTTGAAATCCCAGTGAGATTGAACTATAAATATAAAATTATTATGTGTTTGTGTTTTTAAAATACTACTTGCTAAGAATCAAACAATTTCTCCTATATTAAGAAGTTCAACATCCACCGAAGGAAATGGCAGAGGAAATCCAGTCTCCCTGATGAGGGTTGGGGTAAGACAAGCTGTCTTAGGAAAACTGAAACTTGCAAGTAGGAAAAAAGCCATATTTATTTCGATAATGTTATAAAGACACTTCACTCCTTTGAGATAAAACTGTAGGTTTAGAGGAGGAAAAGCCTCCTCACTTAGTCTTCAGGAACTGACATAACATAAAGCTTGACCTCATTTTAATTAGATGTTTCTGAGATGTGGCCACTCTGCCAGTCTGATCGTGTTTTTCCATACACCTGAGGTTGGTTGGTGCAGTGCTGGCTGTGGTGGGATCTCCCTCAGCAAAGTGTTATGAATGACAAGGGCCACAGGGAAAGGAGTGAAATGATCCCACTTACCACAGAATCCCCTTATGCTCATCTACAGTTTCACTGTTATTCATAGTTTTAACCACCTCTGCTTCCACATTCCTTAAGGAATCCCCTGATTGATATTTGTCCTTATTTCCAATGATGAAAATCCTCATTAATTCCCTTTGGGGAAGAAGCCTGACCACCTACAGCCAGCTGCTCAGAACTGTGCCTAGATGGTTTTTGACTGTCTGTAAGGTGAGAGACATCAACCTCCCTGGGCAATCTGTGCTGGTGCTTGGTCACCCGCACAGTACACAAGTGTTCCTGTGTTCAAATGGCACCTCCTCTGTTTCAGTTCGTGCCCATTGCCTCTGTTCCCATCACTGGGCACCACTGACAAGAGCCTTTATCATTCTTCCTTGTACCCTTCAGATATTTTTTCACTGATGGGTGAAATTAAGAATTAATAAGAAATTGGCGAGGCAAGATGTAAATTTTCAGGTCAGAATTGAAATACAGAAAAACTAGGGGAAAGAACAGCTACTGGAAAAATCAGTGGCAAGCTGAGACAAAATTCAGAGATGTACTGAGGTCCCTGTATTCAGAAGGAAGGAGGAACCACAGAAGCAGGAAGTAGTTCTTCACTGTAGCTACTGGACACACGCATAGGAATAAGACGCAACAAAATGAAAACATTTGTCCTGTTCTGCTGCTGCTGCTGCACTAAGTATGTTGTTTCATTGCTGATGGTGGTGTGAAAGAAGCATGATCAAATGCCCCAAAATGGGCAGACTAGGAAATTAAAAGAAATTAAATTTGCAAATTTAAATAAAACAAAACCTAGGTTGTGGGTTCTGTTGGTCAATTGTATGGATATGAGATTTGTGAGAACATGTTTTTGAATTCTTTTAGGAAAAATATATTGTAATATCTTCTGGAGGGGCTGGTTTATTTGCAGCTGGGTATCTGATGCTTCATTAGGTTAAGGTCTGTCCCCTTGAATGACAAGAGTGATGAGCTGTCTGGATGAGATGAAGTGTTGTAATGCTGAGATCCCTAAAAACTGCACAATAGCCAATACAGAAGTGGGATGAGATTGTATATTAAAAGGCTATAATCTGGTTGCTTAACTGCCTTAAATCAGATGAATGAGGGGTGAATATATGCATTATGTTTAGCTTTTTGCAAGATTAAATCAGCTGTTAAACTCTGATACATAATGTGATTTTCCAGTAAAAAATATACTATGGATAATTACATAAAAAATTGAAATAAATCACTGTGCTTTAAATTTATTCCATAAAAATGCTGGTTTCTGATTCTGTCAGAAAAAAAGTTGCATGCAGTCACAGTACACGAAAACTTACTTTGTGTAATGTGGTGCATAACAGATCTCAGAGAAAGCTGACCTCAATGGACCCTAGGCATGGTTACAAAGGATACTTAAATGAGCATTTCTAGCAAAAATCACAAGCAGCAGATTTAGGACAAAAATTGCCATGTGATAGCACCTAATTCTCCAAGCGTGAACTGGCCAATAACATTTGTTCTGTAGTCATTTTCTTTGTACAAATAAGGTGAACTTCTAGCTTTATACTCAGTCTTGTTTTGAAATTTTAAATGGATTCAACACAACAATTTACACATAAACCTCAGAAGAGAAGTTAACTAGAACCAGATGTTGAGCAAGATGCCACATTTGGAGAAACCCACTTTAAACAACCACCTTACTGTAGCGACTTGAGTCAGCTCAGTTTATGGCAAGCAGAAAGGAGCTTTTCTTAGCTGCTATAAACTGGTGCACACACTTCAGCACGTGAAACCAACACCCCCTTAAAAGGCACAGTGATTGGCTGTAGGATTTAGAGCTTTATAATTTGTATCCCTGGTGACCAACTCTGGATGATACAAAAGCAAAAGCCTGGACAATATTACAGCTTCACATGACAAGAATTGTGGTTTTGTTTTTCTTTAATCTGAATCTGAAAGATTATACCTTTGTTGTGTACATTCCAAATCAAAGTCTCTGATACTGCTGGGGAAAAAAAATAAACTTGAGAGATGCTGCCAACTTCAAAGCTACACTTCAGCCAGACTTTTTATCTTCGATTACTACATGCAAACAAATTAGCTGAAAGAGACTTCAGGAGGAAAATATTTTTCCAGTTGCTTTTACTTTCTTTCTTTTTTTTCCAACCAAGTACCTGGATTTCTGAGAACATGATGGATCCAATGCTATTTTTGTCTAATTCTTGTCTGTATGTGCTTTACACAATCCACCAGCTATTGTCTTTAGGGAGGAAAGCAGGAAAGACCAAAAGAAAGTCTGAAATCCAGACTGGCTGTGGCAGGCAGTGGAATGGTTGTACACAATCAGAGGCCAGGAAGAACCACGGCAGTCGTTTGTCTGATGCCCTCTGTGCACTCAGCTGAGGAGTGATTCCATGTGAAGGGCAGTCCTGTCCCTCAGGCTCCAGGTGTGCGGCCCTGGCACCGGTGGGACGAGCTCCCAGCCGTAGCAGAGGCTGCATCCCACACCGTGTTGGAGGTGTCTGCTGGCCTCTCACATTGCTCACAGTGTTTTTGCTGCTCCCATGTACCATTTCTGTCACAGCCCTGCAAACCTAAACTATGGGAATCAGCTCCTAACCTGAAATATGGTGATTAGCTTGTTCTGGAGAGTTCCATGAGGCTGCAAAACCAGACACCTGAGAGTGAACTTATTCTACTCAAGTCACAGCCTTTATGGCTCTTCCTTCCTCAGCTTTTCCTCTGTGGTCTGCAAGGCCAGTTGCTGCTCATCCATCAAGTGGCAAAATCACAATAACTCTAACTACCTGAGGAAACACAATTTCTCCCAGATGTTTTAGGATAAATGTGTTACAGGCATTTTCATACTACAGAGCTTCGGGAATGATGAGAACCTGAAAGGCAGCGCAGGTTTTGCTTTCTCCCAAAAAAGATGGACTCACAGTTTCCCATAATTAGATATTTCCAAGCCAAATTGTCATGACCATGCTGCATAAATGTTTTAATTCACAGTCTTTAATGATTTTCTGAAGAAATCAAATGAAATCCATAAAAATGTTTAAAGTGATCACTTCAAGACATGGTGAGACCACCACTTCCCATAGTGAACTGCTTACAGGTCAAATTAAACACATTTTGCTTGTTTGTGACTTTTTAGGCATATGATTGAGATTCTTCTTTTACAATGATTTGTCTCCCCAGTTATATATTACCCTTTCAAATATTACGTCTTCTAGGCAGGCCAGAAAAGGCAACTGATTCCTGCTTATATCACTGGTAAAAGAGCACAGGACCAAAAAAATTATATCTGGAGGATTTTGCTAGAAAAAGTCCTACTCACCAATGACTTCACACTGACTGTGTTCTATGATTTCTCAGTTAACCAGTGTTTTTAGTCTCTCAAACATACACCTTGCCAGTGCCATGTACAGCAAATGTTTTTTTTTATGTCAAATATCCAGGTAATAAGTCAATTAACTCAGAAAAATCCAGGATTGCAATAAGAGCACAGTTACATTTTCTAGCTAAATTTAAAATGTTTCCAGAAAATATAACAAGATTTTTGGGTCAGGCAGACACGGAAATAAATATACTAACTGTTCTTGCTCATATTTATAACCTCAAATTCTTCGCTGAATCTCCAATTAACCACTTAACAATTCCACATGGAATCAACCCACAGCTAATAGACACCCCTTATTCTTTTCAAATATTGGAAGAACATTATTGATTTCTGACTCTGTTGAAATTTGTCTGAATTTGTTTAAACGAGTCTGTAGTGCTTCTCAGACACTTTGCTAAATATTTGGTGGAAGTACAAACACGATGTTCCAAACCTCCTTAAATGTTTGTTCTCATCCTATTATTTCTCAAAGACAAACTTTCTGTTCCACTGAGATGGTGCTTTTATTATCTCTTGTATTCAGAAGAAGTAGAGATATTTTTTTTCTTCCACTGGCAATGTCAAGTTTGAAGTATCCATGACATTATGGCTATTCATAACAGCTTTTTCTTTTTCTACATGTTATGGGTAAGTATTTGTTGAAATATTCATATCACTCTTTCCTGAGATTTAAGCAATCTCTCTGACAACGCAGTGTATTATTGATCTGTTATCCCATAGGAGCTGACACTTGAAGCTTCAGTCTGGGGTTCTTGGGCTGTCTTTACAGTGCTGCAACATCTTCCTCACAGGGTGTGCCACTTTCAAGGAGGGATTTAGAGCAAAATCCAGTATGGCAGATATTGGCTTAAAGGAAATTTGGGCCATAGCGAACAACATGTACAAATAACCAAGAAAAAAATTGCATAGCAATTAAGAATGGAGATCAGATAATGTGGCTTCAGCTTTTTTTACTGACCTTAGGACTCTCTTTCTTCTACATTATTTGGAGAAGAAGGAGGAAGAGAATGAAAAAAAGATTTGTTGGACAATAAAGAGAAATTCTTTCTGATCTCGTTCATAGAAGAGTATTATCATGTAATATCCACACACATACATCATGATCTATACCAAATTTTGAGATTTTTCATAATTTATGCAGTGTCTGAAGAAAATTCATAAATCTATTACCCTAAAATTGAAAATCATGTGAAGTTTTAGACAAGTAGAAACTGTTTACAGAATGCACTTCTCACTTCGGATTAAGTTATTTTTTATTTTGCTTGAATAATACTTGGCACTCCCAATTTTGAGGATTACTGGCAGCAATGACCTGAGAATGACATAAAAAAGCTACCTCTGTTCTTGAAGATTTCAGTATCACATACTTACCCACATGCACAATTGTCATAGTCATTTTAATCTGTAACTTAGGTGCTTCTGAGTGGTTGATTAAGAAACTGTGTTTAACCCATCAATTTTAGAGGACATATCTAACAGGAAAAACTGCTTACGTATCAAACAGTGACAGTCAGAAAAAAAGTAGTTTGCTTAGTAGGGAAAAACTCTCTTTTATATTATTTTTTCTGTTTTCCAAAATCAGCACTCATCACCTACCATCTGTTCTTGCTTTCTGCGTGGATCTTCTTGACTTGATTGACGTTCTTCCCAATGGCAGAACTTACAGTGCATGTTAAGTTACGCAAGAGAACCAATTTAAGCATCTCTTGTGTATAAATTAGCTAGAGATTCTTAGAGATATACTGCTTATCTGATGGCATAATTGAGCCCAAAGCTCTATCACTGATCTTTCACAACTTGGCTGTCAAATATAAAAAAGTTAAAAGAAAGGTAAGAGAGGGAAATCTTTTCATCAGAATTATAACTTTCTCAGCATCTCACAGAATTGCATTTCTTTTGCAGAGAAATTGAGAAAAATTTAAATGTAACAGTAAAGCTCATGGTATATTTCTGACAGAAGAAATGGGCCACTGAAGTAAATGACAGGAAACTGTGTATGTGGAAAGGTTGGTGTGTTACCCATAGTCATCAAATGCCATTAGTAATTTTTTTTTCAATGTTTTGGTATTGCAAATGCATATTTGTGACAAAACTGACTCTTACTCCAAGCTGTTAGCTAAACAGTTAGCAGGACTTCTAAGTGTGTCCTTAGGCAAAAAACCCACGAAGTTTCCCAATTTTGAAACAAGATTTGAGATACAGCCATATTAACCCTTGACTGTATTGCAAGAAGATCACTCTGGCATAATACCTCGAAAAAAAAATGGTGATCATACCCCTTTCCCCACATCCTGTCACATAATTCAATATTTTTGAATGCTTCACTATGCCCACTGTAAATGGTTTGCCCTCCAAATGTTTCCATAATTTAAAATTGATGCTCTTGTCAGGAGTTCTGACAATACTGTGTTGTTTATATTATTTCAAATGCACTGAATCAAGGGATAATCCAGTAACAGATCTGCTCTAAAACTACTATGGCCTAAGTTTCTTCTGAATGTGTAGTGTATATGAAAATAAGAATAAAAATGAATACATACATACATACACGCATACACACACACACACATATATGTATGTATGTATATATAATTTTTGCTGACCACAGTGCAGAGTCTTTACGCAAAGGATGGGCTAGATAGCAAGCACGTGATCCTTTTTTAGTAAGTTAAAATAATGAATGATGAGCCAACAGTGCTGTTGTTGTGTAAATGTGCCTCATTTTGCAAGGTAGTAATTTTTGGTGGGGTTTGAACTCCCCATGGGGCTCAGAGCTGTGCGACCACTCCTGTTTTCCCACAAACAGATCTCACACAATAAAATGTACACACAGACACACAGAAAACATGCACATATGCGAGCATTGAAACCTTACAAATAAATGAAATTTGTCACTGCAAAATACAACAGAAAACAAGATGATAGAAAAATTCAGGCAAAGGTATAAGATACATTAGTACTATACTGCTAACACTAATGACTTTTACCAGTAAACTTCCAGCATTTAATTCTTCTTTCCCCATACACCTATGCACTAGGTCTGAATTTTCCCAGCACTCTGTGAGTAAACGGTTGGATTCCAGAAGTGAATGACTAAGAGTTACACGTAATATACAAGAGCATATCTTGAGGTAATAACCTTTATAGATCACTGCAGAATTTATATTTAATGAATTATGGTGTCATTAACCTTATGTATGTCACATTTAAAGTAAATCTATCATCCAGTTTTATCTTCTGTCTCTGCATCAGAAAAAAAATCTAACAGCTATATATTCTAGCTGTGGCTGGGACAGGTGGACAAAGCCACCTCTGAACTCTGCTGGCTGGGTGCATCTACTGTCTTTGGCCACTGGAATACGGGAATCTATGCAGGACATGTCATCTGTGTAGCAGAAGAACTCTGCTGCATGGGATAGCGTGCAGCAGGGTAAACTGGAAGGGAACTCCTGCTCTCAGCAGCTTTGGGCATGTACATCCCTCTCTCCCCTTTCCTCCTCAATAATTCTGCCCAAATTGCCTTTTATTGGTGAATTTATGATTTAATGAATGTGTGCTTAGTTCCCCATGTAACAGGAATTATCTTTTTCAGTCTTTCTGCTAGACAGATCTTAATTTTGCAAGTGTTATTAAGTGATTTTTTTTTTTTATTGTGGTGACTCCAAAACCTCTGCACTGCTTATTCTGAACTAAATTAATTTTAGATAGTAGCAAATTTTTCCAGCCAGTGTTTGAATAATCCTGACACCAGAGAATTAATTTTTTTTATGTTCAAATTGATCACTTTGACAGCCAATGACTTCAAAGTTTTCTTCAAAAAATATAATAATATAAATTTTTGATATTTTTACCTGGTCTAGTGTAAGATGCCCCTGTCCATGGCAGGAGGATTAGAACTCAATGATCTGTAAGGTCCCTTCCAACCCAAACCTTTCTAAAATCACTGGTTTTGCATGCCCTGTGTTCACCATACCATGTATAGCAGTGCAGAATAATTTTTCTGCAGATCTAGACTGGGTTTTCATCTAGGTCCCTTCTCACTTCTATGGTCTATAACAAGACAGATGTGATTTTGTTTTAACAAATCAAACAGCTTAAGTTAAATGTTACTAAAAAAAGATATGTACGGAGACAGAGTACACAGCATGAAGGCTGAGACTAGGCTCGGTCAGAGGATGGAATTTCAGAAAGTGATGCATTTCCAGCGGACAGCAAAACAATCTGAGTGCTGGCTACATGCTGTGCTGGCAGCCAAACCTCAAAATCCCCATTGACTCATGCCAGTCTTAGAAGGTGCAGTTTTTTGGTAGTTATGGGCTGGTGATGGGAAATAAGGGTGTCTGTCCTCTTCGGAGGCAGTAAGCCTCACATTCGATGATGTCCTGACAGCTCTCTGTCTGTTCTGCCTTGTCTTTTCCTCTCCCAGACAGAGCTCACGGCTGTCAAAGTGGCAGAATACTAATTTCTCAAAATACTAAGCCTGGAACTGGCCCTGCACCTATCCTGGAGAGAGTTTATATATGATCTGTAAATCTGTTGGCATTATTAGTTGCAAGCAGGTAAGGTCCTATTTCACAAAAGAATCTTTTGACAGAAGTTCCCAGCTTCCCTTCAATCTCTTTGTCAGGCATTCCTTAAACAAGGTCTTGTCTCTGCATCTCTCTGGCTTTGCCTCCCTCTCTCACTCTGAGTTCAACAGTTACTCCCCCTGAAGGCAGCAGAAAAATCTGTAAGCTCCACTGGCATTCATAATATTAAGCACAGCCAGCTTTATAGTGTGCCCTTGTACAATTTTGGAAGAAATGGGATTGTTCAGAATCCTCCGTTTTCCATCATTCTTTAAAGAGAGCTGATAGCTGCATCCACTCTGAGGTCACTCTTGGATGTATTTGGATGTGAGGAAGAATGAAGACAGTCTGCAGCAGATCCAGCCAGATATGGAATGGAATAAGAGTGTGCTGCACCCATTTGAAGTATGTTATATGAGTTTCCAAGAGGCCTGGGCAGAGTTCATCACTGTCCCTCCTGGAAAAACTAGCGTTTGTACAGTACTTTGCACCAGAAAGCCTGGACAGATACACAAACAAACAATCCCAGCTTAGACCCTTTGTTGTGCATGATGCTACTAGCCAAAACATCTTTTTATTGTAGCTGAGTCTCCAGGTAAGTTGTGAGAAGAAATTGAGTATCTGGAAGGACCTTGTTCATGGGAAAACTCAGCTAAAGCTCTTCTCCTCAGTGAATCTAAATATATTTTACACCCTTCCTTAGAATCTTGATGCAATCTTGTTTCTGCTGAAGTTTCCTGTGTGACAATCTGCTGAAGTCAGAATCAAATCCATGTAATTTGGACATTTGGGCACAGTTACATCTCACGTACATCTGGGTACAGTATGGGACGTAAAATTAGAAGCAGAATTACCTCAGCTCCCTCAATAGCAGGTGAGGAGAGAGGCACACAATGAAAACATTTGCTCCCTTATATCACCTGGCTTTCATTGACTCATCCATTAAATCAGATAAGGTGAATCCAGGAAAAACTGGGCTAATTTTCAAAGCAGGTAGCTACTAACAGATAGATATGCCATAAAGTATCTGTCGAGGTAACTGATCATAAAGGATACGGGTCTGCGCACAGAATCATGATCGACCGTATGTTCTTGGGACAGGGACTTCTGTATCCCATATCCATACAGGGCATTTTAATCAAAGGCACATACTTCTTTTGGTTTCAGCTTAACACTTCTGTTTGAAAAAAAGTATCTTTTTATTATGAAACATATTTAAGAAATAAGGAAAACATGGTAAATAGAAGTGGATGGAGAGGTAAATCTGAAACTTGCATGCTCTCCTGGGCTCACAGAACATGAATTTTCTTGAGCTGGTTGCAAATCTAGTTATGGTCTTTTCTATAGGATGTTTTTCTACTTTCATATTTATCTTAAAAAAAGGAAAAATTTTTTGTTGTACACCATTAGCTAAGAAAAAACCCCATGAGCATGGGTATTCTTGCTTCTTCCTACCATCTTTTAACTGTAACTTACCAAAGAATTTCCACACTGTAATGTGATAAATAGAGGCAGTGTGCCTCAGAGCTCTGGACATGTGGGCATCTGCTTTTGCCACTGATCCTCAAAGATGTTTCCTTGGGAGGTGACTTCACCTTGCTGTGCTCCACTGCTTCCAGGTATAACAAGGCTCAATTTCCTGAGAAGATTATAATGAGGTGAATGGAAGTAGAAGTCCTGTGTCGCAGCAGATTTGTATTTGTCACTCTTTGACAAAAGAATTGTGCTTATTATGCAAATTCATTGTAAAAGGAGAGACATTTCCCTTACAGATTTGAAAAGTAATCTGCATAACTCTTTCAATAAGTGCTGTGTGTCCGCTCTTCTTGAAACAGAGGAAGACTAACATTATGTGTTTATCTGATAAAAAACAACATGCTGTTCCCAGCAACTATCAAGGACCTGCTCCTACAACAGCAGCATTATTGGGAATGACCTCACTCATTTACAATCCTGATCCTATTCTGACAACAAATCCCATCTGCATGTGTTTGTTTTCTGAAGAATGGTATTAGCTCAGAGTGAGGTGTTTGGATTGAAGCAGCTCACCGATATTTACTGGTGTTATATTTACAGGACTGAAATTGTAGTACTTGATGACTCTATTGTTTGTTAGTTGGAGAGTGAGTTCATTACCATCAGGTTCTCAAATGTTTACAACTAGTTGCTACTAGAAACTGTTTTGATTCTGTATTGGAAACCACAATCACATAGACAACCGTTAAGTCAGTGGCCCAGGGAGACCTGGACTTTCCGTTTCTCCCTTGTAATCCCTCTATTCACTCTGCTGCGGGCTGGGGGCGGGGGAGGGCGGAACTGTTTACTACTTTAGTCCTTATTTTTGGCCCTCACCATGCAAAGGAAGTTAAGAAGTACTAATTGTTTTTGGAACTGTTGGATTTTTTCTCATGTTAGCAGCTGCTTTACAGGTGACAAAGTCTGGTTTGCTCCTGTGTGGGAGCAAGACTGTCATCTGTGTACTTTTTCTGTCTCTGGACAGCCTTCACCCCTGTCACTTATAGAGTGCACAGGAATGCATGGAATCACTTGTTTATGTTACTACCTATAATTTATCTTGGAGGCACTAAAGCTGCCATAAATTGCTGTAAATCTGGTGGTCTGGAGCCATGAAAGAGGATGAGCTTACTCTTAATACCTAACACTGAAGCAGGAGAAAAGCAGCCCAGAATGCCTGGAGAGGCACAGAGGCTCCTGCCAAGAGGATGAATGCTCTGCCTGCATCTGCTTTTGAAAAAAAGAGACTTATTGGATGGTCCAAGCCTCTGTTGCATGTCAGTTATGTAACAGTTTATAAATTTTCTGTTTAAAAATAAGCTATGAAATGTTACTGTTGAAGTGAATATAATGTTGGCAGTCATGTTTAAAAGTGCACAGGCAAACATGCCCAGGGTAGGGGAGTCCCTGGGTGTGCTGTAGATGGCTTATGAGGAAAAAAAAGACATTTGACTAGGAAAGTATTTCTCTTGTAGGCAGAGGGCTTACTAAGGACCTTTAATTCTATTCTGAAAAGCATCTGAAACCTTGGAGGGTGTGTGGGACGTGTATCCAGCAGTTCAGAGTCTGAATGAGAACACCAGAAGGCCAGAGCAGAGCAGCTGCGGTGCAGCCACTGTAGCAGGTGTATCACAGAATTTAAACTCACCCAGGGAGCCCCATAAAATGATCCGCAGGGAATCCTGTCAACCTGGACACTGAATGAGGGGGAGATAGCAGTTAGCTACCTTGGCTGTGGGGGGAGGACTGGGAAACTGGGGTAGAAAATGGTAATCCTGCATGCTGTCAGCTAGTTCTTTCCTGGTGCCAGTGTGTTATCATGTTTTCCTTTGTCCCCAATAAACTGTGTCCGTTTAAGTCATGATTAAACACAGGGAAATGGCAAGTGCTAAATTATGGATACGAGACAGTTATTCAAGTTTCTAACTAAACGTTCACAAGAGCACTGTTTGAATGCTTGTAGAAACCCTTAAAAATTGAACACACCACCATGGCACAAAGTTTGCACCATTTTTTCCATTGAGAATGATTCAATCACTTTCTTTTTTTTTTTTTTTTTATTTAGGAGAATTTGGCACTGAAGATATGAACCTGTCTCGCGTTAAATGGTGTTTTTCTCCCTGACTTTCCAGACAAGTTCTGGGATGACAAAAAATATGAAAAAAAAAAAAAAAAAAAAAAAAAAAGAAGAAGAAAATAAAAAGTGAAAAGAAA
The DNA here is from genome assembly GCA_013398115.1 of Falcunculus frontatus. NCBI lineage: Eukaryota > Metazoa > Chordata > Aves > Passeriformes > Falcunculus > Falcunculus frontatus. The sequence goes on from VZRV01002858.1 coordinate 111,122, forward strand.
AAGGAGGTTACCTAGAAGGTAGAAATAGCACAAGCTGTTAGCCATATTTTGGATCGAAAACTGTTTTGTCAATTAAAAATTCCTTTTGATGTTTCTAGGTAACATCATCAACCCAATAACCAAAGGAATTGCTATGCAACCACTTTACGGACTGTGCAAGCACCCTGTGCACCCTCCCCTTGCTCATGCCAGTGAAGTCTGCTGTGTTGGCTCTGATGTCTCATCTGAACAGCAGTGGAACTTGTTCTGGAAAATAATTATTCTACAGCCTTTTAGGGGAGGCCTGGCTGGCAGCTGCTTCTTCCATTAACTTCTCTACTTCCCCCATACTGGGAGAGGTACAATATACTTCCCTTCACTAATAAAGATTGAATTAAGGAGTACATGGATGTAGCCAAAAAAAGAAGTTAGTTTTCAGACAATGCTTTGGAAAAAAAGAACCCCTTTTCTTGAACTTTTGCAACACAAACCAACTAGTAGGAAATATTGTTATCTTTGCCTTGCAATTTTTGTATCGCAGGCAATTCTAACATGAATGGGTGCATATTCATAGCTCTCCATCCATACTGTGACTGGTATCAGTCATTTAATTTCCAGACTGAACTGTGTGTTATATTTGAGCTTGCCATTGTTCTGGCTAGTGTTGAAACACAAGTCTTTAAGCTAGAGGTTTCCAAGGATAAAAATGCCCATTTGGGGCCCAAAACAGATGTTAGGTATAGGTCACACAAATCCCTTTATGAAACTTGAACAAGTCAGAGGAATTACATTTTGATATTGTAAGTGAAATAAATATATTTTCTCTCACATTCTATCTTTGATCCTCAAAATATGTGTATTGATAGGAACAACCTGATGGATATACCATTAAAAAATGTGGAGCTGGTTTACTTTCTCTCATGGAAAAGTATGCTGGAGGAAAGAGACTTGTGCATCCAGATAGATTCCTGATATTTTCACACGGAGTGGAATTGCCATATTTTCATGGGAAATGAGTTTGTACACTTTTCACCCTGGAACAAACCTTGTGATCCAACCATCTGGAATGAGCTGAGACCTGACGATCCTCACTGGGTTTCTCAGAACGTTGCCTTAGCTGTAATCTGATTAATAAGGACACCGGAATTAAAGAAAAATAGTGGAAGTTGAACTCAGTCTGCCTGTGTGAATGTTCTTTTTTTCTTGTTTCTGTTTTTTGACTACCTATTTGTTATTTTTGATGCTGATAATTGCTGGTCTTCTGTTTCTGTCTGACAGTTTGTTGCTTTGTCCTATTTGCTTGGATTTGACATATTTTTCCTATTCCTTTTTCAACTTTTATCTGTCTAATCTCCCTCAAGTCTCAGCTCAGACCTCCTTTCCCATTAAGACACAGTATAAGCAAAGCATCTTGAACTTGAAAAGGCTCCATTACCTAAATATTTGTTTACTTCTGAATCCTCCCTCTCCTTCCATGTGTGCCATTGGTTAACTCTGAGGATTGCTCATGCCAATGCCACACTGAGTCATTCCAGAAGAGAACACAAGAAGTGAAGGTTGGCTCAGGTTACGTACGGTCAGTGCTGCCATTCCTGCTCCTGAAGTCCACTGCCTATGCTGCTGTGTGTTCCCAGTCACGTGTACCATTCAAAACTTGGCCCAGATTGGACATGGGCTCAGTTGGGATGGTGTACAGCAATTGGTAATGGTGAGAAAAACCAGAGATAGCATCATGGAATCACAGAATCACACAGAATCACAGATTCATCTAGGTTGAAAAAGATCTGCAAGATCATCGAGTCCAAGCTTTGACCAATCACCACCCAGTCAACTGGACAAGCGCACTAAGTGTCACATCCAGTTGTTTCTTGAACACACCCAGGGATGGCGACTCCACCACCTGCCTGGGCAGCCTGTTCCAATGCTTGACAACACTTTCAGTGAAGAAATTCTTCCTCATGTCCAACATGAACCTCCCCTGATGCAACTTGAGGCCATTTCCCCTCATCCTATCACTTGTTTCTTGGGAAAAGAGATCAACCTCCTTTCAGGTACTTGTAGAGAGTGATAAGGTCTTCCCAAGCCTCCTTTCCTCCAGGCTAAACAACCCCANAGACATATAAGGTCCTCCCACGCCTCCTTTCCTCCAGGCTAAACAACCCCAGCTCCCTCAACTGCTCCTCATCAGACTTGTACTCCAGACCCTTCACCAGCTTTGTTGCCCTTTTCTGGACTTGCTCCAGCATCTCAATTTCCTTCCTGAATTGAGAGGCCTGGAACTGTACACAGCACCCGTAGCAGGGCCTCACCGGTGCTGAGTACAGGGAGCCAGTAATTTCCCTGGTTCTGCTGGCCACACTATTTTTGAAAAAAGCCAGGTTGCCACTGGCCTTCTTGGTGACCTGAGCACGTGCTGGCTCATGTTCAGCTACTGTCAACCAGCACCCCCAGGTCCTTTTCCTCTGGGCTACTTTCCAGCCACTCTTCCCCCAGGCCATAGCTCTGCATAGGATTGTTGTGACTGAAGTGCAGAACCCAGCACTTGGTCTTGTTGAACCTCATACCACTGGCCTCAGCTCATCAATCCACCCTATTCAAATCCCTCTGCAGGGCCTTCAACCCTCCAGCAGATCAATACCCAACTGAGTGTCATCTGCAAACTTACCAAGAGTGCACTCAGTGGATGGAGATCAGCACATCTGTACCCACAGGACATGTCCACATGTCACAGCTGGAGGCTGTGAACACCTTCTACTCATTAGAGGGGAAAGTTGCATGTGCTCTCCTAAGATGATATACAACACAGAAATGAAGTACACGTCTGTCCTTCCAGCTTTTTAAACTTTCTGTTTCAGTTAAGCCCTTTGAGGGAAATAATTTTGCTGTTGTCATTCCTGTATTGTAGCTCTTGTAGAGCAAGACCTTCTTCTTGTGCTTGTGTAGGGCATAATGTGGTGGGATCCTCTAGCCCTGGCTAACTACTTACTACAGATATAACAGTGCTCCTCCTCCTAACATCATCAAAAGATTGCCAGTTGTGGGGGTACATTGGAAGCTGTTGAAACTGGTGCTTCAAGGCATCTGGGAGACATTGATGTGGGAGCAGAAGAATGTGTGCTGACTCGATAAGGTTTTCTAAGAAGGTTTTTCTGCATCTTGATTCAGTGGCTGGAAGAATGCCCACTCCAGAAAGTAAGTATAAAACTGAAGCTTTTCCAAATGGTTTTTGGTAGCTGGCACACACTTTAGAAAGAGTTTTTAACTTAATTAAATTAGCCAGTTAACCCTCTTCCTTAATTATGTGCTTTGGAGAATTTAGAGGAAAAATTACCCAAAGCAGAATGTTAAAATGAACATCAGACAAATACCTCCCCAAACAGGAAACCATGTGAGCACCCTGGTGTACACCTACTTGCTCCCATTTCAGAACAACACAGAGACTATGCGCTGTCTGCCGTGAAAACACCGAGGACATTTTGTTCAGCTGCCGGGGATTTGAGCACAATGATACTTTCTAAAGCAGAAGTATTCAGCTGGGACATCCTTGCACATAAGAGCAGGCATTCATTTAGGCCACTGTAGTTACAGTTGCAAAACAGTTTCCACTATTACCCTCTGCTTTCTCGTGCTCATAGCTTTCCAAAGCAAGAGACATTTGGACTGATTTTTGCTATGATGAACGCTTTCTGGACCAGAGTTTTTCTTAGGAAAGACAACAAAATTAGACAATTTAGTTTCACAGAGAAAAAAAAAAAAATTATTCCATGATGGAGCAAGGCAAATACAGTTCTTGCTTCTCTAGTCAATACATTATTAAAACCATGCAGTAAAAAGCATAGGATGTCAGCAAACAATAATTTCAATAATCACATTGGACATGCACCTTTTTCTTTTTCTATTCTGGTTATGAGTATCATTTTGCTATTGATCTGGAGACTGTTTTCTTTTCTCTTTGTGTCTCCAGAATGCTGTATTTTATTATACTTAAATGATATATTACATGTGTATACTTAAATGATGTATTTATTATATTTATTATACTTAGAAGTAATTCCTTTAGAACTGAAGACTAATATCAGAAGAAATTATTTGAATGAATGTGTCAGCAGTTCCCTAGTCCTGATTAGATCAGTGTTTTTCGTTGCTTACTATTCTTGTACGGCATTGCTGTCCTCTGTGATTGCAATGGGTTGGCCTTGAATGGTGGTCAGACACCCACTCATCCACTCTCTTATTTCCCTCTGCAACAGGACAAGAGGAGAGAATAGGATGAAAAGCTTGTGGGTCAAGGTAAGGACAGGAAGATCAGTTGGCAGTTATCATCATGGACAAAATGAAATCAACCTGGGGAAAATTAATTTAATTTAGTCCCAATTAAAATAGNTGTGATGATGATTTAGTCCCAATCATTAATTAATGATTAACATCATTAATTTAGTCCCAATTAAAATAGGTGTGGATAGTCAGAAACAAAAGCAAAGTGAAACAATTACTTCCTCCCACCTCCCCATGTTTTCTCAGGCTTTGCTTCTTCATTGTTGACTTCTCTTAGAGAAGAAGAACCTAAATCACTTCTTGTCTCCTCTCTTCTTGTGTCTTGTCAGCTGTAGACTATACGAGAGAGAAGGATCTTAATTCATGGCTATCTATTCAGCATAATGCTGTCTAGCCTCACTTGGGTTTCCTTCAGCCATGTTTACAACAGAGATATCCTTTGCACAGTCTTTTCTGCTGGAAAATATTCCTCATAAAGCTAAGAAACAGAGAACCATGTCATCTTTCAGCTACAGATGACAGAAAATCAGATACTGAGTTTTAGCTACAAAGAAGGCTGATACGGAAGCTAAGCATTTTGGATATGGTATGTGAATAAATATTTCATATTCTAATGCTTAAGATAGTGACTAAGAACTGTTTTACAAGTATTTTCTAATTCTGAATTATTTTCAAATAAATTCATTTTGATTTTTCCTTAAAATTATTCATTAAAATGTTGTATATGATTATCCCTAATTTTTCTATTATTTATTTGATTTTTTTCTCATTCATTGATATTTCTTAATTAGAAGGGGTTTTTTTTCTCTTAACAGGTGTTTCAAGATGTAAAATTTATTTCCCACTTCAGCCAAAATTTTTCTTATTAACTATAGAATTGATTCTAATTTCAGTGTCTCAGCATCTGTTTTTTTTCTGACAATATGCTTAAAAAGCTTTCCAGTACACAAAAATTTTTAGAAAGAAGTTAAATGGGTAAATAAATGGAACTGTGATTGAGGATTTTCTCAGCTGTAGTTAAATACTGTGGCAATAAATATTGTGTAAAAAATCTAGTCATTATTCCCTTGAATAAACAGGAACACCTGTTCTTATAAACAAAGAAAATCAAGCTATTTTTAGTAGTTGCATTTATTTATCTTTTACTACTGGACTGTGCCACTTCCTGGAATCTGAGTCTCACAATCATATTCTATACCTTTTTTAGGGGTTTCCATTTATATTGAAGTTTCATATAGACTCTGTCCAGGAATGCTTTTTTGACACTTCAGGTGTTCTTTCCAAAGATATAACAAAGCCACACAAGAGGAATTATTAAAAAAAACCCCAAACAAACCAAACAAATTAAAAAAAACCCCACAACCTACAAATTCCCAAACCTCAAGAGTTATTTGGGAGAATAGTTATTTCTGAGTTGTACCCACTATGGGTACTGTGCCAAAATGCACCATCTTGTTTACTCAAAGTTAAGGTGACATCCAGGTGAAAGTTGTAATATGTAACATGTGTTGTGTGCCTTAGTTTCCTATCTTGATAATGAATAGATTATTAAAAATGTCACTTTAAAAAGAGTTTTTTCTCTAGCCTTTTTCTGTGGCCCCTAAAAAAGCTTCATAATTTCTCTTTTCTAGACTGAAGGACATACACTTTAAACTTTGCATTTTGGTGAAACAACCTGACAGAAAAAGTAGCAAAGAGCCCTCTGTCTTATGCCCAGTACTCCATATTTGCAGTGAATCTTTTTTGGAAGGTTTTAAGCTCCTCTTTTTTTCCTGGTGCTGAAACAGGGACCTGCCTCATAGCACCATTTGAGATGGGGAGGGACATAAGTTGTGAAGTAAACCCAAGATGCACAAGATGGAACAACATGGCTCACATGTCCATGAAAATACACCCTAGACACAGAAAAATGTAAGTTGGCAAGGACCTCTGGAAGTTGTCTGGTCTAACTTTGAAAGACAGAAGGGCTAATGTCAAAACTAGACCGGATTGTGTGGGGAATTGTCCAACCAGTTCCTTCAACTTCTCATTGTACACCATACTCTTTCCCTCTAACTGTCTTGGTAAACTTCTGCTGTGCTCTTTTCAGTTTATCCATGTCTCTCTTCTACTAATACGATGATTTAAGAAGGTATCAAGATAGCATACACAGCATACATAATCTTCCCTATTCCAAAAAACATATGCATAGCTTTTTGCTTTTCAATTATCCTTCATGCACTGCTCTCTCAGATGAAAGCAATTCTGGCTGAAAGTAATCATTATGGAAAATTACCTTTCACATTTCATATGAGCAGATATAAGTGTTTACTTTGTGCCCTGCATTTTGTGCCCTTTAGGTGTTATATAATTTGACATTCACACAGATACAAATGTTATGTTTTCACAGACAAGCTCTTGGTGGGAAGGTAGGCCAGGATGACAAAATGTATGCCCCAATACGTGGAAAACAGTTTCAACGTGATCGTGCAGCAGTGGCTGCTATTCTTTTACATTGATTAGTATTCCAGGTGTCTGTGTACAATGCATTTGGGCAGTTTTGTCTTAACATTTTGTTATTCCCACTTCTGTGAATCCTAAATAAATGCTTATTCTGTTGTGATGGTTTTGGTTGGGGTAGACTTAATTTTCTTCATAGTAGCTAGTACGGGGCTTTATTTTGGATTTGTGCTGAGAATGGGGGTGATAACACTGGGGTATTTTTGCTGTTGCTGAGCAGAGCTTACACAGAGCCAAGGCCTTTTCTGCTTCTTATATCGCCCCACTAGTGAATAGTCTGGGGGTGCACAAGAATTTGAGAGGGGACACAGCTGGGTCAGCTGATACCAGCTGACCCATGGGATATTCCAGACCATATGGCATCGTGCTCAGTATATAAAGCCGAGGGAAGAAGAAAGGAGGAGGACATTCAGAGTGATGATGTTTGTCTTCCCAAGTAGCTGTCACACGTGATAGAGCCATGCTTTCCTGGGGATGGCTGAACACCTGCCTGCCCATGGGAAGTGGTGAATGAAGTCCTTGTTTTTCTTTATCTACGAAACTGTCTTTATCTCAACCCACAAGTTCTCTTATATTTTATTCTTCTGATTCTCTCCCACATTCCACACAGGGGGAGTGAGCAAATGGCTGGTTGATGATTCATTGCTGGCTGGAGCCAAAGCATGATACCTATATAGCCGGTAATTTAGTTTCTTTATCAGGCACAGGATAACACCATTTCTCATCTCTGATTCTTCTGGGACACTCACAGACTCTGATATAGGTTTTTGCATTGAGCTGAATTATCTCTCTGCTAGACATCCCCAAATCAGCTTTTAAACAAATCTTTCTCATACAGCAGTAGATGAGAAATATCCAGGAAGACTTACTAAAGAACCTGAAAGATTCAAGTCAAAGCGTGGCAATAACACTGCATTTCCACCGTATTGTGTTCAGGCTCAAACCTCAGCTCTCGGTTGAAGGGCAAGGTTTTAATCCACCGCGCTGTCAGAGGGTGGCAATATAAGAACACAAAATAAGCCCAGGGCCAATTAGCGGTAGCTGCTCCGGGCCGGGAGCAGGCGGCTTTCCCGACACTGCCACAGCCATCCCTTTGTCTGCCACCGTCACACGCGGGTTTCTGCCAACGCCATGCACAACCAGGCAGGGTGGTCCCAAGGAAACGCCGCGCTTCATGTGGGGCTGCCTCGTATGGAGAAACCCTTCCAGACAGACGATCACGCTCCTCTTAGCTCCAGTTCAGCGTGCTTTGAGCCAGCCTGAATTCCTTCCAGACGTGCCGGGGGAAATGGAGCAGGCAGTCCCGTGACGCGCTGCCGGAGCCACTCGGCTGCCATCCCTCTCTGAATCCCTCAGAGCCTGAGGAGCTCCTTTATGGCTCTGTCTCTCTACGGAGAGGTGCAGGACTTGCCAGGTAGATGTCTATTACACCAAAACAAGACAGAAACTGAGAACAAAAAACAAGAGTGCTGGTGACTCCTTTTAACGTCGCCCTTTCTTCCTTTGCTCATAACTAAACACCTCTCTCTCCTTTAACTACCTGTGTAGTCATGTATGGTCCCGGTGCTCCCAACCTCCAGCTGTTCCTAGGCAGTGGCTTCCTCCTGACTCTCACTGTTACTGGGCTTAGGTACCTTCTTACTTGTTTCTGACAAAACATTCCCGTGATGTGCAGTGTGACAGCTCAGGTGTCAAGGACTGAAATACTCTGCTTTGTGCTAATTTGCCTGGAAGGATTAAACTACATCTTACTTTACCTCGACAAGGGATACCTAGGAAAATAAGTGCTTTCTGTAGTCCATTATTACAGGTGTACAAGGCATTAACAGCGTACAGGCTGGAGAGTAAAAACTGCCATTTGCCCCAGTAAATAATTGTTAGGCTTCACTTTCAAAGTAAAAATGACCTTTCCTTGTCCTGACTTCTGGTGGTAGGATTTGTACCAGTAGATGCTGCTGAGGTACTGGGGTGGCTGAGGGGAACATCCACAGGGAGCATCTGTAGGGCTGGAATAGGTTTTCTGTCAGATCTCTGTGCCCTGGTGCAGGGCAGAGGGAGGAGGCTCTTTCACAGAGAGCCTTTCTTCTACCTGAAGCAAGAGAAATGTTCACTTATGTTCTTGGAGGACCTGTAATTTTGTAAAAATATTTCCTTCACACCTGTAGCATTAGGTTATTCTATATGTTCACACCTGTTATTCTTCTCCCACGAGGGCTGAAGTTCAGTGCCTAGTGAGATGAGTCATTATTCATTTTAGTATCTCTTTTGGTGGATAAGAAAAATTTTGTTGACAAAGTGCTACAGGACCTTCTGAACAAGTTCTGTCCTTTCTGCACTTACAGAAGAGCTTAACTTGCAAGAGGAATGGATCTAGTCCTGTTTTGATCATAACACCTTTTGTTTTTGAATAGTATGTGTTGGACAAAAAAGACATGAATATAGAGGGAATTTTTTACAAAATCTTTAAATAAATTCATATGTTAAAATCTATTCCTTCCTCAGTCATTTTAGTGTCGTCATTCCATGTGCCACGTCTAATTTGTAGGGTGAGAGCTCTTGGAACAGTGACTCATCTTTTCCTTATAAAGCACCATGCACGCAGAACTGTATTAATAAAGGAATAATGACAGGATCTGCTCATCTCTTAGAGACTGGGGCAGAGATAACTAATTCTGTGTCAGATGCCAATAAGGTTGCAGTATAGTTCGTGTTGTATCTTGGATAAGGCTAGGGACTGATAATGCAAGGATTATAAGCGACAGAGGCCCACGGATGCAGACTCAAAGCAATTGGGTCTTAAAATAGAAATCAAGGGTCAGGACCCCAAAGAAAATGCACCGTCAATTCAAACAGTTTGCATTAAATTCAGCTGAGATTCTCAATATGACTGGCAAGCAACCATGGCCTAAAACATGGTAGATCTCATGAGATAATGCAATAGTGCTATTCCTCTGAATAAGGAGAGCATATAAAAACAGTTATCTGTCAAAGAAATTAATTTCACTCCTGAAATTAATTTCTTTGCTACCGAGAGATCATGCTACATAAATAGTTAACTTTGGATAAAATGTGGTAAGTTTGCAATTCTTCTTTCCTGAAACTTCTGCTGATTATCTGAAGCATGAAGTTATAAATTTATTGAGAAGGGTGCGGGAAAGACACAGCCTGGTGCTTCTCAACAATAAAACAGAATTTGAATACTAACTGTAAGCTGCTTAAACCACAGTCTCTGCCTACTCTTACATATACACTACTACAGTATGGTGCTATTGGCCCAGTATTTTAGTACTTAATGTTTGAAGCATTAAATACAGAGTGCTTTTAAATAATTGATATGAACAGATTCCAGACAAACTAGTTCACACATTTTCATTCTTGAACAATATAATCCTTAGCAGATGCTCATAATTAGGGATATAGATATTAGAAAAATACAGTAAAAATGCTTATATTCATTCTCAGATCTATCATATTAACATAATTATCTGCTTTAGTTTAGGGTGAGCTTGACAAACTTCAACATTTCTTTAGTTAATATCAGATATTTATAGCTTAAGCAAAATAGAAAATGACAGGAGAGTGGACAAGCTGTTTATATCAGCTAAAGAAATAATTATCAGATTATTCATGGTACTGTGAAGAGTAGGAATGATAAGCAGCCCAGCTGTTGTAATGTGATTAGCTAATGTTAGTTAAGCATTGTGGAGACAGAAAGAACTCTACAAAGGTTAAGCATTATTATTATCACTGTTAATTCAAAGTGATGGAAGGCAGAGTGAAACCTCTTACCATGTGCTGTGTAAAGCTTGCAGAAACTGAAATTTAGAACTGAGGGATGGGATAAAGAGCATTACCACTAGCTGGTCGTTTGACAAGATACCTCATAGACAGTGACAAAGACACAGAATCCCCCACAGTAGGAGGGACCGATGTGGGTCAAACTGTGTGCCAGACTGACTCCCTCCAGCCACCCTGTGGCCTGTCAAATCCTATACAAGGAGCAGGAACCCTGATAGCTGCAGGTTGCCACTCACAGCACTCCTTGGTCCTGGTAGGCCTCTGGACATAATCCATATGGGCATAACCATCCTGGAAACGTTAACTCTCTTTGGCTGCAGCCTTGTATTTATGAGCACCTCTGCATTTATGTCATAGATTGTTGCCTTAGGCAAGATTTCTTGTATGTATTGCATAAAATAAAGGTGCTTCCGTAGGATGGTTTGTTCCACCAATATTTTTTAATGTAGAACAAGGCAAAAATAAGCATTTTTTTAATCCTAAAGGAAATTCTGGGGTTCTAAAAGCAATACTGTTCCAGCTTGGAAACTGAAAATGCCACAAACCGTTGCTATACTAAGTACTAATTCTAATACTAATATTACTAATTAATCACTTCATATTATTGATATATTTTTCTGTTCAGATTTAAAAACATAATTGAAATAAATTTACTTGACATACATGACTATAGGACAAATGTATACTTTGATAGAAATTAAATCTGTCAAGTATTTAATCTTGTTCTTCCATGATAAATGTCTCTCTTGTGAATAGTGTTGGACAAAGGTCCAGTCTTTCAGAAAAATCTAGTAAGAAATCAATGCTGATGAATGAAGACACAGTTAGGAATTAGAGCTGATCTTAAAACATGAGTGCAAGGTCAGATGACAATGCTTCCTGACGAGTCTCTATTCAACTGGTCTTCTATATTTTAACGTTTCTGGGATGTATTTTCGAAGAACATGTAGATGCCTGGTCCAGCTGGGATGGGAAGCTACACTCACTCTTCAGACTTATTGCAATATCTGTGCTAAACTGGGGATCAATAGTGTTTTGCAGATTCACTAACTAGAGAAACTGGCCATCCCAACGTCTTACAAATCTGGCATACTGGGCAGGAGAAGCAAAGAGATGAAGTCACAGAGGGAGGAGAAAGCAATAAAAAGAGGGCTGTTGGAAATCTAATTTACCATGTGATATTTGGAGCCTGTTCCAGCTATTGGTGAGTCTTACCACTGACTTCAGACCTTTTGGTTCATTGAGAACTGACATTGAGAATAACAGTATTATAATGGCTCTTAAAAGATCTCTGAGAGAAAATCTGAAGTGATTCAGAGGATGATTCACTTATATTGATAGCAAAACATTAGCAGTAGCTAAACGTGGCAGATACAGTGTGTACAGAGACAGCCAAGCCAAGTCTAAATTGGAGTTTTGAGCATGCATTTGTGATTTAGTCATCTAAATAACAGGATAACAAGCTATGGGCTGTGAGAAACCAGTATTAAATAAAGAGCTTTGCATTATCTCCTGTGTGCATATTCCCAAAGGTACAAAATGTTTGTCCTTTAAAAATTAACTGCTGTCAGTTTTGGGGTGTGATTCAGACTAATATTTAAAAGATTGTCTCTGTCATTATTTTCCAGCTAATTTGTATTATGAGAACTGAATTTAATTTAACTTGAGCTTCCTCTGTGTTACAGAATTTGGCACGCATACTTCTGCTGATTCATCACCTCCGATAACAAAATTGAGCTGCAAGAGCACCACGGGTCAAAGAGGACAGCACTGCATGTCCTCACAATTTGCATTTTGACTGGTAAAAGACCATGTAGGTCTTTTGTCACCTTTTGCAACACACTATGGGATGTGAAGTAGTTTATCACAAGAAAAGCAGTTCACACCACAGGCACAGTGGGTAGAATTTCCAGTTTTTCTACATGGCACAAATGAGGAATTTAGAACATAAAACATGGGGTAAATTGCTGGAAATTGACAATCTCCTTCCCAGTGTGTCATTCTGACACATTCTGTTCTCTTATGTTTGTCACTTCTGTGGGTCTGAGTGTCCCCAGTCTTTGGTGGTACCTGGGTCAATGGAGAAGCCACTAGCTTGGATTTCAAAGAGCTACCCAGTAAGACAATATCCATCCTGGTGGTGAACCATGACATCAGTTTTTAGTTACGGCCTGCTGAAATAATGAAACTTATGGAGGAGGAATTGCCTGGCAAGGAAGAGAAAGGGTGCTGCAACAAAGATCTTGAAGTCATTTGTGAAGCTGTTCATTTACCACCTGAACTTTATTAACTGATTTGGCTCATCTGAAGAAATTTCCATGTATTTGTGGATCTAAAGCAAACAGAAGTTGCAAAATCTTCCCGTATGAAAGGCAACTTTTCCAAGTACAGACAAAAAGATAAGAAGAACTCTGCCAGTGAACCCCAGGAAAATTCCCATTGCAGACTCTATGACTTTGGACAGTGGCTGAAGGAGTGGTTTTGATAGGGAAAAAGCAGGAGAACAGCAGGGTCCTAAGCAACAGGGGGACAGTGGGAGGTTGAAGAATTGCCCACCAGCTTTGGAAGCTCAACATCGGACTATAAACAGAGTTTACTGTGATGTTGGACAGTGGTGGAATGCATTTCCAGTAAAGTGTCAAGAACACATTATTCCTGAAGCTGAGCACAGGGACGCTGGTATGTTGGGATGCCTGGGTTAAGTTTCTTGCATATTTAGATAGACATGACCATTTTGGTAATTCTACTGGAAGCCATTTATTTCTTAATTAGAAATTATATAAAAGTTTTCAAGAGTACTATGAATCTTGAGAGTCTAGACAAATAAAAAAATTATATGGAATGAAAGAGGCCAAAGTGGGTCATTAAAACACAATATCCAATATGTTGTTAAGATATAGACAGGCCATTCATTGATCATATGTTGCCTTTTCTTTACAGGAGCATCCATCTATCCCAGGATGCAAATAGATCTTTGCATCATTTCTTCCACTAAAAGCTTTACAAGGCCACCCTCACAGGGAACAAGAGAGATAACCAGTGGGAGGGCATATTTCTGATTTACCTTGTATTTTTTATTAATACTATGAAGTTGCTCTTGAAAAATGAGATGAAGACCAGTCTGCTTATAAGAGGAACTTGCTAATGAACATCTGGCATGGCATGTTAAACAAGCATGCTTCTTCATTACAATGTAGTGGGGAGCTTGGGGAGGCACTCAGGACCCTCAAAAGGAAAGACTACATGTATACCAATAAAATGATACATTTTGGTGTTCTTAGACTCTGTAGCCAGAGTAAACAGAATATGTAGCAATATATAACATCCGAAAATAAACATCTCCATCCAAACCACCTGCTGGAAAGGCCACCCCCATGCCAGGGGACCCTACTGTTTGGTAGAGGTGCCATCCCAGGGACCATACCGGTAGTATAGCAAGATGCAGAGGAGCAAGTTCCTGTCCTTGGAACTACTCTTTAAACTGTTTACTCCACTGGACATACTATCAAAGAGTACAGAAACCTCTGAAGGTTATTTCCATTGCTATTTCCTCAGTATAGCTAGGGCAGGATGATTTTGGGTCCAAACACTCATTCTTTGTTGCTCTGTGAGAATGGGTCAAGTTCCCCTACTCAGATAAAGTTTTTTTCCTGAATCCTTTTCTCTTCAATGGTCTTTCTCTGTCTTTGTTGTACTGTGCTCTCAGCAAAAAGAACCCCTCTGATACAAAAGACAGCTTCCCTGTTCTTTGGTTTGGGGATTTTCCTTTTGTGTGTGTGTGTACTTCCCCAGAGATAAACAGGTTTTCCATTGGGCATTCTCTTTAGTTCAAGCACTGTTCATTCACTGCTAATGACATTTTTGTTTGTGCTGTAACATTTTCCAAAAGGGTGGGGAGAGGTGTTGGAAAATCTTCTGATGGCTAGCTGTGCATTTAAGTGTTTAACAACACAGCAATTTCATGAAAAGGATTGGGATTATTTACATTACCTAACAGAAAAGTTCCCCAAAACACCAGGCTACACTCACATGGCCTAATCCCGGCTTAAAGAGCAGCTCTTCACTCTCTGTTCACCAAAATGTTCTTTCATTGTTTAATTTGAAAAATTTAGCTATCTTGTTTTAAATAAATACGTTCAAGTGGCATTTCACTGGGAAATATTGAGCCAGTACATCCTGGGTTTGCCAGGTTCTGGAAGCAGGGGGGCTACAGGGGCAGCTTCTGTTACATTTCAGAAGCTTCCCATTTGTCCGATGGGGCCAATGTCAGCCAGAAACAAGAAAGACCCACTGCTAGCCAAAGGTGAACCTTTCCACCAGTGGGGGGAAAGTAGAGAAACTGGGAATGAAGTTGAACTCAGGAAGAAGGGAGGCATGGAGGAAGGTGTTTTAAGATTTATTTTTTGTTCTCATTATATCGCTCTGATTTGATTGTTAATAAATTAAGCTAATTTCCCGAAGTTGAGTTTGTTTTGCCCTTGACAGTAACTGGTGAGGGATGTCTACTTGCCCTCATTTCAACTCATGAGCCTTTCATTATATTTTCTCTCCTCTGTCCAACTGAGGAAGGGAGTGACACAGTGGTTTTGGTGGGCACCTGGCATCTAGTCAAGGTCAATGCACCACACAGAAACTCAAAGAATACTGGCAGAATTCCTTCTACCAGCTAACAGACAGCTTCCAGGAGCATGAAGGATTTCTTTCCTTTGATATGAAACAAGAAATTTTTTGTGTAAATTGATTTCCCACAAATGAGGATCTTGATGCTGATACATAGCTCTGATGGGCAATCAGATAAGTAAGCATTTTTATTTAGTCCTGACATGGTGTTAGAGTGTTCCAGTAATAGTCTTAATGAACAAATGTGTAGTTCTGGAAGAAAATGTGATGAAAATTCTCAAATGTCACAGTACACTAACATAAATCTAAATTATATAATTAAATCCTGGGTCTTCATCTTCTATGAAAAAAATATGAGTGGCCTAGGTTAGGAATATGAGCAAAAATACAGAATTTGTGTTCTTGGGTTTTTTCCCCACCAATATTGAGTGAATTCCGCACTGCTCTTCAGCTCTCTTTCCATTTCCTTCATCTGAAGAGTGCCTTTGCAGCAGCCGGATCCAACTCTAATCCTCTGAGGTTCTCTGAGCTGGAACCACTGCTGTGCAGCATTACACATGCAGGGAGCTGCCAGTGTGGGGTCTGCCCACTCTGAAGCAAAGCATGTGTGGAACTCCTTGTGCTGCTTACATACATTATTTGTTTGACTAACCCATAATGGAGGATAGGTTCTCTTTAAACACAGCAGTTTAGTTTGGGCCCTGTGGGGTTTTTTTTCCTCTTTGGATGACTTATTATTGAAATCAGTAGTTTATATCCAGTTCAAAAATATGTAGTGGAAAACAAAGGTCACAATCTCTTTTCCGCATAGCAATTTTGCAGATTTTTTTCACTCTATGTAAGGAAAATAGTCTTACTGATAATTTCCAGGAGGAAGGTGGATAATTGTTTTACTTCCAGCCCAATCTCCATTTCTTCTATGCAAAGTATGACATAGGGTAAATAACGAAGAGTAGTAAGTTTTTGCCTATCTCTAGCAGAACAGTCAATGATTAATGCAAAATAATTTTAAATGATGCTAAGTGTCCTGCAACGGTAGACCCAGTACCTCACAATTTTTGGTTGTTCATAAAAAATTAAAACAACCGAGTTAAAAAAACCCTCATAAGGTCAGACTCTTAGTATGAAGATAGTGGATTTATGCTTTTTAGAGCAAGAATCTGTTTCAATTCTAAATCTAGTTGAAATTCACAAAGCACATCATGATGTATGTTTTCAGCCTAGAAAGTTGTGGGATGGGTAAAACAGTTATACATTACACAAAGATTTTATAGGATTGAAGATTAAATATAAAGAAGGCAAGAAATCTGAAAAGCATTGATGGTAAGGTGATGGACTACAATGCTCAAGATCTACAATTTTTCATTTTTAAGAAATTTTATATTGGCTTGTGCATTTTTGTATTTCTTAATTCCAAAATATCTCCCAAAGGATCCATATTAAAAACTTTTTAAAAGCAATTATAATAACACCAATATTAAGGTTGAGGCATTACAGAAAAGTATTGCAAAAGTGACAGCTATTAAGATGTTTCACAGATTTATGTCATCTTCAGATCATTTTCTCCATTACTTCAGAGAAGTAAAACAGAAGCCCAGATGCAGTGACAAATAACAAACAACAGTAAGATGGCCTATTTGTACTTGCAGATCAGTTCTGCAACAGATAATTTTCAGTTTTAACTTTGCTCCAATAAAATGAGAAATAAGAAAAATAAATATAATGCAATTTTCTGTGCAAAATTACAGCATCTAGGCACTTGCTGAATGGGTTTACAGCTTCCCTTGAGAGCCTGCTTACTCTGCCTCCTGTGACTTCTTCCCATACTCAGGCCTTCAGGAGGAAATATTCCTCCCCTCTTCCTCATGTACTCTGGCCCAGAGCTGAGGGTCCCTGCAGTTGTATCAAACAGAGACCCATGGGTAGCTTGTGCAAGGTGCTAATTTTTTGATGGATACAAGCAGTTTTTAAAAGTTCACTGTTCCCTTGTGGGGACTGAAATATCCCAGAGAACAGATCATACACTGTTTTTTTATAAAGCTTTTAAGGAAAACAGAGGAAGTCTCAAAAGGCTCTAGTGGCAAAAATTCAAACAATTTTACTGGAATTCAAGTAGCAAAACCTCTGTGCTTTGCTTTGAAATTGTACTGGCAGTACAGATAAATTCTCATCTACAATAGACATGACTCTACGTTAAACATGACTACACTTCTTAAGTTTTTGATCTATTAGTCTGTGTATCAGTTGGCTCTGTAAATACAACACAATTTGCATTGAGGTGCTAAGATGGACTCACACCACACAGTCAGCATCAGGGTTAGGAAGGTTACTCTTGTGTGCCCATTGCCTGTGTGAAAAGCGTGACTGCCAAGGAATTCTGCTGGGAGAAGCAATTACTGTGCTCAGAAAAATGATCAAGACTTGGGAGAACTCTAAAAGCTGCTGAAAAAAGTATGGCTTTATAATCAGTTGTCTCTTAAACTGTGGGTGGCAGCAGTGTCCAGGCAGAGGGAATTTTTGGAAGCCTCCCCCAGGGCCCTGACCTCCCCTGAGTGTTTCAGAAAGAGGCATCATTAATTGCTGCCCCAAGACTGTGAGTCTGAGCTCACAATAGGCAAACACATTACTTTGTAAATGAAGGATTAAGTCCGAAACCCTTGCTAATAACCTAGTTCAGTAACTCCATAATCACCACGGTGTGATGGTGACTAATCTGCAGTGTTTGTAAGCATGAGTTCAGTGGCCCTAATTGACTCAGTTTCCTATTCTGGATAGCTGTGCTGATACTTGGAATCATTCCGTAAGACGATCTTTAAGTACTGCTCCATGTGTCATGGCACATGTGGCATTCCTGACTTCCACTTCTAGCTTTCCTCATTTGGACGATTTATGGGTTTGTGTAAATCAGTCTCAAACATAAGTGGGTGCCTGTCCTTTGCTGATTCATACTCCCTCCATTGTAAGCAAAGTTATGCCCTCAGACAGTCTCCATTATTCACAGGCTTTGCCTGCCTTGAATTTGAATTTGAAGGGAAGAGCGTGGGTTTGCAGGGATTTCCAGCTCCAGCCAATACTTTTATATTCTGTCTGCCTGAAAAACAATCTGAATATTTTATGAATAAGCAGGTGTACAAAGCACAGCTTCTGGGGCAGAATCAGCATTCCCACTTGTCCTTCTGGTAAATAATTGCAGAACAACTGGGGAAAGTTGAAACGAGCTGAAAGTGAAGATGTCCCTGATTCACCCACTCCAACACAACATATGCAAAACCACTTGAAGGTCACCTTTAAAGATTCAAGTTCTATTTAACTGTGCTTTCACATGATGGTTTCTAATAATGATTAAAACACATTGACAATGACATTTTTGCAAGGGCACTATGAAAGGACAAGGCGGTATATGAAACAAGTATTTTATAGTGAGCACCAAATTCCTGCACTTGTAATGAACACTGCATGCAATGAATGATCCACAAAGTACTCTATGCTTTCTAGATATAAAATGTAAATAGATCTTTTTTAAGTGTTTGAGGTTTTCAAACTCATTGAGGGGATTTCCCTCATTAGCTTTGGAAATCTTAACCACTGTATTTGAATCATTTAGTTTAATCCAAAGTCATGCTTCATAACATTTCTCCCCAGACTCAGTGGAGCAGGCTGTGACACAGGAGGATAAGATGGTTTAGTCATGCTTTTTCATTGAATCAGCTCCTCTCCTGTACTGGAACTTTGACCTTTCACTTCTAAGACTTGCTGAAATCACCAGACCTCACAGCCTTCTCAGAAGAGCAAAATAATGAATAATAGTGTAGAATCAGCTTAACGAACTTGAGTAACAGGAATAGTTTGCAAAAGCACTGTTACCTAAAAATGAGAAACCCAATGTCAACTGCAGACTAGGTTGTGAAAGTTTCTTTCTTCCTCTGCTGAAAGCAATTAAAGTGAACAGGACAGGGAAAAGGAACAGTCTAAACTGGACTTACTACTCCTCGTGTGGAGGGCTGGGAGTTTTCAGAAATGTACTACATGACTCATACTCTTCTCATGCAGAGTTCAATGTAAAATGCCCATTGACAGCAGTGGGAACAGTGTGAAATTCTACCCTACAATTTATTGATATGATCTCCCTGCAAAGAACAGAACAAAGACCCAGCTCCCACACTAGACAATTCACAGCCTTAACACAGCAAAGGAAGGGTGAGAGTTGCAAAGGAGAATGATGAGGCAGTGCAATAACTGTAGTAGTAAAATATTAGTGTCCCACTTGTGTTGTATTCACACATTGTGAGGTGTCCAAGTGTTTTGATTTTCATTTCATTTTACTTGTTTACTCTCATCGATGGATGGGTACAGTTGTGCATCATTATTTTGAGAAAAATGCTGGTTTATACATAGTGAAATAATTTGAGTTAATATTTGATTAATGGGAAATTCAGCTGTGAATTAACAGTGCATCTCAAATCTCACATCCCTCCTTTAACCTTTTTCTATGGAAGAGTGAATTTCAAACCATTGTATCTACACTCTGTAATTTATCCAGAAGTCCTTGCTAAAGTCTTGCAAAACAGAAGTTAATCACATAATACCTATTAAGAGAGAAGTACTATAGAGGAAAGAAAATAAAATATTTAAAATTATCAAAGAACACAAAAAAGTTTTAGATACCTTCCTACTGATATTGAACACTAGAATTTTAAAGGACATGTTGGGAAGTATCTATCAGGAACATTATGTGAAGGGATGTGGTAAATGTCTTCCCATTCAGGAGTCAGTCAGTGAGCATAAAACTCCTCTTCAAAGGAGATGCTGTAATTTAGCACTTCCTATCCTATCCTATCCTATCCTATCCTATCCTATCCTATCCTATCCTATCCTATCCTATCCTATCCTATCCTATCCTATCCTATCCTATCCTATCCTATCCTATCCTATCCTATCCTATCCATGTCAGGCCGTGTGCCACTTTAAGGGAGGCTGTGGACAGTTCTTGTCAGCTTTTTGCAGAACTGTATGTGAACATCCGTTTTAGCTCATTTACAAGTGATTTAGTTCAGCTCTTCAGCTGTGCTCTTTAGGGGTGAAATGTTTAATTGTGTTCAGAGAGTTAGCTTCATTCATTTTCATGAATGTGAGGTGCCTCGCATTAACTGAGAACTGGGCCTGACCATGGGGTCCCAAAACAGGTCTTAACTTCTTGGGATAGAAGTTGTAATAAAAATCTTACAAGGAAATGCCTAAGAGCAATTCTATTCTCCCATCTACTAACCATAACAGGTTTAGACTTGTCATGGAGAGACAACTAAAATCTTGACAAGGGACACCCTCCAGTAAACAGAGTCTGATGGTTATGGTACTACTTTGTTTCTATCATTCCTGTTCTGAAAACAGGACAGTTGTTTTTACCTGTGTCCAGAAAAATCTGATAAATAACATGTTAAGCTGGCATTTTCTATCAGTTGTGAAGACATGTGGGTTAGTCTTAACCCAACTCAAAATTTGAAAATATGTGATGGAAACACTATGTTAATTCTTTTCTTGCTTTAAGAGATTTGCAATATTTATGGTGGTAGAAGGTCAGAGAAGAAAAGGCTGTTTATTTGATAGTTTTCTCAATAGAATGGTTAACAATAACCAGTGACCCAGATGCAAGCTAACCAGAAGAGAAATTTTGAAAAATATTTCACACTTTTTGATTTATTTCTGAAATGGCAAATGAAGAAAATAATTTTTCACTATATTTCTCTCACCCCTATCTTTTATTTTCCTCGTTACACTCTTGTTGTGGATAATTCCTGTGGGCAGCTTAAGCAAACCTGCAATTGTCTTTTCTCATGTGCCTAAATAAAAAGTGTAATGTGTAAATATCTGTATCTATTATTGGGTGCCTTTGGTCTGTGAAGAGTTACATATTTGGGAGTGCAGTGCTTAAAGGGCTTGCCAACATCTCATCATTCCCAATTAGTCAGAAAAATTGGCATAACTGTGGCTCAATTAAATTTATGAACCAAAGAAACTTCCTCATGCCTTTACTTCTGCTCTTTGTGGAAGCAAAGTGCCCGTTTAAGGATAGCTTGTAAAACATATTTGTAAAAAGTATGCTTTTTTATTTTCTATTTTATGTTTGTTTCATCAGCTTCAAGCTGATCTCTAGCCATAAACATTAAGAGGTGGTAGAAGAAATGCCCAGAAGTCTGCACTCTTGCCTAGAGTCACCTGATACTGGTCGTGGGGACATGCCCTCTTCATGGAGCAAATGATGCCTGACTCAGTGTGCCCAAGAAAGAAAACAAAAATATTTAGATCTCATACAATATGTTTGGGGAGGTGGGGAAGAATGCATTCCTGACCACAAATTTGGCAATCGGTTCACTTTGTACATGTGAGTAAAGAATTGCTATATTTACAAGCAACTCATTTATACTCCAAGGTATTGTTTGTGTCCTGGTAATTTTCCATTCCCATTTTCCCCTTTTTAGTTAATTTCCCCTTTTTAGTTGATTTTAAGCAGTCCGTTTACTTCCATTGGCACAGCGTTTGAAGCCTAGTCTTTAAAGACTTGATATCCTCAAGCACTCAAGCGGCAGCATTTGCAGATGGGACTTGGGTCTCCTAAGCATATCCATTTAAAAAGGAAACCTTGTCACAAGCTCAGATTATTGTCAGTGAAGAAAGTCTAAGAAAACTAAATTCAAATTAAACCAAAGGAAACTCACTTCTTTCTAAGATTTTAGGAGAGTTATAACGACTTCTCCTGCTCAAGATCCCTTTCCCCCAGTTCTGGCTGTATTGGAGTTACTTATCAGAGCAGATACTTGATTTTCTGATGGCTGATGATGGCTGGATGAGCCCCATGCTCTTTCTTATTTTCTTAGTGCTGGTGGAGTCAATGTGCCTAATCAGAGTGACTGCTGAGCCATCCCGACTGAGTTGACATATTTACTCATTTCTCTCTCATGCGACACAGAAATTATTAAACATTCAAATGCCAGCCTGTGAAAAACAGTGCCTGATATTCAGAAAAGGACAGAAGCTGATCCAAATATAAAACTGATCTTTGAATGGAACAAATTCTGCTCCTTGGCCCCACTATTGTAAACCTGGAATAACTACATTAACAGCAGTGTAAACCAGAAAGGACTTTGGATCAATGTACCAGTACTTTGCTGATATTGTTTACATTGCCAGGAGTGGCCATATTTTACTGTTCTTTGTTTGTTTGTCATACAATAAAACTCTTTTTGCTTCCTAACTCTTTATGTTTTCCAGTGTAGGTAAGGGAATGAAAGGCCTATATTTATTCAGACGTATTTTTAGAAAAAAAATATGGGGAAAAAAGAAATAATGAAGAATACAAACCAAGAAATATGGTGTATTTCTCCTTAATGATTTGAAGTATCCTTTCTGTAAGAAAGTGGGACTATTTACTTATATATATTAATTTATAAGTAATTGCACGTTAAAATGATGTTTACAGTAATAAAACATAGAGTTCTGGGTTTTTGTCACTATGCAGCCTTCATTTCTTGAATGTATTGTTTTTAAAAGGACTCACTGTGTTCTCAGGAAAGTATGTGTTAAGCTTTTTAGCTTCCAAAAACCAGACAATTAAAAGTACCATCCACAAAAGAAAAATTCTTCCACCCTCATCTGAACAGACTTAAATTATGCTGCTGATGGTATTTACAAAATATCTGTGGCAAGTACAGTGTGTCTGTGCTAAAGCCAATGAAGCATAAAATGAACAGGACACAGTCACATGAGGCTTGAATTCATTCCAGTTTGTACTCTGGAAATTTTTTTTTTAACTCAGATGATTGCAGTGACCAACATGTGATTCAGAGCAAGGATCATTGGGGTCAGGCCTGCAGAATCAAGTGGTAGAATGCCTGAAAGCAGCTCAGACCAGGAGAGTTTGTGTGTGGTAGCTCAGAGAGCATCACATGAAGATAAATACAATTTTTGAGAGAGTGCCAGTGCAGTTGAGTCTGTTTCATGCCCGCATACTAACAAGGTGTTCTATTGAGTGGTAAGCACCCCCGAGATAAGACCTGAAATCTGGTTACCCTTTGCCACCGAAGGGAGGGTAGCTGTTCCCTTCTCTCAGCTGTTGCAGGGGTATTGTCCAGGTTGTGGGTCTGTCCTGTGCACCTCTCAGGGCAGGGCCCAGGTTCACTATTCAATTTGCAGAGAATTTCCTCGTGCTGCTTAAACACATTATGTGTGTACATATGTTATACAAATATATTATACTAATTTCCATAACTATTTAAATAAATGACATAGCTTAAAATAGAGTCACAATGATGTCACAGTTATGGAAAGAGAGGTCCTTAGGAGCTCTGCTGTTAGACTATGTCCATGTATTAGACCACAGCTGACTTTAAGCCCGGTTGCATGTGTATGTGAATTGCTCTGCTCTGCCTGGGTTTTGTGCACCACTGCTAATCCACTGCTCTCTCATTTCATGTGTTGCACAGACCACTGCAGCCTTAACACAGCTTTCTAGGGAAGAGTGCTGAAGTGTTTATTAGACAGAAGTCACTGATCATGTCTCCAGACACACAGAAACTGCAGAAACAGTAATACAGTAATCTGGGAACAGCTTTGGTGTTTGGATGCTCCCAGCTGAATTGGCAGTAGAGATGTCTTAAACTACTTCTGTCTTTCTGACTCATCTTGTCCCAACTATTCTGGGTGTTTCCTGAAAATAACATTTGAAAGCCATTGAAACCATTTCTCTAGCAGCAGTGGCTTTTTTTCTTTTCTTTTCAGAGGCAAAATCTGCTGTCCCATCAAATGTCAAGGGTGAGGAATCCTCACCCACATATATGATAGAAAGGGCTCTCAAGTCTAACATTTAATATAATTATTTAATAGCTCCCCTACATTAGTCAGACCTTGGATACAGGAAGATTGTTAGTATTGAAAATTAAGTTGCAGCATCCTTGTCATTAAGTTGTCCTTCTGAAGGAAGCCACACTGTATGGAACATATAAACAAACATAATTTATGTTGGAGTATTTAGGGAAGTGGAACTAAAGCACAGGTGGACCGACACCTTCCCCTTTCTGACAAATACTTGTGGAAAATAAATAGTCATAGGCAAAGGCCATGGGAATATGAAAGTAAGGACAGATCTTTGAGCCCTGCAGCAGTGTTAAGTGCAGTAACACTGCATGTCAGGTGGCAAGCAGGCAGATTGCCTGTGAGATGGGCTGCCTGCTCCTGCTGAGGCGTGTGAGAGAACAGAGCCATGACACCAATAAATGATGGTATAAGCAATGAACATTGGCTCTTATTACTCATATGGAACTAAATTTATAGAAACCTAAAATCATTAGGTAAGTAGTTATAGCAAATGGCAGCCTGCCTTTGTGTGAGACTGACCGACATGTCTGACAGTACACTCCACAGAATCAAAGAATTACAGAATCACAGGGTCCCAGAATCGCAGAATGGATAAGGTTGTAAGGGACCACCACAGTGGGTCATCTCGTCCAATCTCCCTGCTCAAGCAGGGTCATTCCAAAGCACCTGGCACAGGATTGTGTCCAGACTGTTCTTAATATCTCCAGTGAGCTAGACTCCACGACCTCTGTGGGCAATCTGTTCCAGTGTGCAGTCACTCGAACAGTAAGGAAGTTCTTCCCCATATTCAGGTGGAGAATAACTTACTTAAATCATATTAATAACTTACTTAAGTAAGTTATTGCTTATAATGACCCTTACTTGCACTGCTCTTCCATTTAGTTAACTCATGGGATGATCTTGTGACTAAGAGCGAAGTACTCTCATTTAGGGGATAGTTCATTTTTGGAAGTCTGGCAGCAGATTTTTCCTCTAATATTGTGCTGCAACTTTTGTCTCCTGCATTCACTTTCGACACATACAATGGAAGAGAGATGAGCTGTATGAGGTGCATTCAGATTCCATGGAAATATTAAAGGCTTAGATTCCTCTACTTAAAATAAAAGTTGGAAAAGGAATATTGTGTTTTAATAGAAATTCACTGTCATCTGTTTCTCTTGTTATCTAGCTAAGTGCAGCATTAATGATGAAGAAATGGGAACAATTCTAAGCTTTGATCGAGTCTTGAGGCATATAATGCTTGAGATAAACTAAAATAGAAAAAAAAAATTATGATACACTGGATCTGTTCAGCAGTGTGGCATAGCAGCTCTATGATGCTGTTGCTGGACACCACATTTGGCAGAAGGAAAGAAATTAATTGACAATATACTACAGTAACTGTGTTTGTATTGCATTGACAGGGTTATGTTCACTCTAGTGTCTAATTTACTAAGAACAGAGTTTTTTAATGAAGAATGTAGTGTAACTTGTTAGCCATAGTTATTGAGCCAAACTTTTCACGACTTCAAGGTCATGAAAAAGTAAAATGGTGCAGAAACAGGACAACATGACTCTTTGAATGCTGGTGATAAAAATCTTTTTGTCACTGAGCTGAAAAAAATTATTTTCTAGACTTTAATAAGCGGTAAGTGGAAATAACATTATTCCAAGCCCAATGTTTACTGTGATGGTGCTCTTAATTTGTCAGCTGTCTAGGCAGGTGTGAATCAGGTTATTATTTTGCAACAAAAGGGTCTAGGAATAGCATTCTAGACTGCATTCTGGCAAGTTGAAATTAAGATTTCATTACTGCTTCATCTGACATCTTAGTTGTGATTAAATGCAAGACTTACAAAGTTGAGAGCTGCATTTAAACTGCATACCTGAATTCTCTTTTATAGGTCTGCAGTGACAGAATCCTATTAAATACATCCCATATTATTCCTCTAACACACACCAAAACAGTCATGATATAGAAATGCCACTTATAATTCGTTTGGTACAAACACCTCAGATGTTGCTATTATAGAGAAAACATGCTTTAAAAACCACACACACAAAAAAAGAGAAGTGTAGAACTGTATTATCATGGTTTTAAATTACAGTTTCCCTCTGAAGCAGTAACATTTACAAGGTGAAGTCTTAGAGAACAGGGAATCACGGTTAAGATCTCGACAAGAACAAAACCTCCTTTTTTTTCTTATAAGGACTATAGATGAAAAAAATGTGTACACAAAGTTGTATGTATTTTTCTCCATTATACCCACTGGTCTAATAGAAGGTGTTACCCCTTCCCCAAAAGATGGAGTAACCAAAACTGCAGTCAAACTAAGTTGTTTCTCCATTTTCCAAGACATGAACATCCCAGAGGATGTGCTGGATACTCATGACAGAAGTTGCCATATTTGTAAATTTACAAACTTACAATAAGTCAATCTTGCAATCACAGGTCATCCTGAATTTTTTTTCCTAAATAATAGTAATGAAGATGTACAGAAAAAATGCTGCAGTTTTCTGAAGATCGGGGAGACTTTCTAAACTGCATGAATCATTGCCTTTGCTGTGCAAACTGATCAACAGCTAAACTCGGTCAAAATGCCTAAATGCCAGTTCTGATATGTATTATCCTGAAGGCAAAGCTGGGCTGGACAAAGTTTTCCTCCGGGAAGAGAGTTGTCTCATTTGGTTGATTTCAATTAACAACTTCCTTGAAATACTGTTGACCTTTCTGGCATAGTACACTTTCAAGTAAAATGCAGGATGCCAGTCTAATCCACTTAGCTCCAGAACAGTTTAACCAATATCCGTAGGGCACACATCCTGTGACTTGATTTAATCTTATGATCAGGGGAGTGTCATTTGATGTCTTAGGTGTTGAAGATTTAAGAGGCCCTTGACCTTTTCCAGAACTGTAAGATTTCCTTGTTTTCAGAACAAAAAAGGGATGATGAAAAGTGATTTGTTTTGTATTTTTTTTCTTTTCATGAACACAAAGCAGATGAGAGCTAGCAATGATTACACTCATAGAAAAAAACCCCTATATTTTAAAATTAAAGAAGTTATGAAGTCTCTTTTCAAAATGAACTTGATGATGTTCCAGAAGCATACAGTTACTAATCACTGCAGCACTTCATTCAAGTAGCCATAGTTGCATAGTGAACTGAACATTTCCACAAGTACGATAGAAAGTTGTTGCTACTTGTCTCAATTTCTGCTATTCAAAGAAGATAACTGCTTTCCAGGAGTAATGTTTTCTCTAATGTTACTTCAAACTGTAATATTTATGGGGAATGCTTTTAGCTTTTATTTCATTCAGGCAACCTAACTGGTGAATTTCTTGCAAATTTCTAAGTCTTTTGTTTGAGATATCTGATAACATAAAAATAATATGACCTTTGTAATGATAAAGCTCTCACAATCTATCTCTATTCTGGAGAACGTTGTATAAGCATAAATGTGCACAAATATTTCTCTGCACAAGTGTCTCCACATAAATGAAATGTTTCAGCCATTGCTCAGAGATTGACAGTAAATCTGAGAACTCTTCACACCATTGAGTTCCCTCAACATAACACTTTCTTTGTCATCAGAAAATTTTAGAGCTATTGGGAAAAACAAACAAACAACATTGAAAATGCCTTCTTCTTTTGTGTTGTGGTTTCTTATTCTAAAATTAAAAGTAGATACCTGAATAAGCACTGTAGTATGGACTGTTCCTGAAGTCAGTGAGAGTTTGTCTTGGGAAATGTAAACTTTCTTCATGGCTGGAACACAAAGATCTCTACCTTCTGAGTTTCAAAAGCAGAGATTGAGGATTAGGGCTCTTTCCCTCATGGCTTTGTAAAGATCAGGAGTGTTTTTGTCTGTATTTATCTTTAGTCTGTTTCAGTTTCAATACTTGCTTGGGGTGGTGCATATTTAGCTTAAGAAATTCAGTTTATGGGATTACAACACTAATGAATGTATGACAATTTTCAGTTAATTTCAAGAGTCGGGTAATGTCTCAAAGACCATAATTGCTCTTAGAGACTTGAGCAATATATGACCCATAGCAAGGCCACAGAGAACAAAGCTGGAGAAACCCATCCAGAAAGGTTGAGTTGCACAATTCTGGTATGGTAAAGCAAGAAATAAAGTCTGAATTACCTGCTTCACTTTAACAGAGACTTTTAATTAAAAGCTGACATCCTCAAATATCTTAGCTGTTGCAACTTTGATGAAATAATTTCAGATTTATTTTAAGGGTCAAGGTTTTGGTTTTTTCCTCCCATTTATTTACAGTCACTATTTCACTGCTGATAAAAACGCACAGTGATCTGGCTTTGCTGAGTAATCTTATATATAAAAGTAAGCATTTTTGAGAAAAGCTTCCTGTAAAAGACGGTCTGTACAGCTGCTTTTTCACTTTAAAGGTAATCAGGTACATAAGAAATCTTAGATGGTTTCCAGGCTTCGTTATAACACTGACTCTGCTTGTAATAGACCTTGTAATGATTTACTCATTCACTCACTCATTCATTCATTCATTCAACCATTCATCTACTGAAACGACTGTAGTCATGTGGCTTGGACCACACTTGTTCTAGCAGCAGCGTATAATCTAACTCATTAAAGAAAGTTATTCATTTTTCTTGGGCACCTTTTGGGAAGTCTTTAAATTTCTACATTATTTTGAGATCTGTATCTGCAATCTGGACTCTCATTGATGTTAGGAGGCACTCAGCATTCTGAAAGAAATTAAATTCTAAACTATTATTTTATGTATCTTCAAAAGGTTTACTCTTATTTCTCCCAAAGGCAAATTTCAAATTTTACATGGTTTGACCTAGGAAATAATGATCTTTCCTGAATACATAAGAAGGATATCTTACATTTGATAGGCCATGGTATAGCTGTATCCTGCACTGATATTTACCTTTGTCTGCTAATACAAGTCTCATACTTCAGTTTTGATGCTATTTTTGGCAGTGTCTAGCCATGTCTGGTCAGCACCATATAGAGACTTGACACAAGCGAATCTCAGAAAAATTGCATTAGCATAATGTTATGGCCAGCACAGCTTTCGTGCTGCTACAGCTACATGGCTTCCAATTTGAGACCCAGCTTGTGGGGCACTACCTGGAGTATCTTCTCATCTTGCAGCACGGTGCAGTGCAAATATAACCCTCTCACTTCTGATTGATCTCAGGCTCAGCACAAACACTTTACCTAAACCATTTTAACAATAACAAAACTATTAAAAAATATCTCATGCAGAAAGTAGACATTAGGATACAACTACATGCCAGAATGTAGCTCACTCGTGCAATCCCTTGGCAAGTGTGAATGATGCTCTGTATTTCATTAGGCAATCACCATAATTTCATAAGGTCTTTG
This sequence comes from Falcunculus frontatus, assembly GCA_013398115.1. Taxonomy (NCBI): domain Eukaryota; kingdom Metazoa; phylum Chordata; class Aves; order Passeriformes; genus Falcunculus; species Falcunculus frontatus. Next base: position 140,519 of record VZRV01002858.1, read on the forward strand.
CCCCACTCATTTGCTGACAAATAGAAACATGGGGCATTTGAGGGAACTGAGAGTGGTCATTGTAATCAAAATCTTCAGAGAATTCTGCTCTTAGATTTCAAGGCTCTATTGAATGGAGGTTTTATAATTACACAATACAGATTAGATTAGGCTTGTCAGTTTATTGGATAGGTAAAAGTATGTTGCAAATATGATCACACTATACTTAGGACTCTGCCCAGAGGTATGGTTTTTCAGTAAGAATGCTTAAGCAATTTTTAAAGATAAGCAGACATTTTTGCATTTTTCTCTGCTTTCTTGGATTTGAAATTGCTGAAAAATACTAGCTGAAAAAAATTAATCTGAGGAGAAAACTTTTCCTAGTAATTTTGGGAAAACTATAAAAGATAAGCCCATGAAAGCTTAGGGTACAAACTTTTGGGGAATCTTATTAACTCAAACAACATCATGGAATTGTGTCTATTTGATCATGCAGAGGTAGAATTCTTGTTTTGTATAAATGCTATCATAAGAGGTTTAACTATGCTATTCAAAACATTCAAATTATATGTAGGGTTGTGAAGAAATCTCAGTTTGTTACCCTTTCTGATAGGCCTCGTTTAATAACACTTTTTGTTCCATTCAGTTCTGAAGGAACAAGCTATTTTATATGGCAGTTTCTTACTTGTTTCCTCTCTCCCTACTGAGTGTTTATTTACCGCTGTTGCAGGATTGCAACAAAACTGAGTTGCAACATCTGGAATTTGACCTTTAACACACAGCTGCCCATTTACTTTGAGACATGCACCTAGTACATTGGGGGGGGGGGGGGGGGGGGACAAGGGGGGGGGGGCCCTTTTNTTATTTGGCTTTTTTTTTTCTTTTTTTTCAAATTTTGCTGTGGTGACTGCATTTGGTCTCTATAACGGGGACTCACAGACCTGTGCTGGCCAGAGACCAAAGTTCTTGGTCTAGCACAGAGGCAGCTGCCAGGCTGCTTGTGGTAAGGAAATGACATGATCACGCTGCCACCTGTTTCCAAAGGGCTACACTGGCAGCCAGGTCGCTCGTTCACCAGGTCACCTTGTTGTAGCAGGGCCAGATCATGCTGGGTGCTGAGTTCATTGGCTTTACAGCACCCTGGGTGCCTTGGGCAAAGAATGACTCAGGCTGGCCAAACAATTGACACTGTCTGTGGGAAGTGTGATGCAATCTGTTAAGAACAGGAGTTTGTAAATGTCAGAAACAGTTTTTTCTACTTTTAAATGTAGATGTCAGCAATAAAAAAGGGAAAGAGGTCAGTGATGCCGAGGAAAGTGTCAAGTAGTTGTCCTGAACCACAAACGGATTTCAACAAGCTGCATACAGTTTTTGCTCATACAACAACAGTTTTTAAGACTGAGATTTATTGTATGAGTTCAAAACAACTTTGTATCATGTGTACACTGAAATGAAGCTCCCAGCACAGATAATGGGCAGTCTCTACAGCATGGCAGATATGTCCAAACAGCTGACTAGGAATGCAATATGTGCTTCATGCTTAGTTTGCCAGACTTCCTTTCCATGAAGCTGGAAACAAGCTTTTATCTCTTGTGATAGCCATATCAGAAAACCAGCTGATGAAGAAGGAGTGGGCCCTGATTGGTGATTTTAATATTAAATTTGTCCTGATAACATAAAGCACAATAAATTCTCTTTGAGTGGCTTTGAGAAATTTGGCATTCTAGCATTATGCTTACTCAGAAGCAGATGCATTTTGAGATTGATGGGGCAGAGTAAAAGCAATGTATGTGGAGAAAAAGATGGGCTGTGCTGTGACTCCTCTACTTCATAATTTGGATCACTCATTGGATCACACAGTGGAAAACTTTGGGGATCTTGAGGTAAATCTGCTCTTGGTCTGCTCTACACTGGGAACGGGAGGGATATCCCAAAGTGCTGCACTGACACTGCAGCAACGTGCAGTGCTGGTGGGATGCAGCTGGTGGAGCAGCAGAGCTTCCCCTGCAGTACCAGCTGCACTTCACATCTTCTCTAGCCCGGTGTGAGGCTCAGCCATACAGATTCTTCTTGCAATGACAGTAGCTGGTCTTGTTTGCAATATACACTTTTGGGCACTTTTGCTGGTACTATTTGGTCAGAGCTTGTAGCCCTGCAAAAGTAAGAGAGCTCCTCAAAACTCTCAGAAAGAAAGCTATCTGACCTTGAGGGTTCCCCTCAAATGCAACATTTTGCACTAGAGCAGAACGAAACAACACTGCTTGCACATTGCTAGCTTCCCCCCTCCACAACATACACACAGACACAGTTTTGACTCAGCAACCACACTGACAAAGATCCATTATCTGTGCAGCTCTAGAATTTAGACCGAGATCCACAAAGGACTCAGGGTACATCCATGCATGCACTGCAGGCAGACACAAGCAACCTCTGTCCACACTCTAAGCTCACAAAAAGCCCACATGACCACAGTTTAGTGAGTCACTGAACCTCAGCTAACATGCTCTGCTGAGATGAACAAACACATATTCTAACTGCAGGGCAAAATATTTAAAAATGTGTTTACTTCTGTCACATTTCTTGGTATCCAAACAAATGTTTATCAGTACCATTTTGTGCAGCAACTAGAGGCCCCTGGCTCTTTTTGTGTTAGACTGAAAACAAAAACATCAGAAAGACATGGTGCCTACACGTTACAGTTTGTCTTGTGGCAAAAGAAGAGACAACCAGCAGGTAGAAGAGTCAAAATAAGATGTTATATTACATGAAGGTCACCTTTGGTTTGAGCAAAATGGTGTCTGCCTATCCCATCATCTTCCTGCATTTTCTTTGGGATGATGCAAAAGAAGTCCTTTCACAGTGTAAAGTCATATATAAAATATTGATGTGGCTAAGCAAAGGAAATTACAGAAAACACTCCCTTTTTGGCCTTGGTAATTAAAACTTACTCTTATTAATTTTGACATAACCTTAGTGGAATTGGAAGGTAAAATTTAATGTGTATGTGCACTTCTGTGACAGTAGAGTAGACTGTAGAAAATACATCATCAAACTTTTCTGAAGCAGAGCCAGCCTTTTCCCTTTAACCTTAGTCTCTTGTTACACATTACATTACCTATTGACTGGATTTGTGGGGGATTATGGAAGGCTGCTATCATCTGGGTTAAAGAGTGGCTGTTTGTGGGAGAAGATGCCTGAAACTCCTCACAGAGGGGATTTCTGCCCAGTCAAACTGATGGGTATTCTTATGCATGAAAACTAAATTCTCTCTATAAATAAAGTGAATAGTGGTTTTGGATGTATAGCTCTCAACAAATAGAAAAGGCTGGGAAATTTCAAATTCCCAGTGCTCCATATCTTCTTGAAATGGGCCTGTTGGTGAGATCCTTGAAAAAGCCCCAGGCAATCAAATCACAAGTTAATTTAGAAAATCTCTGCCTAATTGAATGTACATTTTATTACATCGTTTAAAGTAAAGGTTGCATTAAACGATCATAGGTTCTAAAACTGCTTGTATATTACACAGATAAGCATACTTATCAGCAACACTTACTTCTCCAGTGCCCTCTAATCCTGAGTAGACATCTGTTTTATTGCTCTCTTTTCTGACCTCATGGTTGCATGGCACAACTGCTCCATTTGTCTTCCAGGGGGGTTGATACTTGTTTAGTGACACTGCCACCGTGAGAAGTATTCCTGAGTAATGACTTTAAGATGGAGGTTGAGGGAAATCGTTGCTGATAAGTTGATCTGAGACGGTCTTCAATTCTGTACCTATTTACAAATCTTGTTCATTATCCCTTGATAAAGAGTATTACGTTCCTTTTAGCTGCTTCAGGATTATGCTGTGTGGACTTTCAGGAACAGAAAATAAAGCTAGTTTGAAAAATAAAAGGTTTGTTTTGCTTTTGTTTCATGGAGGTGGCCAGTGAAGAAGCCTATCCTTCTTCATTTTTACACTTTTATTTACTTTGAAATGGAAACTTCACAGTAAGAGTCATCATGCATGGGAACATGTTGTCTGGAAAGGCTGTCCCATGCTTGGGATTTCTTTCAAAAAGATGTAACTGGACATAACTGAGCAACCTGTTCAAAGCTTTGAAATTAACTTTGCTTTGAGCAGAACTGAGAGTAGATGGCCTCCAGAGGTCTTTCCCAAAAAAAAATTTATTCAGTGATTCTCTGATACTACCATTTGGGCCATGAACTTTTTGCCAACCTTCAGGTATGTTTACACATTGCTGTGGATATAGACCACAGATCTAAAACTAAAACAAAAGCTGACCTTTGCAAGTAAATCTACATGGCACAGAGCATCACCCCATAGACAAATTGAATCCAGTCTCAAAGCATTGTGATCCAAAGCATTATGATCTGATCTGATCACTCAAGGCTCTTTTAAGAGGTTACTGTACAGGTTATTTAAGGCACGATGCTCTAGAACCTCTCTAGGCCTCCAGGAATCAGGGAGAAGCCATTGCAGTAAATACAGCCCAGGTTATTTTTCTTCTGCACCTCTTGTCCAGTGTTGCTAATGCTACCCTCTCTGTTCAGCCTTCCTTCTCTTCAGGCACTTTGCAGTGTAAGATTTGACTTTAGCATGACTCATTCTGCTCTCAGACTAAGGAAAATCTCCACTTTGAAGGATGAAACTCTCAGAGCAGCTGAGAAGCTCAAGGATAATCACCTGATATCAGTATTAACTGAGGATACCTGCTAACAGAGTTACAAATGGCAATCAGAAAGATGGTTTTCTTTTTTAGCTTACTGTGAAAATCATGACAGTTAATCAAGACATTTTTGAGCTAATAGTATTTAGTATCATAGTGGGAGTAATATAAGATTTCATAATGCTACTGGCCAAAGCATGAAGTGGCTTTTGGAAAAATAAAAGCTTAGTTGTGACAGTTCTTTGCAATCTCTAAAAAAGGAAACATCATCCTACAATTTCTCATCACTTCTCATGTAGGTGCATTCTGGGTGAGGATGCTGAACCGATCACCCAGCAATATTCAGTTGTACTCTGCTGAAGACAACAGGAACCGAAGGCACTCAGCACTTCACTGTTGGATACCTCGTACTGTTGGGCGTTGTATTACATCAAATATTACATTACTTCACTGTCAGGAAGAACATAATTCCATCTGTTTTCATAGACTGTATATTCATAACTAGTAAACAGAGATGCACAAAGGATTTAAATAGGCTGCTTAATTTTCTCACAACCAAGAAAAGGTCTCATAATACAGATTTGTAAAGAATCCTATCTACTTGCAAAATGTATTTACTGCTGGTATTTGAATATTATTTTACACATAATTTACAAGGAGCTTTTGTTTACTGGATTTTTATAGGAATCGAGCAAAGTTAGTGGGATGCGACATGCTGGTTTTAGCTAGGATCAGGGACACTACCATTCTAGCAGTTGAGCAGCACAAGAAACAGAATTCATCCTACCTAAATTTCATCACCCTCAAGTCTGGCATATCCTCTGTATTAACCACTAAGGCCTCCTCCACAGTCTGTGAGAAGAAGGAATCTGAACACAATATTTGTCTGCAGGTACCTGATTCTCTCCAGTGCCTACAGAGAAAGAGTGGACTATCTGAGAACAATATCTGATGATTAATTCAGTGGAAAATCACTTAAGTTTGTATATGCATTATTTGAATGTGCTCAGATGAAAAAATATACAGAGTAAGTTAAAGAAGATTTGAACATGTAAAGGGATTTATTTTTCAGTTTATTAAATATTGAACTCTTTACATTAATCTGAGTTGAATGTCTACACTTTTGTTAATACACAGTGGAAAATAGCACGGCAGTTTCCAGAGTTATTGCTATTTTAGGAGACAGCGAGAGCTGAGTGTCCTCAATAACTCTCAAGATAAGTCCTTTAAAGTATTTATTTAAGACATAAGGTTCATGAGGTTTCTATGGAGATGACTCTTTTTGTGGAGGTGTATCAAAATAAGCATTTGCATCAAAAGTGTTCTGGGAAATGGTTGTTACAAATTCTGTGTTTTCAATCCACAGCTTGTCGCGCAATATAATACATTATCCCTGATCTAAATATTGAAGCCAAAATGAGTAGCAGGGTTCCACCACCTATGCAAATCAGATCATACAGATTAAATCCAATCTTATCAAATCCTGCCATACTACAGAAATGCCTTCACTCTACTTATGTCCTAGATGACAATCCACAGGACAACTGCTGGCTCTTCTCTGCCTTGATCTAAGGTACTTCTTTCCTGCTTTCTACAGTTTCCCTTCGCAGGTACCACACAGCACTTGAAATTGCTCAAAACTCTGCTGCTTGGTGGTACTGGTGCTCCTGTCCTGTGACAATTTTCGGTAAATTCCCCAAGTCCTGCCTATCCTGGAAAATCTTCTAGTATTGCTGGGACTTTGTAACTGAGCCAAACGTCTAGTGGTGCCTGACAGCCTGTGCCTACATGGTGGGGTGAGAGCATGGATGTCCCTTGGCATCCCCCACAGCTTGCAGAATCCCAGACTTTCAGGATCCATTTCCCTGATATAAGCCCCAATGACAAAAATGCAGGGAGGCCTGCTTGTGCAGATGTCCCACCTTGCTGATGAGCTGTCTCAGAGGTGAGGAAGACTGGCAAGTGAGACACTCTAACAGGGCTGCAGTGCCTGGTGGACACGGCAGTGTGGACACATGCCCTCCAGCACCAGGCAAGGCTGAGCTCGGAGAGATGCTTTTGTCTCCATTAACGGTGAGTTCAGATGCTTCTCTCTCTCTCACAGAGATCCTCTGTGCTTTTTCTGACTACTTCTTTGTCTTTTTTGGCTGGCTTCTTAAAGAGCCTCTGCTCCTTTTCCCACTTTGGAGCTCACATCTCTGTTAAAGTCTAACTTGAAAATCTCCTCTGCTTCTTAGTGCCTGCAAAAATCTTTGTTTGGGATGGTGTAACATGGATGGAGGCACACTTGGGATTGAGGCATCTACTGGTTAAGCTCTCAGAGTCCATTCAGAAACTTAAATATTTGAACAACTATCTTCACAAAGGGCAAGGGGTAACACCCCTCTGTTTTTCAGAAAAGAAAATGTTTTCAGGCGACACTGTTTTTCTAAGCCCTATTAACCATACTTCCTAGTGAAGTAAGATAGCCTGCAGACTAAAGTTCAAGAATGTGTATTTGTTGAATCCATGAATATATGAACATACCCTAAGGTATTGATTTGCTGTCATCAGCTACTGAAAATCAGAAAAACATTTTACTTTAAAAAACCCATGTTTTTTAATAATTTGCTATACCTTTAAGCCTCCTCCCTGAGTTAAAAATTAACTACTGTAGTTAACAAATCTTTATCAGCTAGCAGCAAGTTCACTTTGCTGATTCTCCAAATATTCAAATAGAATGACATCTGATCCACAGCAATTTCAGCTCATGTGATTACAGACATCTACCAGATCAGATAGGTTCAGCTTTCACTGTTCACTGCCACTTGGCTAAGAGTTACCCTTGACCCACATTTTTCATCTGCTCACAGAGAAAAGAAGTGGGCAGATTATAGAAGAAATTCAAATGAGTACTGCATACCTGCGGTTCAATGCATACATAAGACTTTGCAACTCAATAAAAGGAGAAAAATCCATATATCAACACCAAATATGAAGAATTTAAAACAGTACTCTAAATATTTCACATATACACAGATGCCATAGTAAACATACTCCAAAGAGCACTAAGGGAAGTACTTACTGAAATGTTCAATGAGAACATTTTATACATTTTACTGCAAGAAATTACATTGTCTGGAAGGACAATTTGAAGGGATTATTAATACTATCACTGGCTTCTAGGAAGAATAATTGCAGGAGTCTAATTTTATTAACTTCAAATGGCATGCACTGTATCTAGACTGTATGAAAGATAACATAAAGAAAATAATGTTATATATATGCAGGAAAAAATGGACTATTAATTAGCAGTGAAAATATATATTATAATGTATAAGAAGCACTTTAAATCATGGGTTTTTCTGATAGCAAACGTTTTCTGGATTTTAGAGTAATCATTAAATGACGTTACACAGCAATATGTGGAATACCTGTTTCTTTAATATACCAAATCAGAGCTGTAGAGATTATTCCAATAACTATAACATGTTTTCCAGTGTGAACTAAGTAAGCCTTATGAGTCACATTATTTCATCTCTCTGTGTGGGGATTTATGCACATCTTTCCCAGCACCATTAACAGAGATAAGACTTATGTATGCAAATCCTAAGAAAGCACAGGGAGACTAAATCGGTAAATTTTGCAGAATAGCTATTAGCCTGAAATTATAGAGAAAACACAAAAGGCACTCTCTTGTGAAAAATTAAGTATTCTGGGCTTGATCTTTATGCCCAGAGCACAACAGATGGAAAAAAGTATAAATTGTAAGATTAAGATGTAAATAGTACAATAGAGAATGTTTCTTCCTGTACTCTCTGTCAGGAGCAGGTGGTGACAGAGTGCACTGAGGATATGAACTGAGAGCACGTAAATCTGAAGGTGTGCTAGGAGTGGGAACAAAGGGCTGTATCCAGATGATGTGTCAAAGGTACCTGATGTAGGAGCTGGAATTGCTCTGAGATTTAAGGTCAGGAGGGTGATGAGTGATCCAAGCTCAGACTGGCATATCCCAGTGTCCTACAGGAGCCAGGGGAGGGCACAAGCATTGTAACATTAGGTAGCCCTGCCCCTCCTTATAAACTGCAGGATGTCATTTCAGTCTGTGGAAAGCAAAGTTTCAGAAAAATTTTAGAGTTATAGGGATACATGTGTTAAGCACCCTCATCTCTGTAGAGCCTTTCCCCCAGAGCAGTTCATGAAGCTCAGGACTTCCAGTATCACCCTGGGTTTGGGGCAAATGTTACTTTACACATGCAGTCTCTACTGCTTTGCCAATTCTGACTTATGGGTGACCAGTTAGCAGAGGCCTTCTATACCTCTTTTTTCTTCTTTTTTCCCCTCTGGAGTTGAGCAAATACTGAGATCCCATACATCATGTTTATTTTTAGAGTAGCTTTATGTCCGAGATCTCACCTTGCCTGTGACTCAATCTGTTCATGCCGTATCTTTTTTGTGTGCCTTAGGTATTTTCCAAGAGATGATGTGACACGTGGAACTGTTACACAAGGCTGGATAGATATTGCATGTGTCTTTCTGGATCACAAGTTAGTAGCTGGTGCCAGAAAGCATCTCTGAGACCTTCTGCTATATTAGTCATGGTTTCATGCAATTAATGTAAATAATTGATTTTTGTACATCATGCAATTACAGTACATTGTTAATCATCCCATCTGGGAAGCTATTGAATATGAAAAAACATATGGTGACTTTGTTTTGTTGATCAACCAAATAATTTTAAACAATATATAATGTTTAGAAAACCTGTGATTTAGGGAGGATTCAGTTGGTTTCGTTGGAGTTCCTATTCAGACGATGAAAACTCAGGAAACATAATAGCCCTACTAGATTTTCTGTCATTATATTGGTAAAATAATCACTTACAGTAGACTACAGGGCCCATCGACAGGTAGTAGAGCTCAGTTGTAGTGGGAATGGTAGGAACAGGTGATGAAAGTTCTTATTCCTGAAAACCTAAATATATTTTCTGGTATGAACACAGCCATATGGAGCAACTAACAGTTTTGGCAACCCTTCATCCTTCTAGTATATAAAATTAATTAATATTTATTTTAAAAAAAAATATTTGGCAAGATACAATGGCCTTTCCAGTTTTCCTTTAACAAGAATAATTTCCAAGTTCAGATAATATCTGCTTCCCTACTGCTTGTGCTAATGGAGAATGCACCTTCTGTTGTTTTGAGCTATGAAATTTAATTGCCCAGAGTGGCTGATACTTATTTTCAACAACTGCTGAACAAACTCTTTAAAATGCTATAATTGCATAGACAGGAATCCTTAATTTAATGTATGCCTTGTGGCATTAAAATGTCAGCTTATGTGAGGGAGACAAAGAGTTCACGGATCTTCTGAAACATCTTCTTTTGGGGAGGGGCATATCTTGTGCTTTAGTCTGCTCTCATATTTATTATAGACAGAAGTAAAATACATCATTTATGTGAACTTTTTCCCTTTTGCACAGGTTGCAGTGACAGGCTGTTTTAACTCTCCCTTTCACAGATGGCTTTTTCAGTGGACCTGAGCAGCTGAATGTCACATCTCATCTTTGGGAGTCACTGTGTAGTGCTTGTTTGTAGGACAAGCACAACATACTATCTCCCCAGAAATATTTTTATCTCATAATTTGTAGTTCATATACAAAGTTTTTTCTCTGAAGTGAGAGGCCTTTGGATGAGGGGAGAAATGAGTTGGAGGTAGGTAAATATAGAATTAGAAAGATGGTCTTTATTATGTAATGCTTCAGTAAAAGATGTTTTACTGAGCTGAAAATCAAACATTTTGGTTTCCAACTCTGCCTTTGCCACCTACCAAATATATTTGTGTCCTTCACAACCACTTCTGCTTAAACGAGATCTCTCATCCTACATGAGGGAAAAGATTATCTTATGACCTATGTCATAAGTAAGATAACAAAGACTCTGCGTAAAGTACACTGTCAAAACAGGGAAGAGATCCGTCAGCACTGCTTTGCTTTTCAGTGGACTGAGGAGTGTGCATACATTCTGCTGGCTCAGCTCCACTTGAAAGTGGGGAAGGCATCTCCTCAAAATATGGTAACTGGGTTGTTTGTGGTCATGTAAATATTTCTTCATAGAGGTCCTAGACTTTATTAAATTTGTTAGATTTGAGTGTTTGAAAGAACTGACCTAGAATAAAACATCTAGGGCTGCCTAATTATCTGAAAGATTATAGAAGGCATTTGTGCCAGCATCTGATATTTCTATTCCTCTAAACAACCTGGTTCTCAAGTGCTTCTGCTCACACTGGGAACAAACACATTTCTACTATGATTTGGCATCTCCTCAGAGATATCTTGTAATATTCTGAGGATATCCCTAGAAAGCTCTTTTACTTAATTAGAAAAGGAAACAGCAATTCAGGGTCACTGAACATGCATAGCTTGTACCCACTTGTGGTAGAAAACATGTTACAGAATGTTTTTTCTGGTTTAAACTTGGCCTAACTTTCATGCAATTCTTTACCGCAATTTTATAGATTTTGTATGGGTTTATAACAATTTTTGTTTTATTTTTTTCCCTTTAATTTCCTCTACTGTTTATTAACTGCTGGTTACTCATGATTGCTCTAAACTCATCCTTGAAAGGTCAAGGTACATTTCAAGTGGATATTATTGCAATCAAATGATTGAGGCTGGATAAGAGCTGGACTATAATTGAAACAAAATACTACATATGTTATAAAACTTCAAAGACTTTGTCAATTTGAAATTCAAACATGGTTCCAGGTCATATTTAGAAAATCACCTCTGTCAAAAGTAAGGGCAAAGGCAACCTCCACTTTTTGAAGGAAGTCATCTCCTTTTTTCTGTCCTGGAACAAGCAGCTTCATTGATCTCCTCTGCTAGAGGCAAATCACTCTAAAAGTACAAATATATTGGCAATTCCTGTACTGTTACAGAAGGCACCCTGCTTTGCTTTATTCCCTGCCTGCAGGATAGCTGAGGGAGTGAGTGGGGAGAGACAAGAGATGCCACACAAGACACGTGCGAGTGTCAGGAGTCTGTGGGCAGCAGTGCCTGGGCTGGAGTCACCAGGACCATTAAATTGCCCATAGCCTCATCTGTGAAAGAGACCTGGTTTATGGCTGGCAGGATTTCCACCTGCTTTCAGGCAACACATTTTGAAGGGATTCTGCAGCCATCAGATGGCAGCAGCTTTCAGTGGTCACTCCTGGCCTAATCTGTCTTCCAAACACGGGGTAAAAAGAGAGGTTAAAGACTGCATAACTCTTCCATTCCTACATAAATCCTATTTTGCAATACAACTAAAGACATAGCATAAAAGATAAGTTGGGCTTATTTACATTGTAGGGTGTGAGAGTCAGGTCCCCTCTAGGGGCTCATTCCACGCGCTGAGTTCTGGGCAGCTGAGTTTGTTGTATAACTATGTCATCATCAGCTGAGTTTTGGTATTTTGTTTTCCAGAATTACTAGTGCAATAATAATGAGCCCAGTAGTAATCTTTGCAAAATCCCTTCTCATTGCCTACTATATTGAAGTAGAATGAAAACAGATTGGCAGCAGGCATCTAGAAAATTAGATATTAACTTTCAAAAGTGCATGCTAGTTTGCCCTGTAATAGCTGGGAAGCAAGAACATTATGTTTCGGCACTGAACCTTTTTGTGGAATCAAAATATTCTCTCACTATAGCCTGGTTCACATCTGCTGTGGGCTTTAATGTTGTTAACAATTCTTGTGATTGCAGTAATAGAAATGTAGTCAGGGAAAAGAAAGGGAAAAGCCCTCTTATTTGTATTCAGAACTCTAACTCTAACAATGCAGATAATCCTACTGCAATTACTGGGGAAAAATAAGGGAACAAATCTGAGAAAAGAAATTAATGTGAAAAAAACCACTCCTCTGCATTTAATTAATATTAAGGATGTGAAAAAAACCCACATAAGGAAAGAAATGCGCAACTGTGACAGAAAATTTGGATCAAAATAAGGATCTTGATAAAGACTGTTATTATAGAAATAATTTAGCTGACCACAGAGAAAGACAAAGGGAAAAATTACTCCCTTTGACTATAAGAAGTTTTAGGGAAAATCAGATAGCTGAGGCTGTTATTAAAGTGACTATGGGTTACAGGTTAGAGGTAGCAGTGTTACTGAAAGGGAAGTTGCATAATATCAGAGTTGCTACTCTGCCCCGTTCCTGGGAGTTCAGATATTTCACCGAGCAGTGCTGATGGGGCAGGGGAGCTCCAGCCTCTTTGCTTTCTTCCTTTCAACAAACCTTACAGAAGAGCACAAATCATTTCCCTTGGAAGGAGTAAAATAGAAGGTATGCCCTGTCTCCCTGTTTTCAGCAAAGGAACACTTGTCCATTTTATCTCATTTTTTCCATTTCACATTTTTCTTTGAGCATTTTGTTAGGCTCCTCATTTTCTTTCTTTCACTGCTGCCTGACATGAAACTTCATTGGCCATTTTCTGCTTTTGTCATCTGTGGCTTGAACCCCTCATCTCAGGAACTTAAATATGAACTTTCTTTCCTAGATTTGCTCCTTCCTGTAGTTCTTGCCATGTGAAAACTCATCCATCCTGCTTTCTAAAATCTCTTATAAATCATGATGTCCCCTTTTTTCTGGCTGCTGATGTCACCAGACTTTCTGAATGGATTTCATCTCCCTTAAGTTATTTACACATTAGAATTTTGCACCTGAATTGCTGACCAAGGCTTCCTTTGGCAACTGTTCACAGGAATAGACGCTTGTGCTGTGATTCATCTGACTTATTTTACATCTCTTCATTGGGATGAGATGCATTCTAGAATTGCCCATATATCTTACTGAAAATAATAGGAAGTTATACGAGTAGATGAGGTGAACTTGTTGACATTGTAGCTGTGTAAATTGAGGTGAGATGAATGCCTCTGCTATGCTTCTTCAGAAGGTAAGATAGAGAAAACCTATAGCTAGAATTTATTGTAAACTTCTTATAACTTACAACTTCTTATAACTAAATCTAAATTTATGTGAATTATTAAAGAACCCAAGAAATTTTACACAGTACCTGATTTTTATTGCAAAAATAAGTCTGCTATTTTCAGACTACTAAATAATACCAAGAATGATTCAAAAGCATGCTTTTCTATAAAGCATATGCTTTTAATCTTAATGGCTGAGAAAAGTTGTGATTTAGAAGTACCTTTATGGTATATTGTTAAAAAAATATGTAGATGTAGGAACTTAATCCATACATTATGAAACCATCTCCAGTGCTATGAAATAGGATATTGAAATTATGAGCTGCCTGAAAACTACCTTTGCGTATTCCTTTTGATATATGTGAGTATTTTACAACACATCTTTTTGATTGTTAAATTACAGTCTTTTATAATAAGAGTTTTAGGTCAGTCTCCTAAATCAAATATGTCAAAACACTGGGCTATGTCATTGCTCACTACACACCAGGACATAGAATCATGGATTTTACATGACACAATGATGTTTTACAGTTTCTCAAATCACATGCACTATAACACTGCTTACTTTATAATTATGTTGGTCATCTGAGTTTTGGGTGGTCCTGCAAACACTGAGATGCACAGCTGATACATTATAAACGCATCTCCCTGCCTTTTCCAATGAACCTCTGCCCTGCCACTGGATGGGGATTCTTTGGTCCTGTTCACCAGTGAGGCCATGCTGAGATCTCTCTGCTTTACCCCGGTTCACCTCACTGAAAAGATCATTGTCTGGCTCATCCATTTGACTCAAGTCCCTTTTATTTCTTTCAGTGGCTTATGCTTCACTGGTGCATCTAATCAGTGCCTTGCCTTGAGGTCTCCACGGAGTTCATCCCCTTCCTATGTGACCGTTCTTTTCTTCTGCTCGATCGTTCTTCTCCCTGTTGCTGCACCAGTGACTCCACATACAGTTTTCTCTTCATTAATTTGTCTGTCTTCTGTTTGCGCTGTCTCCCAAGCAAATTGCTTCACCTGGGACTCTTCTCCTGATGTGGCCTTCAGCTTCCATCATCCACAGATTGCTTCTCAAGATGAAATTTTGTCAATACGGCTACAAATTCAACCAAAATTCAACCAATTAAAAATTTCTTTATAGAAGTGCAAACAAGGGTATATCTCACTTTCACAATATGGAACAAAAGGAAATCTGAAATATATCCTCTATATTTTTGCCTTTCTTCCCCTTCTTAGTACATTTTCCCCTCTGTAATGATAAGTATTTGCAAAATGTATTTATAAAGCCTATCACAATTTGTGTGTTACTGAAATATTGAAGATTAGGAGAATGTTAAAGGTAAAAACTATAAACATTAATGTTGATTATGGCACAATATTTGCTACAGCATTACATGCACAAACCAGATGTTTTTGAAGAGTGTTGTCTTTTTATCTTTAGTGCTTCTATGAATCTGGTTGCATCTCCCAGTTATAATTCATCAATTACAGAATATTTGTCTTTCTAATTTCAATCCAGTGCAGATATGTGCTATTCTTCCCATTTAACAGATAGAGAACTAAAGAACAGAGAAACCAAGATATGACAAACAACACTGACATCCAAAGCAGAGCACAATTAAGCAGTCTAGATTATTAAAACAAACCTCAAATGAACATTTGATGAACTTTACTCACAGAAAACATCATTGTAACTGTCTGCACGCTGCAACTCTAAGTCAAAAAAAATCAAAATAAGGATTATTTCTAGATTTATGTCTCGTAATTTAATGCACAATATCTGATGAAACATTAGAGTTACCCAAGAGCCACCATGCAACAGTGGACACAGAATATTCAGATTTCATATCCTTGTAAGTGTGAAAAAAATACAATAACAATAATCAACAAGCGTACCAAAAAATTCTCATCATTCTTGTGTAATATGTACCACTAAAGAATAACATTGTGTTAAATTTAGAAAAGTAGTTAAAAGGAATACTCTAGCTAAAAGGCTAAAATACTAATGGTTTTACACCACCTTAGAAGCTTGGAGAATATGCACTGCTCATCAAAAACACTTGTAAAAGGAAAATGTTCTTCAATTTTTCTTTCCTAAACTAGTGATTGAACAGTAGAAGAGAGAGGATTATATGAAGAAAAGAACAAGCCTTCCCTCAAAAACGGAATAAAACTTTTCCCACAAAGAAAAAAAGAAAAGGAAAAAAGAAAAAAAAGGGAAGGGAGAGGAAGCATTTCAAACATTTTAGAAGCAAAGGAGTCTGCTAAAGAAAGGGTTCATTAGTGAATAAGACTGTGGTAAAGAAAGACTAGCACAAGCCTAGTGCAAAAGCCAATTTCTTTTTTCTTCTTTATGGTCATTATAGGAAAGACTAAGGAAGTGCCTGAGTGCCTACACTGCAGATTTTCTCTATAGGTAAAAGTCTGAGGGCTGTATCATTGTGAACTGGGAAGGGTTCAAGAGACTGATATCTGGCAATTTGACACCAAAATAACAGAAAGTGACAAATGGGGAATCAGCCATCAAAAAGGGCTCTTCCTTGCTCTGGCAGGTCGGTAGATCTGATGTGATTATAAAAAAAATTGGTAGAAATTTTAATTGCAATTAATTAGTAGACAAAAGGGTAAAGAAAATATGTTGAACAAGAATCAGAACAACTTTTGTAGAAGAAAACCATACTTTGCAAAACTGTGATAATTCTCGGAAGAAGCCAGGGATTATTTGGATAATGTTGATTCAAACTTACTAAACTGAATTTTCAAAAATATATAAACAACATTAATGGAATGGAATTGTCACAGGGTAGAGGGGTAAACACTCTTCCAAATTACTAGGTGAAAGATAGGAATCAAAGGGTAGGGAGAGCCATAATTTTTCACAGCGAGGAACCATCAGCACTTCAGGGATTTGGATACAAAAAAGCTGTGGAAAGGTGGTGAGCTGAAAGGTAATTTTATGTGTAATGATACAGAATTAATCAGGACAGTAAAAGCATAAGCTGGATGTGAGGAGTGACAGACCAGTCTCATGATACTAAGCAATGAAATGACAGATGAAATCAATGCCAATAAGTAGAAAGTTATGCACTGAGAAAAAATAACCTTCACTGTTCATACACAGTGATGGACTCTCAATTAGCTATTGCTGCTCTTGAAGGCAACCTTAAAGTCCCTGAGAACATCAGTGAAATGTTTGGTTGCTGAGCCTTCAGCAAGAAAAAAGTGACAATTAAAGTAGGAATTATTGGGAAAACAATGAGGAATTTAAAAATTCAGATGGATGTGCAAACCCATTGTACACTCACTCCTGAACAATAAATTGTGTTCTTGGTAATACATTTCTAAAAGGTTGCAATAGAGTTAGAGAGCACAGAGAAGGATGACAAGAATAAATTGTGCTACAGAACAGTTTCTATACAAGCAGAGATTAAACAGATAGGATTGGAAAAGATGATTAAGAGGAAATTATAAATCCTGTAAAAGTAAATATATTTTTTAAAAGTTTAGAAAAAAGAGTAAAAAATAATTATTCTCTGTTTTTTTGTAACTGCAGAATTAAGAAGGAAACCAATGCATTTATTAGGTACCAGGCTTGAAATAAATGAAAGAAAGCACATTTTCAAACAACAGAGCTGAAAAAGATGTGGAGAAGAGTCACCTTCATTTATTAAATTGTGGCAACAGCTTCTGGCTCAGGAAGTCCCAAGGGTGCTGAGCTTCAGAGGCTGGGATGCTACATCAGAAAAAATGATCATTTGATTTGATCTATTTTCTATATGCTTTCCATAACAATCTATCAAGCTACATTTATACTAGGAAACTAAATAGAGCCAGAGCAGAGACCCAAGTCCAGGGAATGTAAGTGTTCTGACAGAAATTTTGTTGTGTGATTTGTCTGCAAGGCCAAAAAACATTTCCTGGCTTCATTTATTGACTGTTAGAGACAGCCTCAGCTGCCACAGTGAGAGTAGCAGACAAGGCAAGCCTTAGGCCCCAGAAGGGGATTTTTTGCATCTAACATTATCCTCCCTTTCTTTGCCTTGTATAAATTTTTTAAACCTCTTGGAGTTAGTAAAATCCATTACCTTTCTTAAATCCATTACCTCTTTTCAGCTGCATCATACATAAATGTTTTGTTCAAAGTATGAGATTGTTTTTCCTTCTGCAGGTTTTTGTTTTAGTTGCCAAAGATGTGCTAGTAAATTTTCTGTCCACTTATTTTTCTGGAGTCTGGTTAGACATCTCAATCATGTATGTATGGGAGATGCATTCTGATGTAACAGAAATATTTGTTCAGATATACAGGATAATCTGTTCAGTTCAAATCCAAACTACTTCAATTTGAACTCATGTCAGCCCAGAAACAAAAGTAACTGCAGATCTCTCACACGGGTTCTGTTCCATTTCCACCCAAGCACTAGGGCAGCCCTAGAAGGCACTAGCCCTTCTAACAGAGAGAAAGGAGTTCTCACACTATTGTTGCAATAAAACAAAAGCTTCCAATGTTTGGAGGAATTTTTGAAAGCTGTAACATTTATTGTTTTACTTTCGTACTAAAGATGAAAAGTGTTTTACTGGAGAAGCTTTTGATAGTCTCATGACAGTAATGTCCAGTTGTCGGACTGACCCTCACAGTTTCTCATGGGCCAAGTGTATATCTACTATCACACTTGTAATCAACCCATTTGTAAATTTTTCTGCTTTAACAGTGTTCCATGGCCTGTCTTGCAAACCATTGTGGTTTCAGACTACAGCTTGATAACCCGTAATATATTGGACAATTCAAGTTAAATTTTCTTGCTGATGCTTCTACTTCAGAGTAATCCCAGGAGCACTGAGTTTACCACCATCCAAGAGTCTCAATATTTAAAGTGATCACAGAACTGTGTTTATCATACACAGAGCTGGCAGATCACTTGGAGAGAGTCTCTAGGCAGCAGATCACTTCTTACAGCTTGTTTTAGGTGCAAAGCCAGTGTGGACTGAGGAGCTGTGTGCCTGCAGACATACAGCTTGCCTGGGCTCATGTGTTCCCCTCTGGACAACATTTGCTGGAGGCTGTTGTCTCTCCAGCCCTCCTTATAATTCTCCAAGTGTCACCTACCTCTACTTGGTATTTCTCCAGTAAAAGTAATTTTTTTTTTCACAAGCCCACTTCTCAGATAGTAGTGTTGATTATGACATTATTATGAGGCATAAAAAAGAAAAAAAATGTATTTTAAATAGAGATTAATTATATCTTTCACTGAAATCAGATGATTTCACTGATGCTTAACGGTTTGGAAAAAAAAAACAAACCAGGACAAGAAGATCCTTCATAAAAAAAGGTAGAAAGGCTTTAAACTTTAACTATATGTTTATTTGAAGTGCATTTTTCTGGAAAACAAGAGCGTTGTTAAAATGATGTTGATGTAAGTGATTTGCTAGGAACAGGTCTTATGATGAAGATATACTAATAATAAGAAATGAAACAAGGATCAGAAGTGAGATTATAATTATGAATACTTAGATAATTGTGTAACAATGTGCAACTGAATTAATTCTGAGAGCAATCATCGAGTACATACTGAACTGAACAAGAATGCTCCCTATAAGAAATTATTAAGGGGCTTTAATTATAACATGAATAAAAATGAAGCACAAAGTGCTTGGGTATGCCGTTAGCAGAGAGGAGACAAGCTGAGATAAGAAAGGAATCAGAAGAATTTTGTCTAAGGACAAGAAGTATTATTCTCAGACCCTAATGTTATACATGCGATTAGGGCTACATTGTTAAAATAACATAAAGTGTTTCATTAGTCTACATTGTGGTATTGCTGTTACATAAACTATATCCATAGCTCCAGAGAAATTTAAACATTTGACCTTGACACATAACACAGGTATGATCCATTGATCTAATTAATACTTCTAATGAAGTAAATTCATTTGTAGCTAAATACCGCATCCACATCCATGCTCACAAAGGTTTATCTTTCGGTCAGTAAAGCCAGTGTGATCCTCACATGCACAAGTGTGGCTCTGACACAGAAGTGGGCATTTTGCTGAGGCTTACTCCAGCCCCAAGGATCTGGGGCTCAGTCCAAGCCACGTGCCTTCTCAGAGCAGTAAGGAAGTGATATGTCCTGGATGTGTACATTGGTAAAAAAAAAAAAAAAAAACCAAACACCCAAAATAACCCCACCCACCTTCAATCTTTTTCTATTTTTAAAAAACTTTTTGCCACTCTTTTGAATTGGGGATTTACTGTGAATAGTCCATATTTGAGTTATGTTGCTTGGCCAACTCAGGCTTATAAAGCACATAGTACTACTTCTAATTCAACATTGTGTGAGGTGTTTTCAGAACAAAGAATCATTGTCACTTAACTGTTCCTTTTTCACAAATGTATGGAAAAAGGATCATTTCCAGTAGGAAAGGCAGCCTCACAAGTTAGCCTCAGTATTGCTGTGAACACGTCTGAAGAAAATTCTTTTTTAAAAAAATCAAATATCTCTTCACCAAAAGCCTGCATGGTTGTGCAACTGTTCAGCATCCCTGAATAAATATAGTGAAGACTTGACAGGCTCTTAACATAGACTGGATGGTCATGGCCAGTTGAGTTTTAAATCTGGTGGTCTAGGGGGATGACAGGTGTGATAGTGTGGGCTATTTACTGTGACACGTTCCCAAGAATCTGTATAAGTGCTCAGGTGGCTAATCTCAGCTATGTGCCTTGTGACACCTATCACTCTCCTGCCTAGGTCACTTAAATTGTTTTAATTGACAAAACCATAGATCCCTCAATGGCAGGGCACTATAAATGTTATATAAACCCCAGGGAAAGCTGACAAATGCTCACCACTTGTCTTCTGCTTATCTGCTTTTCCTCTGCTTATAAAGAAAGCTATATTCATGAGACGTTCCCTAAGAGAACCTCCAAAGGCATGTCTACACCAAGCTCTATCTGAAACCAGAAACAGTGTGAGAACAGTGGAAGAGAGTCTAAAGGAAAGGGACAACAATGATCAGGTTGTTGACTAAAGGACTCTGGCATGGAAGGAAAAGTTGAAGGAGCTGGTGATGCTTACTCTAGGAAAAAAATGGTGGGAGGTAGTCATCTTCAAGTATATAAAAAGCCTGTTTTAGAAAATCAAGGGATAAACTCAAAAATAAATATTGCAAGTCTGACACATCTAGGTCAAGAAATAATAGTCTTAAGCTGAAGCAATGTTTAGTATATTAGGAACAGTTAAATGGTGTAGGAAGTTACTCAGAAAAGGTATGGGATGTCCATCACCAGGGACAGACTAGAAAGAATAGAAAAACTATTTAGATAGAGCTTGTCCTGGCTTTGGGCAGAGAGATGAGCTGGATGACCTCTTGAGGTCCTTTCTGGTCTTATTTTCCTTGACCTTATGAACATGGCAGTCTTCCCAGACTGATGCATTTGGGTGCAAGATCTTTCTAATATTACTGTGATGCATTTCAAGGCTGAAATTTTCCCTGAATTAATGAAGCACTTAGTAACAGCTTGGGGGTGCCCATACCAGAGTCCAATAGGGCCTTCTGTTTAGCTTCAATAACTGCCTTAGACATCCAAAAGATACATTGTGAGAAGGCTGGGTACAGCTTTTATTGAGAACACCTTTGTGCTCAGGGGTCAGCTGGGGAGACATCTCTGTTAACTACTGTCAAACACTGTCCGTGGGGAAGTCACACAAAGTGACACTTCTCTGTCCCAGGCATAGCACATTCTTTCCACAGTCCAGTGCATGTGACCACTTGGTTCCATCTGTGACAGCCAGCAGTGCAGGGGGGGGCAAACAGCTGCCATAGCTGTCCTCAGACTCTTTCTTTAGCTTCTTCTCTTTGGGCTTGTGCTTTAGGGGCTGCACACCTATGTGCTGAGTGCTGATGACACAGGACACTCTGCTTGCAGACCACAATCTGCTCTTCTCTGTTATAGAGGTCAGCTTTCCAACCTCGCCGCTTTTCCTTTGATAAGCTACTGGCACTGCTGTGCTATTTCTGATCTACAGGGAATTCCTAGGAAATACTGCAAATGCTGTGGCGATATTGCCTAGTATCAGCTGAAATGTGTGAGCCGGTTCAGTTGCCTTGCTGGGGAGAAAAAATTGGGTCAGGTTAAATCCAGAAGGTATGTCAGCCATCCTTAATTTGGTATAACTGCAGAAAGCAGTGGTGGATGAAAAAAGCTGTGGATTTGGGGCTGCCTGAGGTCCTTAAACCATATCTCTGGGGAGTAGAGAGATCTGCAGGGCCCCCACTTCCTCAAATTCCCACTACAAAATCATCCTTTGGTTTCATACCATACACGAGCTCTGGCTAGTGATGGTCACCTGTGGGACACCTGGGTGTTTGTAAGTGTCCCACTGGTGTTCAAACTACATCCTTGTGAGTACTTCAGCCACAGTTTCTGTGTCCCTGGGGTAGCTGGAGCAGCCTTCAGGGCAGTTGTCCTCGCCCAAGGACAGTCGGATGATCTTTAAAGGTCCCTTCGGACCCAAAATACTGTATAATTATTTAAATCCCCAACTGTTATAAGAAAGAAGTCAGCAAAGTTTTCTGCTGCAGTAAAGATCACAGGTTTCCTTGGAATCTGGCAGCAGAGCTAGTGGTGTCCAACCTTGTTCAGACCATGACAAGAATTTAGCAGAAAGATATTTGATTTATTTTATTATGTTAACTTATCTAACTTATCCAAAGAGGAACTGTGGGCGAGAGAGAAATTTAGCAGGGGGATTTCAAAGCATTACTTGATACAGAACCTGTGCTGCCCTAGAGGACTATTCCTGCAAGGAGCAAGTAATGCTGGTGTTTATCTGATAAGGGACCTCGAATAATGAGATAGCTTGAATCCCTTAGGAAAAATAAGACCCATGTACGAGTCTCTTAAACCCTTCAACAGAGATCTAATATTGTACTAGTGAAACACCATTCAGATATTATGAGGAATTTCACAAGGCAAAGCTTTTGTCTTCTGTCTGTAGTTCATTTAAAACTACTGAGTTGTGATTTATCCAGGGGCTGGCTACTTTTACTGTTAAAAAGACTAAAGTGACTAAAAGTGACACATGAGCTTCTTCCTACTGGAATTCAATAAACCCGAGTACAGGATTTTAAGATCACATGTTCTCATTCTTGTTCAGAAGTTATTTTTGTTTTCACAGCTCCCTAATGATACTGGCACATGCCAATTCAGGTTTTCATGGCAGAGCATATGCTGCTACATTCTCTACTCAACAGTTTTCAGTTTCTTACAGATCCTAATACACTTGCACATATGCAACAAACACAAGCATGCAGGTCTCTGTGTAAAAGAGTGTGTAGAGAAATCAAACAAAAAATGGAAAATAGCATGAATTCTGAAAAGTGAAAATAGATTAATCTGTTCTTAAAATATGACTATCCTCCAAAGTGTACTGACATAAATTTTCAATAAATTTTGATTTCTACTTTCAGTTACAAGAGAGTTTTCTCCAAAATATGCCACTATGCTCCTGGTTGCTGCTTTTCTGTGATGCTCAGCTGGCCTACCTTAATGATGATGAGATGGATCAACAGTAATCTTTTGCTGGTATCAACCAGATAGTGAGTCTGCAGAGCAGTGAGCTTTCGTAAACAGCTGAGGTGATCTCTAGAGGGATTTTGAATATTTGATTCTGGCTTTTATTCAGAAATATGTTGGTCACAATGAAATGTCCTCCCTCTTCAAGGAATTTTTTTTTCCAAGGTTTTAATAAGACATTCATACTATGTTCTATTAACAAATTACTATGTTTATAGAATAGCTTCTATTTAATACTTTTTGGAAAACGGGTAAGATTTTGGTCTCTAATGAAGGTGTAAAGGTAAGCATTATTTCTTTATCCTTAGTCTTTTAAAGTTCATCTACTGCATAGGATGATCACATCATGTTCACTTCCCTTTTATTTCCCTGTGTGAGCTTTATTGCAAGATACACATTGTTTTGCCCATAGACAAGCAGGCTGACTAACCCTGTATCTGTGCAGCTACAGTACTGAAAAGTACAGATAATAAACACAGAGGCATTTTGCTTTGTCTCATATTTAGACAATATAGATGTTACCACAGACAACACCTGCACAGATTATCGACAAACTCCAAGTCCATGTGATGAGGTTTTGGGTTTGTCTTTGGTCAAACTTTGATTTAAGAG
This sequence comes from Falcunculus frontatus, assembly GCA_013398115.1. Taxonomy (NCBI): domain Eukaryota; kingdom Metazoa; phylum Chordata; class Aves; order Passeriformes; genus Falcunculus; species Falcunculus frontatus. The sequence goes on from VZRV01002858.1 coordinate 164,298, forward strand.
AAAACAAAAGCCCAGGCTAATTCCCCACCTGGTATAAACTGACGCAGCTCCACTGAATTTGGTTGACACCAGCTGAGAATGTAATCTTGTGTTTGCTGACTGGAAAATAGATCAAATAACTTATCCAGGCTAAGTAGGGTTAAACTGATTGCATCCATTCTGACCTGAACAGCTGAAGGTGTCTCTTTCAGCTACAGAAGATTTTGTCTAAACTGAGTATGAAGTAATGAGTTTCCTAGAGGACCCAGTTCACAGCTGGGGTGCTGTGGCAGGGCTGCAACTTGTTCATCACTGGATCAGTGAGTGGTCAAAACCTTGGGATGAATTCAATAAAATTTAGGAAGCTCTGTTTCTGTTTGAAAGCAGTTTGGGCAAATCTCATGTAACTTTTTCATTTGATTATCCTGATAATAAATTTAAATCTGTGTTAACTGAAAACCAGTTTCTGTAGCATAAATATGGAGCCCATATTAGAAAGACCAAATCTTGCCTGATTTGAAGGTTGCCTGTCTACATTCATAGCATCTGAATACTGGAAAATAGAAAAACTCCCTAAAAACTGCAATATTGGAGAGTTTCCTATAGAAGTAAAAGATAAAAAAGACAATTAATCTGAAATAGGTTTAAAAATCAACATCCCCCCCTCCCTCAAATTTTTATTTGTTTTCATTATATATTAATTTTTAGCAGTCAAGGGTTAAGTTAATTGCTGTAAGTTACACGTACCAATTGTAACAGACTTGGAACTGAGCCTGAATACAGTGGTAATCAGAGGAGTCCCTGAATATCCTCTGTGGCATTAACCTCCACTGCTACTTGCTATTATTACTAAATCTTTCTGGTTGCTGATTGGAAGGAGAATTTTTCTTGAACATCATAATTTTCTTACAGATAGCTAGAAATGAGTTATATACGAGAAAGTTTCTCTGCTCCTTAAAGACACATCATTGCCCTATCTGGATGCAACATTCATCCACAGTGAATATTTATTTCATTGGAGCACCTGGGTGGAGAGGTAAGAGGGAAGTTGACAGATAGCTTAAGGAGGTGACCATCTTAATTTCACAGAGGGCAGCCAGAGACTCTCATTAGGCTCTAGACTTTGTAGCAAAACATGCAGTGGGTGTGCACACTGAAAAAGCTATAATATCTTTGAATATTTTTAATTGAGTATTGTTGCTCATAGGTAATCAACCTACAATCTCTCCTGGACAATCTAGAAATAAAGGTCTTGCCACATATATTGCCAGTACCTGACAGATAATGAATCACTTTAAATATAAGTTCTCACTAATATAAGACAATTTTCACCAGTGGAAGAGCTGGCGTTAGATATTGCTTCTTGTTATTTTGCTAAAAGGCTTCTTGTACATTCTTGATAAAGTGAAGGCAGTTTTAAAGGATTTCCAATGGATACCCATATGATTTTTATACAAAGTCAAAATGAGGTTTATCATTTGTCCATTGGAATATAGGAATGATTTGGGAAATTGATTGTTTATTGGCTGTGCATTTATTGCTACTCCTTACTATTAAGAAAAAAAAGTTAAGTTTGTAAAGAAGAGGCAAAACTTTACATTTTAAAATGTATGATGAGCAGATTATGAGCTTATTTGTATTTGGCATAGTGAAAAGGAAGAGACCAAAATGTAAACTTTTATACTAGAATTATAAGAAAATAAACTTCTCTGATACTCCAGGTTGCACAAAATCTATAATAGTATTGGTTATTTTATGAGCGAGCACTACATTTATCATAGCACATTGCAGTTTACTAACCATTTTCGTATTGAGTTTTATACCTTAATATTTTTCCAAGCAGTTTTAATCTACTGGGCATCCCTGTTTGGGATTATTTGTCCATTAGGTAACACATTGACTCTTGCCAGCCCACAGGATTGCCTGGAACCAGTCATATTTGTTAACCCTGGGCCTTTGGTTGTTTAAAACCTCTTTAGCTTTGTGTTGTTTGGAAGTTCAGCATGAGCTGACCTCCTATTCTAAATCAGCTAAGCAAACAGGAACAAATTTGACACTTCCCTTAAGAAAAAGAATTAACAGCAAAACCAAAAGCCAACTACAAGATATTATACTGTTATGTAATCTGCAGAAATTACGTAAATATGAATACATTAGATATTTCTATGAGGTAATACCTTATAGTGCACACAGTCCTATTCACCACCTTAGAACCATGCTCAGGCATGGTGTGTTCAGCATAAACAGTGATATAAGAACTCAGACATATTGCCAGCTGCCAAAACATACAGAACAAGAACTAATTTTTTTTTTTTTAGCTTCAATAATATATGATATAACATTTTTCTTTAATAGTCACATGAAAAGGAAAAATAATTCAAATTCTCAGTAGGTATTTTATTCTGCAACAGAACAAAATGCAGAGAAACGTGGGCTGAGAGAGACATGCCCAAAAGAGGATCTTCTAGGGTTGCCTCAACATTTTACTGAGCCAGAACTGGAAAATTGCCATTACAGATGGCTCCTCAGCAAAGGTATGTTGTTTCATTAATACATGCAACATGTTTCCAAACTATACTGTATTACATTACAGAACATCAGCAATTATGTTTTATAATGTTTTATGTAAACATCATAAGCTACAGACCATCCCCAGGTAATCTGCAGTCCATAATAGCAATAAATGCAGTAGAAAGGACTTCATTCTCCTGCCTGAGTAATGCATAAGATCTTTGAGAGATTTTTGGTCTGTCTCTATTCCATCCAAATTGCTGTTTACTTTTCTGCCTTTCCTTTTATCTGCAAATCACTTCCCTTTCCTGATCTGATACATTGGCCACAACATTCACCTTGCCTCTCTCTGCCACAGTTCCCACTGCCTACATTGCATATTTCTAATTGTTCTTAATATCAATGCCCTCATTTCTTGCCTTTCCACTGCCTGGCAACAGACCCCCACTTTTGCCACTGTTGATCTAATTACTTTTTCTAGATTGGCATTTAGTGGAAATATTCATGTCTTTAGCAGGATCGATTACCAGCACACCTCAGAGAGCAGTGCTACTGCTAGAGGGGAGAACAATTAGTAGCTTATATAAATAGACAACTTCTGAAGTGATTAAAGTGATATGTAAAACTGTCACACTGAGTGAATGCTCTAAAGGCCTTTGTTCCTCAAAAAAAAAAAAAAAAGGAAAGAAAGAAAAACCAACAAAAAAACCCCAAACCCAAAACCTCAGCAGAATGTACTGTATTTAACAAAACTGATATTGAAACTCAAGAACTAAGCTGATTTACTATGCCATAGTAACTACATATTGCTTAATTCTTCTCTTTTGGGCTTGATTCTTATTTCTACTATTGAAGAAGTAGAATGTCCTTTTCACGATGATTTGGAGTGGAACAATTCAGAGGAAATCCCCAGTTGGGACAATGATTCATCAGTGGTGAGTCAGACAGGATTTGTCCCTTGAAGTCAGCACCAGGCCAGTGCCGGGCAGATGGTTTGTGTGGTAAAAAGCCAAGCTGCAGTCCCAAACTCTTCAAGCAATTAAAGAAGCCAAAGCAATTTTTGTAAGAACAAGGATTTCACTATGCTCCAGCCATGTTTAGTCATTGTCATGTTTCCATGTTTTTCCAGGATCTTCAATTCAATAAAACATAGGGTTTTTGTAAAGGACAAAATTATTAAGAGGTTTTTAAATGTTGTTTTCATCTAAGCTGGATGCAAGCAGCTGAAAAGCATAGTGACACTTGGTGGCTGAACTAAATGTCTAGGATTCTCATTTGGGCTCTGTTTCCACTGACTATCAGACATCCATGGATGAAGCAGCATCAATCTAGTACATTAGAGAGGATCTGAAAATAGAGATTGTAACAGCAAAATATGTCAGTCCCTGTGAAAAGGAATCACATTGAGGTGGTGAGGCATTTGTATGGAGAAAATAGGTCACTGCAGTGTGTGGTTTTGATCAAAAATCTCACAGTTTGTAGAACAATGTCTGCACATAGCTTCCAGTGAGTTCAGTAGAAATGGAAGACCGTCTTCCCCCATTAACCTGGCTAGCCCAGCTTGGTATTCACAACATGGGACTGCCTCTAGGATGAAAACTTGTGGTTCAGAGTCAAAATATCTGTTTCTTGTGTGCCAAATCATCACAGATAATTTTAAGCCTGCTTCAAAAGTGCAAGAGACAAAATTTTCCAGCATCTTAAGATGAATTAAATTTCTTGGGTCTGGTTCTATGTGATAGGAAAGCAGTCATATATATGACATGTGAAGAACTCATATTCAGACCACTGAACAACTAAACTGCATCAATAATATCTGTCCTCCCTTTTATCTCCTTAAGTTTAGGCGGCTTTTTCATCTTCTAATTGCAAAAATATTTTGAATGCCCATGTATATCCAAGAAGAAATTTAAGCCAGAAACTTGCATGTGAATTGCTCAGCTAGACTCTCCCCTTTGTTAAAATGACAAAAGTTGTATATGAAGTCTTGGCCAGTTCCCGCAAAACCTTTATCACACTGCTAAACCATGGGGCTTTCATACACCAGGCTCTATTTTCTTCAGTTGCTTCCAGCTCAGACAAAGCTGGAATAAGAGAGCAGGAGATATGAGACACCAGTAAATATCAATGCTAATGTCATTCAGTGAACCAGCTACTTCTAGCCCTAGCCAGTGCTCATTCAAGCACAGTCAGCTCATCTATACTATTGCTCTGTATTTGTGGTGGGAACAGCGAGCTTGCCTGAGGAAGAGCTAGCAGGAATAGGCAATCCTGTGTGCAGAAGCTGGGTAAACACTGAGGCTGGGGAACAGTGAGCCATATTTTCAAATTGCTTTGTAGGAATTATGATTTTGTCTGACAATTTCAGGGGAAAAAAACCCTTAGCAATATGAGGACAAGAGTCCCTCAGAGGAACAATAAATTCCTACCATTCTTGGCAAATTAGGCCAAAAATCACATTTACAGTAATGATTTTATTCCATAAAATTTGTGTTAAGAATTATTTTTTCATGGGTGTAAGGGTCCAGATTCTGCATCCAAGTGCCCTGCTGAATGTTGATCAAGAGATTACTTCCAAAGAATTTTTAAAGGTCACTCCCCTCTTGGCGTGCTGCTCCCAGGTCCACTTTCTGGATGGTTTTGCCTGGTGCCACTCTGATTTATTTTGAAGGACTTGAAGTGGAGGCCAAGGTGAATGTGCCATGGGCGCACTGCAGTCACTTGAAACTACTCATAACCACTTGTTTGGCTCCATAGGAGCCCTAATGTGGGTGCAGCTATCCACAGACTAATTGCAGTCTCCTTGGGGCTGCGAAGTGCTGGCCTAGCCTCTCTTGTGTACACCAATTTCAGTATACGCTGGACTGAAGTCCTTGCCTGCAACACAGAAGGTTTTCATGACACTATCTTGTCTTGTTTGTCCCTCCATGTGCCTGATGCAGCTGGCTGTAAATCAGGATGTTAACTTTTCAGGGATAAGAATTTTATTTCTATTTCATGGTCATAAGAAAATTAGTACAGAAATTCTGTTCCTCATATGGATTTAGGTAATTGAATGAAATATGCTTTTAAATAATTGGAGTAATTTAATTCCTTTTATGAAATTCAGGTCAAGCCTCTGTCATAACAGTTTCCCTTTTCACAATTTCTTATAATAGTGCTTTATTTCCGTCTGTGCTAGAATGAGGTTTATAAAAATATAAAGGATTTTCTGAGTTGGTTGGAAGTAAGATAGATGAAGAAAAGAAAATCATGGATTGTTGTTTATCTATTTATTTCAATGCTTGATGTTTTTCCATGAGTGCTCCATGTGAAACTATGAAGAAAATATTTATATGAGAGTTTAAAGTAAAATAAGCAACAATTTCTAATTTAAATATTGAAGACTAGAGAAAGGCTTATTATAAAAAGGAAACTGCAGTCCCAAATGGGATACATTTCCAAGTTCTAAACCCAGCTATTTCCCCACATAATTTTTACTGTTAATTACTGTATATTACAGTCATGTTGTTACCTACCAGGGCATACAAACAGAGTTTGAGAAGCTCTGTATAGCTACTTGTTTATGTTCTTCGGGGTATGATTGCAATGGAGTTCAAAGGGATATCCTCACTTCATGTGAGGATATGTAAGCTGATTTTAAATGGTCTAGGTCAAGATTAGAGAGTAGTATAAATGACTGGGTAAATGACAGGGTTAGATACCTGTTCTGAACTGCTGTTGGGAAGCTACAGTCAGCGTCTTATCTGAATAGTGTAATGCAAAGGTAGAGAAATTTTCCTGGTACGAGACTGAATTGACTTCCCGACAACCTTTATGCATCATAAAATACTATGCATCCTAAAATCATGAGGCCATAGATTATATGAAGTGCAGTCACAGGCTTTATTCTGTTCCCAACCTAGAAGTGCCCTCCAGCTCTGAAGTTTCCTGCTTAAAAAATCCCTTCTTGCTAAAAGCATTGACTCAATGTATGTATAAATGCAACAGACCAAAATCAACACCTCTTCAAAAGACAAAGGCGAGAAGGAAAAAAAGCAAGCACAGAAGTGATATATACAATATTACTGATTTCAGCTGGTTAGCAAAGTCAGGCACTAAACTCAGGTACCCTGAATATTACACCTGCTGCCTGTGTGTGCAGGAAGGGAGTTTAATGATAGCCATGAGAGATTTCTCTAGAGTGGTTTATGAATAAAAATTGAGATAAGTACCCCAAGGAATAGTTTTAGTTTTTCTGGACTGAAAAGAAACATAAGGTATCCAGCTGAGCAAACACAGTACAAATGGAGAAAGTTTGTAATTAAAGATCAAGAGTCAAAGTTATATGTTGGCCTCCTAAAGCTTTGTTGAGTTATCATGACAAGCTGCACTTGTGTGACTCTGCCGGTACATGTGCACAAGTCCCCGAGAGTACACTCATAGAGCATTTCCAAAATGCATCACGGTGGCTGTGGAATGTGGCTGTTATCCTGGCAGTCTCCACATACTTTCCTGGAGCAGATGTATATCTGCACCTGTTCGCCCTCCCTGTTTGTTCCCACCGCTGCTTCAAAGGAACTTGAGCTTCTCAAGGGTGTCTTTGCTGTGCCCCTATGTCCTCATGCAGCTCCCAGTGGGTGTCATGGCTGAGGGCTGCTCTCTGCTGCCCTGCATGTGGTCAGATGGGCTTCAGGTACAGAGGCAGGGTTTCACCATGATATGGAGAGAAATTCTCATGTCAACTCATCACTTATCAGCAGACTTTGTGTTACTACAGTTTTCTCTCTTTTTTTGCTCACTTTCACAGGTGAGCTGCCTTCTTGCATATTTTAACTGGATTCTCACAAACAGGAGTTATACAGGCTGCACGTGCAACCTATTCTGCACAAATCCCAGGATGATCCTTGCTTAACATGTAGCCAGATACTTCAAGAGGGACAGTGCAAGTAAATGTGTCAGCAGAGAGAGAGAGAGCCCCCCAAGGAAATGAAAATACAAGCTGTTTGGACCACTTGATATGAGACAAAGCTGATCAAAAGAACCGACTTGACATATTGACTGGTTCCTGGTGAAGTGGTGCAATGTCGCACAAAACCCAGCATACAGCTTCCAGGCAGGAGTCTGATCATCTCCTTGTAGGTATAGGGGCTAGATGTGGCTTTTGCTCCCTAAGTTTAGAAATTCAGATTTCATGAGAAAAGCTTTTTTGAAGAGAGCTAACAGGTTTTGTGTTAAAATATGTAAATGATGATGAAATTTGATCTTGAAATTAAAAAAAAACAGAAAAAAGAGAAATTTTTATATTCTATGTCTCTTTTAGCTCTTTTTCATCTTTTTCATGATTGTTATTTTAAACTTAAAAGATATAAACCCCCACAAAATCATTAAGCAAAATGTTTTTATTCATGCTTAAGTCAAATGACCCATATTGAAGCATTTTCAAAATTTCATTTTGTGGAATAGTTTCTAAATTATGGCTTTTTAGTACCAATTTTAGTTTTCAGCTTCCAATATTTTTTTAAGGAGATCCATTTAAATTTTGAAATTTATTATTAATTAATTACCTTTTCTCCATTTTTGGTCCAAGGAGTAGACATATGTGACTGAGCCAACACCCAGAGAATTTGCTTCTTTACGCAGATTTTGAGTTCTAAGTGATTTTTCTACTATTTCTGCATTGAATTACAAGGCAAAACCATCTAAGGAAGTTCTTATAGTTAAACTTTTTAATCAAGATACTTTACATTAATGCTTTGTGACATTTGTTGCTGCTTTAGTAGGACAAAGCAGGCCTGGATTGGGAGAGCCAGACAATCAACTCTTCTGTTCATAATCTGTCATAAGCCGACAACTCTCAGACATTCCCCTACTGCTCCTTCCCCATCTTCCCTCCCCAGCAAACTCCTGGCATATTCTCCCATGAGGTGCTACGAGAAGGGACTGACAAGGGTGAACCAGCAGTTGAGGTGAGGAGCAGGATGAGAAGAAGGAGTATGGCACCTCAAGAAAAAAGTATAAAGCCTTTCCCATCTTGAATTTACGATGGAGGATGGGGGAAGCCTACATCTCCTAGGACCTCCTAGCTATCCCTTACCAACCACACCTCCCTGAATTGTCTTTGAGGCTTTTTCCAAAGCTCATGCTGTGTTCCTCTGTGCTGAGGTGATGAGAAAAGGGATTTTCACAAGTGGCTAACGTGTAGGTGAGTGAGCAGTGGTGCAAATTTTGCAAGATGTATATTGCTGAAATATAAAACTGTTCATAAAGATGTGTTCTGTCTTAAAAAAAAAGGAAACAAAAACTCAGGAAGACATGAAGGCACAAGCGCTGTGTCACAGCCAGTGTTCAAGGTACACTTGCTAGCTAACACGCATGGAGTGTGTGTATATGCATATGTGTGCATATCATCAGGAGCTACTTCTCAGTTGTGCCTATCAAAATGGTGTCTGTGGTGGAAGTGAACCATCTGCTTCACAGCACTTCTATTTATAAGATCTGCAGCCTGGCAGTGTAGCACATGCAATGTCACTTCAAGCCCCAGATGAACTCCAGTATGTCACTGGGTCGTCCCATCAGCTCCACATTGATTCTGTAAACAGAAATCCTATCTCCCTGCAGTCTGAGTCAGCAGCTGTACTGGAGCAGGACCTATCTTTAAGACTTGCAGAATGTGTAATCTGATGTCAAAAGAACCACAGAAAGATATTTGCCACCTGACTCTGGAATGGACAGCAGCCCTTTAACAGGAGTTTCTGCAAGTCTGTCTTCATGAACATAGATTAAACTTCTGTGGCATTTCCTTGACTATTCCAAGGCTGGAAGAAACCCTTCCACTTTAAACTATTTTTCTGGGAGCTCTGTCTCTCAGCTTCTGATTTCATGCCATTTTAGGACTGATGTGCTATGTGCTTATCAGTTTTGCATATTAGATATGCCATGTGCATACAATATTTACCTTCAATTTTGGGATTTAGACTTAAATCCCCCTCAGGCATCAAGGAAATAAATGTAGCAATACAAATCTGTCTGAAAAGTCCTATTGTACAAAAGCCTGACAGGAGCATGAGCAGACCTAAAGAAGCATTATGAAACAGCATGTTGACATACAGCTGCTTGCATTATGCATGCCATTAGAACTTCTACACACATTTTAGTGCCCTCCTGCCAGCACAGCTTATATGAATTCCCCTCCAGCATTACCATTAAACATATTCAAGAAATAGTACACAACTTATGGTAGATAATGGTTCTTGTTGACACTACGGGAGGGCAGAGATGTTTGTGCTAGGAACTGTTTGTAGTAATTTCCAGAGGTGGGACATGTAATGACTATACCGGGGTCAACAGTCTCCTTTTTCCTGTTGCATTTTGATGGCAAAGATGAATTTCTTGCTTCCTTTGGCCTCAATCCCTGATGGAATGGAAATATAATTAATGAGATCACACAAGATTCCGTGGCTAAGGATATGTATTATTGACTACGGTCTCTATTCATAAGAAGGTGGCACAGGTTCATCAGTATTTTTTGTCTTTTATTACTTGAAGGGGTTAAAGCCACTTATACCATCAAGTGACTTCTCCAGAAAAAAAACGACACGGTACATCGTCACAAGTTATGTTATGTGGGAGACCAGACGAAATGGAATTAGCAATGTTCTCCACATCAACAGTGGACAGCATGATCTTGTTAAAGAATTATACTGCTTCATAATCCTCAAACAAATAACATTATGGTATAATGGATTGTTTTTTACATCCTAAGCAGAAGATGGTAGGTTTGTTTTTCCTATTAAACCTAATTTTCATTTCAGACGCAAGATAAATGGTACATTGATGCATTTACTTATCTCTTTCTTGAAGTTTACAGCTGCAAAGAGGAAACTTATTTTGCAGATCCGTTGGTGTAAACAAAACTTATTCTCCTGATTCATAATTTATCTTTTTTTTTTCTTTTCTGCTGCTTTGAATCTGAGTATTGATGGAAGAAACTGTAATCAAATGCACTTACCATTCTTGATAGCAAACAAGAATGAATTGTTAAATACATAATTTTTTTTTCATCTTGCTTGAAGAAATGGATAAAAAGTATTCTTAGGTCAAAATAGTAATGATTTAAAAATCTCCATTCCTTGCTTTTCTCTGCTGCAGCCCTTTGGCAACAAGATTGACTGGGAAAGGGGTCCCGACTGAAGCTTAGTCCCTTACCCTGCAGAACCTCTCCTTGAAGCATAACTGATAATAGCACTATGAGAATGGTGTCGGGTCAATTAAAATCTTCATGTTTTTTCTTTTTTAATCTTGTTTGATGCTTCAATCTTCAAATGAACATTTCCAAATAGAAAAATAGAAGTGTATCTCACAAAAAACATTGAAAAAATGCATTCCAGGTTTAAAAGAAAAAGAACTTTTTTTAAGGCAAAATTGCTTAACAAATGTTAACAAATACTTCTAAATAATGTTGATTTACTTTAGAATGTATCACTTAGATGTAAATTTAAAAGTCTGAAAAACATTATGCCAAGTACTTAAAAGTCTTTAGATGCTTTGTGCCCCTGGTTGCTAGACACTAATAACTGTTTTACCACATTGGATTGAGAATGGAGTAATCTTCCTGCAAATTAAAATACCTTTAAGGCAAATATGAACATGTAAGAGCTCATTTTATTCCTGAATTTTCAGGTTTTACCCCATTTTGTTGTCACACTCCTCAGTTTCTTTTTGCCATGACAGTATTTTCTGTCAAATTGAAAAAAAAATAAAATCGTGCAGTAGCAAAGATTTTGTCATTTTTCTTTTTTTGGTCACACTTTCTTTATGGTAGCTCAGTAAAATATGATGTCCCCAAACCCTGTCATCAGTAGCTAACTTGGAACAAAGCTCAGTCTCAAGAAACTATTAAACATACCAAAAAACCCCAGTATGTCCAAAAAATGTGAAGGATGGTTGTATCTTTCATAGGGGATCCCAACGTGATATTTTTAATGAGTATGTGCACATATGTGCATGGCTTTCCAATCTGCTTCCCTGAGAAGTGATGAAGACAATGACGCCCTGTATCTAGGAAAGACCATTGTACTTCAAATAGAACCAAGATGTTGGTGAATTTAGTCCTTCATTTTTGAGTCTTTTTCTGAAGGTTACAAATTTTGCAGGAGATTCAAGTATTACAGAAGTTTTCTAGAAAGTCCAGGTGACCATGAAGACAGAAGGGGTTCTGTCTACACCTGCTTATCAACACACGGTAAAAAAGGCCAGATTCTGAATTTGACAGTATTCCTCCTTTTCTTAAAATAAAAAAGACTCTGCCTCAGACTTTCACACCGATTCAGATGACTCTGAATACACTGGATAAATTCACTAGTTTGCAGTCTCAACTCTGTCCTTGAGTAAGCAGCATGTAGAGCCTTCCCCTCACTCTTGTAACTCCAGTGTATCTCTTTCATGGATGAGCAGACCTGGCAGCAGGGTGGAGGGACAACTGCCCCTATGGTACTGCCATAATAATCCAGTACCAAGGTACCAAGAGGAGGTGGGATCATATGTACCTAAGAGACACGTGCCCCATGGGAATTCTTTGAGATATTTACCTAACCACCCTAAGCATTTCCCAAAGCCTGGAATGGTATAAATAGATCAGTAATAAACTATCAGGAGGAAGACTATCTTTGCAAAAGAAGTAGTGTCAGTAAAGGAGATAAGGAAAAGACAGGTAAAAAAAGAACTAAACAAAAGCCCCAAATAAAATTAGGGATATATTTTCAGATGACAATAATCCTCACTATAAGAGGAAAAAAAAAAATCACTCTGATTACTCACAGGACCTGGAAAAATGCATTCACTGTGGATTTCTCTACCAAAGGGCAAACTCCAATTAGAAGACGCACAGTTCACCAACACACGTTTCCTCTTGCCACCAATACGCATGATGTCCTGAGGTTTTGGCTTGCAGGTGGGGGGAACTCCCCCACTGTCCTCTGCCAGACTGCCATCTGCACACTCACTTCTAAGGGGCTGCTGGATGTCAGCAATGCACAGAGCAGCACGAAACTAAAGCCAGCATAGAGCTGCATTACTGTCCTAATGTTTCTTCCTGCTGTTCCTAGTGACCGCTTCATAGTGTTCTCTGCAAGTTTAGACCTGATGAAAGGCCTGACTGCGCTGACCTTGGATGCTAAGGCAGCTAGTATTTTAGGAGTCAGGTCAAGAAGGTGACCCAGACACAGTTAAGGGTACCAGTGTTCTGGACTGAATGCAGAAGTCAAGGTAGGCACCTCAGAATGATGTTCACTCAAAGGTGGAATTTGCTTACAGCTATCAAATAGAGAAAGCTGATCCCTCCCCTGAAACTGAGCTCTTCAATGCAGGAAGTCATGACTGTCTCTTCCTATCACACCGTCTCTAAAGAGTAGGCATGAGGACGGTTTCAAAGAACTGGGCAGAAATAGCTCTTAAGAAAATGTATACCTTTATAGATGGACACAGTGCTTTTTTCAAGGGACAGTTTCAGAGTGGGAGCACTCAGTCACAACTGGGAGACATCAGCCAGGTCTAGATCACAAAGCAAAGCAGAGCATGGTACTGCTATCTGTCTCTAAGAGCAACTTGCACAGACTGATCATATCCATGTAACAGACCGCTTGGCTCTGCATCACTTTTTGTCCAACAGTGGTATTCCTAAAGCCCTTTGAAGAATCTTTTCTTTTGAAGTTCACTTATTTCTCACTGGAATTGCCTGAATAAATGGGGAAGTTGTGGTGCAACTGATCAGAGCAGTGCTTATATATAGCCTGAGACTGAGGATGTGGGCAAATGTGGTCTAAAGTACACAGAAGCTGACCCAGGCTATGCTAATAGGCAAGCAGGGAGGATGATGAGCAGTGCCTTGCATGAGTTTGTTCTGTGTGACATTATGAGCTCAGATTAGTATTCCAGGTCTTCCTACATTTCCTTTCTCTCAGGACAATCTCAGTCATGAACAAAAGCAGAGGGAGAATAGTCTCCAACTGTCAAGTGGGAGTGCAGGGTTTTGTGAGGGTGAAGAGTGCAAGGCTGGACAGATCTAAGAGTCTGCTGTGGAGAAAGGGTGCCTGGGGTGCCTGTCCCTCCCTCCGGGCTCCCAGATCTTACAGTGAACAACCCTGGGTAGAATGCAGAACTGCACAACTAGCTCCCTGCCTGCCTCAGAAAAGAATTTGCCCTACATCTGCTGACAGATATCCAATCACTTGGCAGACTGTTAGAAAAGAGAAATAGGGAGACTGTCCCCATGTGCATATGTATGAACACATGTATGTGTTGGAGGGGACTGTCCCAACACCCACTGTTTCAAAGAGATGCTGCTTAAGGATGCATTTTCTGAGGGTCTCAATATGGATATGTTTGAAGCCCACTCACTGGGTTGACACTCCCCCACGCCTCCCTGAAAATTTCAGCAGTGATGACTGCTAACTATATCTCAGCTTTAGAGACAGAGCTGCTCCAGCTGGGGCAGTCTGTACGAATATAGAAAAGAACCCTTGGCTCCCAAGGAGTTTAAAAGTCAAACACAGGTGTTTGCAGAAAGCAAAAGTCTTCTAGGGTGAGAAGGTGAATGATTTTTAAAACTATTTTTATTTTTGCCCTCAGTTTTACCTCTGATCATTTCCATGTCTTTTATTGTTTGCATTTCTGTCTTGCCCTGATTCTTGCCTGTTGGTGCTGAAACAGGACAACCTTGGGTCTAAAAGCCATGAAAGAGGAAAATTACTTTCCCCACTGATAGTATCTAGAATCTGGAACTGATTTTTCAGTTCTCTGCTCTATTTAATAAACACTTCATCCTTTCTGGGAGGGGTGTGGTTTAGGATTATTAGAAGACTGGCCTTTGAATATGGATCCCCTTTTCCTCTGATTAATTCTGTTATGTCAATATTTATGTTATACTCAAGGGAGTCTCTTTATTTGTGTTTGGGAACTTATCCAAAATTTGATTGTCTGGGAGAAAATAGTCTGTTTTGTGTGTGTAAAAGCTGTTTCAGGTCAGGCAGAAAAGAAGTAGGTCAAATTTTATATCCTCAAATTTTCATTTAAGGGATGGGAAAACAAAAATAAAAAGGCATCACATGACTTAATGTTTATGCTTTGAGACTCTTTTTCTATTAGAGTTATTCTGAGGACACTCACACAAATCTGTACACACAGATACCAGGGCAGTGACTAAAAAACAAGCTCAGTTATGTGAAATGGGGCACATCAAGTTCATTAACAGCTGTATGATCCAGGGGGCCATTTATTCTCACTTCCCTTTGTCTTGGAACTGCAGCACAGGTGGGGACAGTAAAAGGCAGAAAAATAAGTTTGTTGTACATTCAGCTGATATTGCAAGGAGTTAATATCTGCACACAGAAAAATATTCTCTGTTCATCTCATTATTATGTTTATCAGGCCTAGGTCAAGCAGTACATTTACCGTTACTTTTTTTAAATGGTCAAATACAGTTTTCATTAAATTAGCTAAAAGCTTTAATCTCAAATTGTGTAGCTGAAGCCTTTCCGATCCTTTTTCCTTCATACCTTGCAGCTTCTGAAATATGATTGTGCAGTGACACCGTTTCTAGGTAAGTATTTTAAGAGCAACAACAGAGGCAATAATGTCCTGGACCTTTAAATGCCAGGTGTCCATAAACTAGCTCTTCTCTGGGGAGCTGAGAAGAATGCAAAGGGAAGCATTAACTGCTTTGGCTGGCAGCCTAACCTGCAGTGCTTTTGCCTGTACTGTGGGAAAACTTACTGCAGTGTCACAGCCCTGCTACTATCAATTAGTGTCAATATGAACAAAGAACACCAGATATAAGGCCAATGTTCTGGAAACATAACAAGCAAAATGATGTTTTGTAGCAAAGCTGAAATTCCACTTTGTATGTGAAAGAGGATCCAGGAAAGGGAAAACAAAAGCAGATTAGTCATACATCTAAATTTAGGGGTTTTTCCATACATGCTACTGTTTCAGATCAGTCATGGAAACTAATGAGTTCAGTGTTATGAGATGAAAAGAATCTCATAGTGACCTGATATGAACTCATGGAAGCCTGATAGGAGGATTTGGCAGGGAATGTAGAGAACCTTTTTATATCATCCAATGGCTCCTTTTAACAGCAACTCATATCACGCTGTCAGCTGAGCAAATAAAATTGGCCCACTTCTCAGGCCTCCCCTTCAGTAAGTTCTAATATCAGAGAGCTGGCTTGATTTTCTGACTCTACTTGAAGGCTGCACATGACTCTTCCCAGAGGAAAAGGGGATCTGTTGACCAGGAGAATTGTTGCCTTGGACTTCATACAGACTCCTTCTCAAAGAAGTGAAGGACAGCATGATGGACACCTGCTTGCAGGGCAAGCAACCTAGTCTCTGTATTCAGTGCAGACAAAGTTTAGAAATGAGAAGAGTTAACCTCTGGTTATTAATTTTTCTTTGTAACCTCTGCTCTGTGTCTCTCTGTGCTGCGCACTTCAGCCCTGGTAAAGTGACAGAAGTGAACATAAAGGTCTATAGAAACTGAACCTCAAGGTATACAACTACTTTAATTTACATGTTTGATACTATTAACTGCCCCCCGTGGGTAGAAGGGACAATACTGATGTAGTCTTACCGTCTGTGTGTACTCTCCAAGACCAGAACAGAGATTGCAAATTGGAGAAGTTTGGTTAATAGTCACTGCAGTCAATTTTCTAGCATCTAAATTCATCAACATGATTAAACAGCTGAAGCCCAGCTTAAAATCCAGCCAAGACTATCAGTATTTGTTCCCCTCTCACCCTGGTATACACTATATTTATTTGCTTACATTTCTTTAATTCATATTTTTATGTAAAAAAGACACTGTTAAATGATTTTAATAGGGTTTGGAAACTAATTTTTGCCCTGTCTAACAACATATTGCTCGGGTATTCAGTGTGTGTAAATCAGAACCAGCCTGTAGTTAATCATAATTTTGTATGCCTGCTTAGAAAATAGTAGTGTTGAAAGTGTTATTATTGTTTCCTGTACATTGTTCTAGATAATACACAGTTCAGAGAACACACACGGGCACTCCCCCTCTTAGAAAAGAGTAACATGCATGACTCCTTGCTAGTGGTAGCAATAATGCAGTATTGTGCGCAGTCACCTGAGCCAACACTAAACAATCCATCCCAGACAGTGGAAACAGTTCAGATTTGTAGAGAGCTCTGATTGGGTTAAATTTATGGTCCATAAAACTGCTGGTACCTGAGCGAATTCACCTAGAGTCATCATCAGCATCTCCCCAGGACACTGCAGGACCATCAAGGCAAACTTTGAAGCCCAGGGACTTCAGTCATTGCTGGGCAGCAAACATAGATCTTTTGAGAACCTGGGGCTTGAGATCAGCTCCTTGGTGAAGTGTCTGAAAACAGTGTGGTAGTCCCTGATGGATAGCTGGGCTGCATGATGGTGTAAACTTGTGAGGACCCTCTCCAAGCTATTGGTTTTGGTACTTCTACCCTGGAAAGCAATGAAAGAAACCTGGGATGACTCAGTCAGAATTTCTTGTGTTTAAAACAATTGTGATATGATTCCTGCTGTAATCACCACTCTCTTCAGTTTACTCGAATTTTTGGCAGAAAACTTGCCAAAGTGATTATGCAAGAGAAAGAGAAGTTCAGAAAAGTCACTCGCTAGTAAAACCTCAGTATCTTTTATAGAAGTATTCTCCTTATCTGAGTACAGCCACTGGAATTGCCTATGAACCAGCAGCTCTTTTTCTTTCAGGTATTCTGTTACATAAACAAAATAGTTATAATAAAGAGGAAAAGATTTTTTTACTCAAGGTGGCTATACCATCTTGAATAAAAATAAAGCATTTAAAGGAACAAAAAAGAGTCATTGACCTACTCAAACTTGGGTCTTCATGATTCCAGTACATGGCAAAACACTTTCATAACTCCATGGTATTTTTCAAGTTTTGTTTGGTCTTCAGTCCCCAGATGTTAGTACCTGTGATGTAGACCAAAATTCTTGCTTACCTGTCTGCCATTATTGTCTTCAATTTTTTTTTTCTAAAAGAGGACTTGCACTTTTCTAGGTTTTATCAGTTTTTCTTGTTATGGTATTAGATTTCCCAAAGAAACAACGTTAAGTTGCCACCTCAGATTGTCAAATAGTATCCCATGTACTACTCACAGGTTTGTGCATGTCTATGAGTGGCTTATCTTGTGGGCTAGACTCTGTCCACGCTTTTGTAACAGACACTGTAGTTTGAAGTAAAATTATCTTTATCTTGTAAGCAGGTAAAAATTTGAATCATAATGTGTATCTCTTTTTGACATGGATTTTTATTTTTGAGAAAGGGGCAGAATTACATCACCATTATTTCTCTTACCATGGAGATGGCGAAAATAGTAACTCTCTGTCCGAGGAATAATGGATGAGAAAAATTTCTTAGGTAAGGTAAGTTCCAGCTCTGTGGTACTTCAGGTATCACCATAAAGGTGAATGAAGGGTCCTCAAACATCATCTTGTGTCTATGTAAGCTCACTGTGTTAGTCCTTAGCTATTTGGGTCTGTCCTGGGGTAACATTATGGTATGAAAATATGTATCCCATTTCGTCTGCTCTGGAGGCTGGCTCTGGTGCCTTTAAACTGAGCCTGCGAGAGGGAAGAAAGAACTGAGATACTTTTGTTTTAAAAACAAAATTGGTGTTCAAGGACAGACAGGCTACTGGGGATATTCTCGGCGGCAGTGGGGAGTGGAGTACGCTCGCTTTCCAGCCTGCTTTCGACTTTTTTCTCCGGAGAGAGTTTTCCTGGGATCTTTTTGGAATTTCTCCCTTTCTTCTTCTTCTCTTCGGGACGGTTGCACAACATCGGAGCACACCGGGAGACTTTTCTTCCCAGGCCCCAGTAGGGGCCTTCCCCCCCGACAGCCCTGAGGAGGAGGATATAGACACTAACACCTACACCGGACTCTGAAATCTTTCCAGGTTTCTCTCCACAGTGAGAGATTTTATTATTTAGCATTATTATCCTTTTCTGTGTGTTCTGTTAAATAAATAGTTTTTATCTCTTTCACTTTCCTCCGAGGAAAAANTGTAAAAAAACAATAATAGATAATATGCAATGGAGTACTTCACGGAGGCAACATTTAAACAGACTGGTAATCATACTATTTTCCTTACTGCAGTGGGTTTGCATCAAGCAAACATATTCTGCCCTTATGTGTTCTATTGCTAAATATTTATGTAAATATTAATAATATTTTTAAGCATGTCTTTTAAAATTCTTTACTCATCTATGTTCCTCCTTCAGAAACTGGAGGTTTGAATATCCTGTTTTGAATAATTCTTTTACCTGTCTCACAGTGGTACCTGGAACATGACTGGACAGCAAGAAGAAGAAGCTGAAGCCTTAGATTCAGCGGCTCAAACAGCATCAGAATAGTCCTAGACATAACTGATGTAATTGAGCTAGAAAACACCTCAGAAGATCACTCGGTCGGTCTCCCTGCCCAAGAAAGGATCAGTTCTCCCTGCGGTACTCCTGACACCTTACTTAATTTATCCTGAAGGACCTTCAAAACTGGAAATTTCATGATCATCCCACACGACTGATTTCAGTGTTTTACTATTTTATTGTCACGAACCTCTTCTTGGTGTCTTAAATTAAGTTCCCCTGTTGAAATTTAAAACCACTGCATTTGGTTGTAAAAACGCACATGTGAAATTTGTTGTCTGGACACACAGACTTTAAAGCAACACACCACAGTTTTTAGCCACCTTTCCTAAAGTTACACTTGTGTACCACTTCCTGCCTTATCTAGATTATTCCTTCCAATGGTGTTACTTTGGCCTTATTCTTACAGGCATGACATATTTTTCTGCACGTCATTTCTTCAAATAATCAAAATTATTTTGAATTCTCGTTCTATCTTCAAAAATGCTTTCTGTCCTTTGAAACTTTTTCTTTTTTCTATCATTCAGGATTTTTTAGTGAAAATATCAAGTATCAGGGCCAAGATACACATCCCATAGGCTTCACTAAACACACCCTTATGTCTGAACTTGAGGGAACAACCTGTGATAATTTGTAAATTGAGCCAATTTACTTCTCTCCACACTGAAATGAGGACAATGAGTGATCAGGCTATGAGTCAGGTACAACTTGGCTTTTCATGTTCTTTTGAGGCACTGTGATCAGCTGCTATGTTAGGTATGTAATAGTGTCCAGCATAAGTCTTTCCATGGAAGGAGCAAAATGTAAGCAATGGGATGTTAAGTAGAGCTTTTGATACAGTGACAAGGAAGATGCAGAAACCAATCATTAGGATATTAAATGAAAGAATGTGAAGGATATCTCAAGGCTCCTCGAGTGTGTGTAAGAGGAAGATTTCTGTGTTAAATTTGGAGCAATCATGACTGCAGTCTGGGTTTGAAGTAAGACTATATGCTGAATGCTGGACAGAGATGCTTTCACAGAGGACAGAAAAGAGAGCAATGACAGATATCAAGGTTCAATGAAAGATCATCCAGTGAAGTGGTTTACCTTCATAAAATTATTTACTTTTCAAATAAAAAAGAAGCAACAAGCAGCTGTTTAATCCTTCTGAAACTTGGTCCAGACCCACTGACACCAATGGAAAGCTTACATTAACTTTGTGGGGCTTGGAGTAAATCCCTTAGAGTGTGTCATCGAAACATTACAGGATGAATTATTCCCTGGTGTAACTTTATTAAAATAAATCAAATTTATCCTAGAAGTCTGTTATGTCAAATATACATTCCTTCTTTCCTTTACAGGTTCTTCCTTTCACTTATCATTCATTCAAATGAGATCTTAGTGTGCCATAATCAGTGTGCTTACCGGAAAAAGACAGGAAATGTGCACTGTGAAGAAGAACATGAGCTAACAAGAATTATGGTTTCAAAAATTATCTGCTCCAGCACATATTTTTAAATACTTTTCATAATTATGAAATGTAAAAAAAAAATAAAGCCACAAAAATCCCCCATACACCATCGGGGGACACTCCTCATATTCCAGTAGATTTGTGGTTCCTATCTGATGAAAACAGCACTGAGCTGGAACAAACAATGCGTCAAGGATGATTATGCAACATGAGATGAAGAAATATTTCTCAACCCAGTGCCAGGAAAGCTACAGGCAATTCTGGAAGTCACATGCTTTCTGGTGGGATTTTTCTGCATTTCTGTTTTTGTGTCTTGTATAAAAAGATAGCCCTATTTCGGAAGTCAAGTTGCAGGAGGAAACAGCCAGTAGAGAGGATCTTTTCTGTATTTGTGAATTCCGGTTGAACCACAATGAGCACATTCTTCCTTCTCTCTTTTGTGTGTATGTTTGGAGTTTTGTTCTTACAGTAGTGAAAGTTTAATGGATAGAAAGGGATCAATGAGGGCATTGTTGAACTGACCTCTGGTGACCATCAGAAAACGAACAAGGGCCAGCAGATGGACACTGCCCGAGCTAGCCTTATCTGCAGTGTATGACAGCTATTTTCAGTTGAATTATTGTATACCGGATTCTATACAGTTATGCTTTACTCATAGTGTCATTAAAGGCTAAATGCCTGTCGGAGACTAAACACTGTATTCTAAGAAAACAACTGATAAGTGTCTGGGGAAAGAACAAAACAAAGCAAAGCAATGCAAAACAAAACAAAACAGGGATTTTGCACAGTAGCATATAATATGTCTGAAAAGTAGTGATAAAATGATAAACAGAGCTATGAAAAATTTAAATACAAATCAAAACAGATTACTATGATCGTTGTGTCCGTTTCAGCTGTCCCAAGCCAGCAACAACATGCCTGTGTGAATGAGACGGGAGCTGAACAAATCCTAAACCTCAATGCAGAATTCGATCAGGCCACAGATGGGTTGGTTACACAAGTCTGGCAGAACTATCACCCTTAGCAGTTTTGTCTAACCCCATAGCTTGGAGATAGTCCCATCTTCATCTGTATAAGCCATTGCTATAATATGGAGCAAAACTACTGAAATTGCTTTTAGAACTGGGATCCTTTTATACCAGCATGCATACACTAATTTTTATCTTGATAAATTCCAAATTTTCCACAAGTGTTACTAACTCCCGTCTGTGAAAGGCTTCATTCAGTTGCCTCAAAATATTGTCATATGCAATCTGAGACTTCAGCATTTAGATAGTGAGGGCTGGATGTGACAGAGGAACTATGATAGACAATCTTCCTCTAAAAAGGACAGCCTGATGCGAGAGTAACAACACAGAATCACAGAGTCATAGAATCACAGAATGGATCAGGTCGGAAGACAACACTGTGGGTCATCTGGTCCAACCTCCCTGCTCAAGCAGGGTCATCCCAGAGCACATTGTACAGGATTGCATTCAGAGAGTTCTTGAATATCTCTAGTGAGGGAGGCTCCATAACCTCCCTGGGTTATCTGTTCCAGTGTTCTGTCACCCACACAGTAAATAAGTTCTTCCTCCTGTTCAGGTGGAACTTCCTGTGCATCAGTTTCTGCCTGTTGCCTCTTGTTCTATTGCCTGGCAGCAACGAGAAGAGCCTGGTCCATCCTCTGACACCTCCCTGCAGATGCTGACAGACACTGATGAGGTCACCTCTCAGTCTGTTTTCAAGGCTGAACAGGCCCAGATTCCCCAGCCTTTCCTCATAAGAGAGATGCTCCAGTCCCTTAATCATCTTTGCTGTCCTCCCCTGGACCTTCCCCGGGAGCTCGGTGTCTCTCTTGTCCTGAGGAGCCCAGAACTGGACAGAGCACTCCAGATGCAGTGTTACTGAGTGGAAGGGCAGAGTCACCTCCCTCAGCCTGCTGGCACTGCTCTTCCTAATGCATCCCAGGACACCATTGGCGTTCTTGGCCACCAGGACACACTGCTGCCTCTTGTACAGCTTGTTGTCCACCAGGAGCACCAGGGCCTTCTCCACCTTCCACCAAGCAACCAGGGTTGCTTTCCAGCAGGTCACCCCCAGCCTGTACTGGGGTGTGGGGTTATTGCTCCCCAGGTGCAGGACCCTGCGTCTGCCTTTCTTGAATTTCAGACAGTTCTTCCCTGCCCATCTCTTCGAACTGTTGAGCCCCTCTGAAGGGCTGCACGGCACTCTGGGCAATCAGCCACTCTTCCCAGGTTTGTCCCATCAGTGAACTAAAACACCAAACATTCATGCTCTGGTAGCTGAATCCCACTGTAAGCACAGAATTCAAATCACAAAGGGAAACTGCACTTAGGTATCTAGACATGAGAAATGGCACCTGGACGCCTAAGTTTGGTTTATCAGTCTTAATTTTTCATAGAGAGTAGTGAACAAATCTCAATTATTTACAAGGCCAGTTCAGACACATATTTAATGCCTGTACAACTCTATTTTGGTGTCTTCATTTGAGAGCTAAATCCTATCTAAAGGTTCATATACTGCTAGTATTCTTCATAATATATGATATATAACATATATTATCTTAGCCACCAAAATGTCAGATTCCTAAAGAAGTGGATAACTATTGTTGAAATCAGAGTTATAGTGAGTAAAAACTTAGGCACAATACTTTAACCAAACCTATTATCTATTTGTCTCAGGGGAACTACTTAGTTGTTATAAAACAGACACTAAATATTAAAAGTCAGAGAGCTATTTGCACCTTAACCCAGATTCATTTGCCAAGTAGGTAAACAAGATTAATCAGTTGGAGGATTATGTTTTGTGTTGTGGAAGTGAAAAAAATTGTTTAATCATGTGAATCACTGGTAGTATCTAACAAAAGCATTTACTCATTCCTGTGGGTAAATCAGTTGATCAAGAGAAACAAAGACCACTAAGGGACAGGCAGAGTCACAGCTTCCTGTCTCTTGAATGAGGGATCTACTATGGGTACAGTAGGGTTTTTCTTCCTTATTTTCCATAATGTCACTTTCTCTTCTAAGAAAAGGAGAAGCAACCTCCTCTTCCCACATCCCCAGGAGAAAAGGGGGGAAAAAGAGAAAAAGAGGTGTGGTTATGCACATCTTTCCTTTCATTGCTCTATGTTCTATTCTATGGAATGACCCTGGAGGGTGAAAACAACAGACAAGACTAAAAAAATACTTTTATTCTCTTCTATTGAACTCAAAACCAGATGATGCTTTGATTTAAGTTATAATCTTGTATAAGGAGTGGTAAGAATTCTATAGAAAACCTCAGGTATTTTCCACGCAGTTTTGCTTCTTCCTCTTTTTGTTAACTACCCTTTATTTATTGTTCATGAGGAAACTGATTTAAAGAGAAATATGTATTGTCTTTTCTCACTTGAAATTTAAATATACATAACCATGACCTGGCTCTGATCCCAGAAATAATCTAAAATATATGATTCAAATACATTATGTATCTCTCTATTTCGAAAATCCTTCAAACAGCTTTTATATTTCATTTTTTTTCTTCCACAACAGATAATCCAGTAGCTTGGAGAAGGATGACAAGCACACAGAGTGACTTTCCTAAGTTCACAGATAGCTTGAAAACATCTGACAATGCCAAGAAAAACCATAATTTAAAAAATTGACAGAAGGATATGTTAAACAATCTCGATTGAGGAATGGATTAAGCTGGTGCTCTTTTATCTAAATCTGAGTATATCTATGTTCTGAGGACTTCAAGCCTATAAACACTGTCCCAAAAATCAGATAAAACGGGTCACATTATTCTCTCAGTTACACTGTTACACAGGAAATCTGTATTGAATTCAGTACAGTTGTGAACTGAGACAGAATCTTCACCACAGAATATTAAAATCCTAGATTAATTGTTCTTAGCCTATTTTGAGTGCCTATGCATATTAGCAAATATAATATGTACCCAATTTTATTTCTTTTTATATCCACTTCACGTGCACTGTTTGGTGCGTGGTATAATAAGCTAAATTTCAGTAATGAGCATTACTCCCTAACAGGAATATGCATCTAGAAAATCTTCAGAAGTTATGTCTGCTCTTCTTGAGCCCTTTGGGGCTTTGGCCAGCAGTGGACAGATGTTCTGGGAAAAAAAAAAAAAAAGAACAGGGATGAAGTATAACATAAATATGTGCTATATATTTGCTACTGTTCTGAGCTTTCACACAAAAGGTGATTGAGATCAGCCACATGCCTGAAAGGTACCGTGGTGGAGCGGTGGGAGCCCAGCCACACTGTACCCTGGGCACAGGATCTACCCTTACCTTTTCATGGGTCAAAATTAAAGGTGATTGTTAACAAGCCAATGACTATTTTTTTTCTCCTCCTGCTTCACCCCATATGCAGATCATTTGAAACAGTCTAAATACATACTAAGGTATATTACCCTGTGTCTTCAGGAAAATCTATTGAGAGGAGCCAGCACACAGTAAAAAAACCAGTGTTGTTATGTATGTGCTGACATGGACTGCAGTTCAGTTCTAGGGTTTTTTTGTATACTTGGGGGAAAAAAATCTTGTTTTCTATTCTCACTGGTTCGGGCTAACAGAAGTGAGAAATACTCATTTCACAGAGAGGAAACAAAGCAATTGCTGAAGAAACTCTTCACTGAAGCGTCAGTTAAACCCAGACCACATATGTGAAGTAAAAGACCTCACAACAACAGTCATCTTCCAGCCAGAAAAAAACGGTGTGCTCCCATAGAACAATTCCTGCTGAGTGGCATTGAGCATAACCTGATATCCCCTTCAAAGATAAATATGTAAACTTGTCACTTATGTTCTTAATATAGGCAATGAAATCATAGAATCAGAGAATATGCTGAGTTGGAAGGGACCCACCAGGATCATCGAGTCCAACTCCCGGCCACGCGCAGGACACCCCAAGAGTCATAACATGTGCTTTCCCCTGTACTTCCCCTGTAGAAATTGCAGGGCATGCCAGGTAGAAGGTATATATGATTTAGTCTACTCTACCTTTGCATGTGCATTAGCTTTCAATTTAGCTCAGACAGAGAGTATTCCACACTTGCAACTGGTTAACATAATTCTCCTGTATTGCTTGTATTTAATGTGCAATATAGACAAGAGTTTCCTCTCCTGGACCCAAATATGGTGTGCCCCCAAGTTACCCTGACCAAAAGCAGCACATCCAGGATGAGCAAAAATCAGATGAAAGTCAATAAACATAATGGTTTAATCACTGCAATTTCCTGAGTCCTAGGGGTGGCCTATATTTTCTCAAAGGTCATTCAGATTCGAGGTTTCAGGGTGAGTACTTTTCAGTGCTTGCTACTTAGCGGAATTTCCAACCTAGTTTTACATTTCTAGGTGTGTGAGGAGAATTCATTACCTGAAAAACCTGTGGTCTGGAAACGGTTTTAACCATTATTTGAATACTGTTCTTGCCTTGCTCTCACAGCAGGGAAGACCATCACAACTTTTCATTGTTTCTTCCATTGTATGTTTGGAATTGTACTATAAAGCTACTTTTCATTTGTTCAGGATTCTAAATATATTGGTTAAAAATAGTATTTTTTTATATTGTAAGTGAGCTGACATTCCTGACTTCTAGTGAATTTTAAGTTCTAAGTATCATTCTCAAGTGATTCATATGTTATGTGAAAAAATAAAACTCCACTATGATTTAGATTTTTTCTTAAACATGCCAATATATCAAAACCAGAGAGACATTGAAAGCCTTCATTTCTACCTCTATTGATCATCCTGAGGCAGTTAAAATGGAATTCAGATTTCTCCCTAAGTACAGATGCACTCAAAATCTCTCACTCCAGCTAATAGTTTGCTATGCAGGAGTAAAATCAGAAAACTTACTGAATTTATTTGCCCTTTCAAGGACACGTTCCTGCACACAGTGTGATCTGTGACCTGTAGTAAATCAAGCATGCATAACTATGAACTAACCTACTGCTTTTCTATGGTGCCTCCCTCCTATTAAACAGATGTATGGTTTGTCTCAGCAAAGACTGTAAGGATTACCCATCAACCAGGAGTTGCTACCCTCCTTTTTCTTTTAGCTAGAAACTCCCCCCTCCCCCAGAAATTATATTACTATATCTTCCTAAGTAAAATACATTTTTGCTTTATTTTCTCCTTAATTATTGCTTTATTTTCTCCTTACTTATTGCTTCTTTTTAATTGCACTAAGTTCCAACACGAACATTCATTTAATGTTGCTTTGCTTTCTATAGATTTGAACAATGATACATTGCACCTCAAAGCTCCAAAGCACATCACAAACTCTATTCTGCATCCTCAGAAGAGAATGGGGAAAAAAAAGAGAAAACTGCATCTAAAAGTTGATGAGGAGCAGAATTTGGGAAAAGAAAATAAAGGAAAGCTTTATCCAGGAATCCTAACAGACTTAAATGTCAGGCACATTCTTCACAAGTACTGCTTGCATGTTTGAAGGCCACTGCAGTCAAAATAGGACATTCAAATCTTGTTCTTATTTATATAGTACTGGAGTGTATGAACCCTGGATGTATTAGTTCAAGGCCAACAAAGCTCTCAGTGGTTTATATTTGAATTTGATTTATGTATACAAGAAAAAGTTTATTTCTTCTATAAAAACATGTGAGAGGTTTCTCAGAGGGTTTTCCAGGACCAGGGTACTCTAGGCCACTGCAGCAACATCTGTAAATACCTGTACTGCAGATGCTGGCTTTAGTCACATGTACTTTCGCAAAAATAAAACATTTGCTGAGGTCCAAATGCAACTTTAAAAAGTTCTCTAAAAAAAAAAAGGAAAAGGATCGTGGAATCTGGTGGGTGGATGGAACACACAGAGTGGTGGTGTAATGAGCAATAATCAACAACATGGAATCAACTCCTCAACATCTATGAAAAAAAACCCAACTTTTTTTACTACCTTTAGTAATCCTGTTGAGTGAGACAAGGAGATCTGACATTGGCAGTGCCAGAGCCTAGGTTAAAGGGCTCCTTTTTTTCTCCATATCCTCTCCCACTTACCCAGTGGCAGCAGCAATTTGGAGCTCTTCCAGGCTGCTTCTGTTTTCTGGCCTCCCTCGCACAAGCAAAGTTATTATTAGCCTCTAAGGAAAGAAAGAAAATGTGCCTCACACTGTTCCAGGGCTCTGGGCCTCCTGTGCACATTCCTGGGGCTGTGCTTGGTGCTCGAGTAGCTCTTCCCCTTGTCCTCCAGGAAAGACACGGCCATCAGATGCCTGTCCCTGCAGCTGCAGGTTGCTAATGGGGCTAGGATGAATAGGGTAAAATTCATCTTAGCACAAAGAGATATTGCACGCCTAAACAGACCTGAAAGACTGAAGAAGGGAAAAGCAGGCATAAAGTGAGTTATTATGGCAAGTGTTGGAGAAATAGGATCCATGGCCAGAGAAATGAACCTTAGAAAGGCTTGGCAATGTGAAGGAAAGAGGAGGGATGCTGGCTCTTCTGCGCTTTCTCCAGAAGTAGTAAGTAAAAGAAAATTAGTCTCAGGAGACGAGCTAATGAAAGAAAAAGAGTTATTCCTTCAAACAGCTCTACAACTGGCATCAGGCCCAAAAGCTGTGAGGCTCCTTGTTTTTCTAGGTCTCGTCATCTTGCTGGCAAGTGAAGGGCAGTCAGAGCTGCCACGTGTCACAAATAACACATGGCACCTGAGCATCTGTCATGCCTCCTCACATCCCAGGTAGAAGGTCACTCGTTGTACTCCCACAGAGCACTATTTGTCTCACAGGAACACGCTGCAGGCCGAAAGTCAGGCAATCATAGGCTCCAGACTCAGTTGACTCTTGTTAATAATTCTTTGTAGTTCACAACCTTTGTAACGAGCCTGGGCTTCATTTCCCTTAGAAACTTGTCAGGCAGCTATCAGGAGATGTGCGAAAACAGAGATAAACCAAATATATTATTAAACAAATAGCCTCACACTTAAGAAATGTGGACCTTTCAAGCTTAAAAAGGAATATGCTCAGGTTCACCTTGTGATTCAGGACCTCGTGCAGTCCTGTCTGGTGTGAGGGGTGTGTGGAGTACAGCATGCTGGGCCCCCCCAGCCTCACCCAGACTTCTACAGCTGTCAGCTGAGCACAGAAAAAGGAGTGTATCCAGCATGGCTTCTCAGAATAAATTGATCCATACAAGTGAAGAATCCCGAGAAGACAGCCTCAGCCATCAATAAAACTGAAAATCCTAGAAACCAGGAAAATGCTTGCCGTGCTAATCTGTGACCCACTGGTTGAGTGAAAGATCAAATCCTTTGGGACTGGTCCCAAAGGACATCATGAAGCTCTTTCTCAGCTTAAGAGGCTGTAATCTCTTGAGGATAAAAAAGCCACAAACAATAAAAACCCAGTTGCTCCCATTGGGCCAGCTTGATTGCTCTCTCTGCTCATTTTGTTTTCAGTGAAGTGTGCTGTAGCTGTAGCCACTGAGTGATAGAATAGAATGAATGTATTAATTGCTAAGCTGTATTAAGAGTTTAAGTAAGTGATAAGTGTGGAATTTGCTTTAATGGCTTATTTACCATACTTACAGTAATGTCTTGAATTATGTACTGTACTTTTAGATCTGTCATAAGACTTATTTTGCCTGGAGACACATAACATGTCAGCCTGCTGCCGTGAGCTGTTTTGCTGTGTATTGCTGGGGATATTGTTCACTCTCACGCAAATCAGCACAGACCGAATTGCACTTATAGAACAATTTTGTTTTCAGTAGGCAAGAATGAAAGTTTCAGGAAACAAATTCAGGACTCTTAACATGAGATTAATTTTGCCCTGTGAAGTCTTCTTAATGCCAATGGAAGGCTTAGTTTTCCTGTTCATTAAAAAGAACTAAGATGAATTATGAGATTTGTGGTAAGGGTTGCAATAGTACTAGTGGAGTAGAATCTGTGAAGACATAAGGACAAGGTGTATAGAAAGCTGATATATTTAGAAAATACAGACAAGATTTTAGACTTCAAAGCACCTTTTCAGAAAGAATTTTCTGGAGTTTTTTATAGTGAGATATATTTTCTGAACTCTAACACAGGAGGTGATAGAATACAGAGAAATTTCTCTGACAGCTTTTGCAGACTGATAAGTCTTACACAGGAGATGCTATTGTCCCAGTGAACTGTCCAGTGGGAGTTTGACTATGGCAGAGATGGGGAAATACACAAGTGACAGCTTTTTTGAGCTTTAAATATTTGCTTTGCCCCAGTGTAATTTTTCCATAATGGTCCATAGCTTTGGGGCTTCAGGAGAGGTTACAGAAGGGCTTTAGTCAAATAGTAATGCATGGGTGGCACAGCAACTTAAGCAAGAGCAGTTCATTAACCAGCTGAAGTCACCCTGCTCCTCTGACCGCTTTGGTAACCAAACAGTCACAGATCGTTTGAAAGCCTCCCTGTACAGCTACACTTATGGAAACTAAATTGCCACCGGTGGCGTAATGCAAGCGTGCTAAGTCAGGCTAACTCTTCAGCTCTGTGAGTGGTTATCATGTGTGACAGTGTGCAACATTTAATTAAGTAGTCACAGACATATTAATTCATCCCAAAACATTTACTAAGTTGACTGTAAAATTAAAGAATCTAGAGTAAAGAGAAGGCTCAAAGGAAAAAAGCTCAACTGAAGGAACTGTGCCATTCCCTTGTAAACTATTCCTTCAACAAACCTGTTGGCTAGCTAGGGTAAGAGTAATCTAATCTAAGTATAAATGTCCAAAAGTTGGTCGTTTCAGTCTGAGATGGTCATTTTAGCTTTTCTGTATAGCAAGAAGTGAGCAGCAGGATGTTTCATGTGACCTGTCTTTTCATCACTGTCTGAATGTGAGATGAATCTGTCTCTGCCTATTTCTTCTCAATGACTATAAAGAGTTTAGGGAAAATAGTTCAGGCTTAGATGTTTACATTTTAGATGCGCAAGTTAATGTAGACTAAATCTTATCCTTTCTCTATTTTCCTTTCCTTTCCTTTCCTTTCCTTTCCTTTCCTTTCCTTTCCTTTCCTTTCCTTTCCTTTCCTTTCCTTTCCTTTCCTTTCCTTTCCTTTCCTTCCTTCCTTTCCGTTTTCTATATTATTCTTGTGTAATAGGACCTCCAAAAGTTTAAATTATCGACCCATGCATTGGGTGATGATTAGAAAAATACATACTAGTAACTAAGCTTTCATTAGTACAAAAAATGCAGTAGTAGTTTATTAATTTTCTCACCTCACTCTTTGACCCTTGGCTTTAGTATCTGGGAGCTTGTTCTAGGCATGAAACAGGAGCTCAGTTCTCTTGCTTGTTGATATTTGGTATTATATTTTGTTTGAACTAAAAGCCCAGGCAGTGGCTACTTTGGAAGCATTCAAATAGCATAAAACATGAGCAAGGGAGCATGCATAGCAAATAAAATAATTCATTTTCACACAATCCACTATGATCTAGAAAATCTTTACTAGTGAAATTGTTTCAAAAAATTCCCACTAGCAGCACTTACCAGTCTGCCTGACTTGTGGCCTTAATTTACAAATCGAAGCAACACAAAACAATACAGAGCAAGAAACTTCATCAAGCATATTTTTCCTTCTGTTTTTACTTCTATCTTAATATAAAAGCCCAAAATGCATAGTCAGAAATGAACACAGCGTTCTTCAGTTTTACTGCTTTTGCTTTTTGGCAATTAGGTTAGTTTATTATATGTGAAATATATTGTATTTATTATATGGTTGAACTGTATAACTTTCCATATTTCTGTACATTATGTGTTACTGTAAGATTTGTTAATGACACAGTAATTGTGTTTTTCTGAGCTGGATTGTCATAACCTGTCTGAGCTCAATGGAAAGGGTGGCTAATATGAGCTCCCATTGGGAAAACAAAGGAAAGGAAGACAAAAAAGAAAACCGAATCGCAACAATAGAAAATTATGACTATCATTCCAAAACTACTTCTAATCCATGAGAACCAGTAGAAAGCTGGGTGAAAATATTACATTATCTACAGGGAAATTTTTGTTCGTTTTCTTGTTCCATTTCTACCCTGCTTAGCACAGTTCTCAACAAGAGCTTCTGCAGACCTTAAACAGGATACCACAGTTTGTTATTGGATGTATCAACCTGGAAAGCAATTAAAATGCAGCTCATTTAACACTGTAGTAAAACTGCTGAGAAAACTACAGGCAGCTGAGGAATCTTCAGAGCTCTGTGATGTATTCTCACCAGTTCCGTGCTGGACAGGAGATGTGGGTTCTTCTGCACAGCAAACTTTGGGGTTTGGAATTTTCAGGTCAAAAAAAAATATTTGGAACACATATTCTCAAAATGTAGTTGTACCAAAACATTGGTCAAAATTTTATTATTAGAAAATCTCACTGAACACCTCTTCAAAAGCTGTTCAGCCCCCTTAATGATTCAGCTTAAATGAAACAACACCTTTCACGAAAAATTAATTTTGTCAAAAACTGCCTGACGAACTCTGACCTGTGTTTACAGAAGCCATTTAAAAAGAGGTTTAAATGCATTTTTAGAATTGCAAATTAGGGGAAATCTATTTACTTGAGAAGTGTAGATCCATAAATAATGCTGAACTTCTATCTTCATCTGGCAACAACTGGTATTTCTGACAAGTTGTAATTACTATTCAAGGACAAAAGTTACATGCGACTATTCAGGACAAACACTTCAATTCCTGCTCAGAACTCAGCAAACTTTCTGTTATTGACCACTGCTACAGAGCTATCTGTCCTTTGTACTTTTTGATCAACTATCCGACCTTCTGCAGAAAAAAATAATAATACTAACAAACAAGAAATATACGGCAAACAGAATAGCTTATAGATCTGCCCACAAACCATCTCTCTGCTATCAGTTTGTGTCTCAGGTCTTTATTTGTAGTTTCCCTGTTCTCCTCTGCCTACCATCATCAGTGATAATTAGGCTGTTAATGCTTCCAGAAAAATTCTCCTCCTGACAATATCCTTGTATTTTTACATATCTGAAGACCGTCTTGGTCACAGTTAGAGCATTAATAGTAACTGAGGGGATTTGACATACACACCAGGATTTCAAACTGGCCTTGCAGAGAAATGGGGCTTGTCTCTGAGACAAATTTACAAGGTGTAAAAAAATTTACAAATTCAGAGTTGATTTAGATTCTTTTGTGAGACCCCTGTTTTCAGGAAATGGATTGAAGAGCGAATGAAGAGAGATACACATTTCTGCCTCTGACAGTACTAACCAGGCAGCCCGAGTCTACATACAGTGTTCATTAGGTCACTTGAAAAAAAGAGGACCGTGAGTACCTCTAACCACATTGTAAATGTTTCATACTAAGCCATTCTCTCACAATTTAAGCTAGATCAGACAAACAAAATTATGGATGACTTTTTAAAATATAAGCAATCAGGATACGAAGCTACAGTGCTGAGGAATTCTCTCTAATGTCTGTGTCTGGGAAGATCATGGAGAAGAGAATGAGAAGCTCGTGTAAGACTGGAGCTAGACTGTCCGCTCTATAAACATTCCCTTAAGGTTTCAATCCATGTTTCTTAGCCAAAATTAAATAAGATTGCAATTTTCTGTAAGAAAGCAAGTAAGCACAGTAAGTACTTGTGAGAGACTGTGAAAAAGGCTGATTTTATGAAATTCATTCTGGTGAGGTAAATAGCTCAATCTGAAAATAATTCCAGATTCAAAATAATAGAAGTTGAAGACATTATCTTATCAGCCAGTGTATGTTTGAATTTAGGAAGCCTAAGGCACTTTTTGCCATGTTATTGTCAGACCTTAAAGGTATTAAAAGTACAAAATCCTTCAGAGGACTTTTCCCTGTTAAGTGGTTTCTTATTCTGAGGTACCTGGAAACAGGTCTGTTTTTCAGCCTATTGTCTTTTTAGCCCTCTGTGAAAAATAGACCAGAGTGATGTTTTGTGTGTTACAATCTCCTGAGAAGTGCAGGCCTTGAGGAAAGGTCTTTAGATCTGCCCTCACAAGTAAAGCCCAGGGGAAAGGATCTTCCAGATATGCAACACACCAGCCAATGGACTGCAGTGGGATTGATGGCACTTCAAACACTCAACACCTGAGCACAAGAGTGATCAATAATTCAGGCAATGCCAATTTGGAAGTGCTGGAAAGTCTCGTATACAAGGTATTTTGAATGTTTTGGACCTGACAAAATAGAAATCCCCAAAACTTTGGTTTCTGCTAAATTTCCAATATATTCTAATTAGAACGATCACCTAGTGCTAAACTCAAGAGACATTCAGGGAAGGAGCACACTGTTTGACCTGGATTAATTAATTCAATTGACAACACAGAAGTAATTAAAAAAAATGATAAATCTACTTTCTCTGAGACACAAGTTCCTACCTCGTCACTTTCTTGTGCAGCCTGCATATGTGACTGCAGATGGAAGATTTTTGTGTGCTACCATAGATGTAATTTTCTGAAAGAAAAAATGAGCAAGGTATGCAAATGCAAGAAAGAAAAATATATATTACAGATAAGTGTACAACATATTTTTATTTCAGTCTGAGAATCTTTAAAAGCACTTTAGAGTGGTTGATATTTTGTCTCCACTGATCTGTGCTGAGTTGCTCAAGATTTATGATCAAATACAGCATTTTTCAGAATCAATAGTTTGCTGGTCAGGAAGGATTTCCTCAAGCATGTGCAACTGGGTGCCTGAAGATGCTGAATACTTTCCTTCTCTGCAGCAGAGGGCCATGGTGGATATTATCATAAGGTCAATTACTTACAGGTGGATGCAGTTTTCAGGTCTTTTTCACAGCTACTTTTCACTTTCTGTAATCAGGAAGAAACAGGAAATCCAAATGTCTCAGTAATCTTACTCAATGTAGGGGTCAAATTCCTGTTATAAATTGTTGTAACTCAGTTTGTTTAAGAAAGCAGTTGTGATTTACCTCAGCTGAATATACACAGGTAGGTGTTTTCTGTTTCCTTGCCCTTGCTTCTCAAATACTTTGTTGTAGCAAAACATAGCATTTTGTATTATCTTTTAAATTTGTTGGGGGGTTCAGTTTTCATTGAAATCTTTATTGTTAGTCTGTATAGTTATTTGCTTATTGATATTCTTCTGCCAATTGATATTCCTTTGCCAAATAAAATTCAGCCAGTGGTCAGAACTGCAGGGATGAGGTGGCCAGGAGGTTTTCAGGTGCAGAGGAGAGCAAGACAGAAGCAGTGCAAGAGTGTAAGAGCTCTCCTGTCCTCCAAATACCTATGCTGACTAGAGAGAAGCAGGGTTGGGGTTCCCACATCCAAGACATTTGCTTGAAGAAACACAGATAATAATCTCTGCTGCCCTCACTGGAATGAAACACTTCCAGTGTCTTGGTCAGGTAAAGAGCATTTAGCACCAGCTGTCTATGATTTCTGAGATTTTTCAAAAGTTGTCAAGCACTTAATTTCTATTGAAATCACGTTGCATGTTAGTAATTTTCATAACATCTCATTCATTCCTGTCAGTAGATACCTCAATACCGAAAGGACACTATCTCCAAAAATCCAAACAGAATCTTTTAGAAATCCAGTACGGCTTTGCATATATCTCCATAAATATACTAACACAGCTGTACTAGGAGAGTGATGAAATACCTACCAGAAGGAAATAAGCCATTAGGAGAAACAATAAAGGGGATAAGCAATGCCTAAATCTAGAGAAAGAGAAGGAAAATTGAAATCCAGGCAATAAGAAAAAAAAAAAATCATTTAATCATTCGATTAAATGAGAATCCAATGGGCAAACGAACATTTTTTCTTTTCCTGAGATGGTATAATATATAGGTTGAGTAGACTTCCTCCAAAGGTAACAAAATGCAGGGTTTGCTTTTATGGAGCAAAACATGGTAGTGACTGTCTGCTTGCTCAGATGCAGATCCTAATGTTTTCACAAAGAGAAGCATTTGTCTTGTTCAGCCATTTTCAAAGTGTACATCTAGATAAAAGCAGTGCAATATTAATGTCCACCAAAGGCATTAACAGGAAATTCAGATAGAGGGCATAGATTTAGGATTCTCTGAATAAACACACTACCATAATCAGAAGTGGGTGAGTGTTGGATAGTGTCTTGCTTGCATGAGAAGCAGAAGGAAGAAAGAAATGTGTTCCTTCACCTAGTAACTCTGTATTTGTCTTATCTTCTCTCATATTTGTACTCTGTCACTTTTTTCACTTAATTACTGGCCTAATTACCACTCTTAACTGATCCTTTCTAAGGCTCAACTTTATTTCTTTCTGAAAGAGAGTATTTTAGGACCATCCAGATTTAGTAGGCAATTTTTTTGTTCTATCTTCTCTACACAAGGTGGGATGGTGAACTATCTTATGGTCATCACTGCTTACTACTTAATAACACACAGTAGACTTTCACATAAGTATTAGGGACTGGCACTGGTTATCCTTTTTCTTTAATGTTTTCCCACTTACTAGTTTTTTAGTGCTCAGCTGGTCATATATGTTCTCCATAAGCTGCTTTTTTATGTATGAAAGTACACGATAATATCTGCCTTAAACAAAAAGTATTGAATTTGTCTGATTTTTAATCACTTTATGTTTCTTCAGTTGAGTTTGTCTTACATACCCTGAATTCTCACTACAGTCAAATCTGGAGCATAATGAAGGAGAGATTGATCCTTGCTAATTTTCTCAAATTGGATTTTGTGCAATAAATCACAGAATACTACTAAAAATAACAGTTCTACTCAGGATTAAAATTTATCAGTTAATGAATACTTTCTGGTCTTCTCAAGTTTGCTTATTTCTCTAATTTGCAATTCTGTAGACAGGCCTGTGATGCTGAATCATTTCACAACTCTTGTATTTCTTGTTCATCTGTGTTTTTATGTGTTGTTTAGTGTGCTAGTAAAACCTTCCTTAGTACTTGCTTTCAGGGAAAATCTCTGTGTTTAGAAAAGGGAAAAGAAAGAGGGATGGAGAGTCTTCTTTCCAGGCTGGGACATTGTTTTCCCAGTGCTCTCTATTCTGTGTTGGGGAAGGTCGGATTTTCCCTTCACCAGATGGTGTTCTGAATCACATGACCTCTGCATCACATTTACAGGCGCAGACTATCATGTACTGAGCTCCCAGGTTGCTGCCAGTTACACAAAAAAGCTTTGAGAGTTACTAGCAACTTTAATTAACAGTATGTGAATCGTGTACTCACACGTCTTCTAATTATGGCCAGTTACCTGAGACCCTTAGCTGTGTTGCAAACTAACAGCACCCAAGAGAGCACACTATGTCAAAACACTTCTGACTTGCAAAAGAAACAACCTTTCCAGAGCTATTATTAAATATTGGAGAGGTATGTTTCCATTATCAACTAACAACCAGTGCACCTCCATTCAACCAAAAAGGCACCCATTTAAATGAAAGACAGTTATACAGTTTATGTACATGAACGCTGATGTAGTTCAAATAGGTGCTGAACTGAACGCTTTTAAACTATTTTTGCTAAACAAGCACAAGCAACTTCCCAGTCATACATACAGCTGAAGCGCAGTGAGGCTATTTTCCTTAAAGGAAAAACAGTTAATGACATCACTAAAATATTTTCTGGAATGTCTGACTAGAAGTGTCCTTTATATCCTATTGTATTCTCTTATACAAGGCCTTTTTTTTTCCCCAAAAAACCTTTTACTAGGATTAATAAAGTAAATCTGACATTTGTGTATTACAGATTCCAAGAAATCTCTGAATACCCAATTCTCCTTCCCTAACTTGTTTGTACTATGTTAAAAGCAAATAGTAGAGTAACTAAAGAAAATACGGATAATAAAGAAATGGAAATCCTTGTTGCTTAAATATCTGGCTGGGGAACAGAAATATTCTGGAAAACTTCAGGTGTTGCCTCTGTTGATAGACATGATGAAGTGCCCTCCAACGGTGCATGAAAGTGAGCAGCTGATGATATGAAGTCCTAAAGGCACCTCATGCCTTTTCGTGGGCAGCTCTGTGGGGAGGGCTCAGGGAGCCTGGGGATTTCAGCTTTCTCCAGTTTCTCATGCTGGCTCTCACCAATGGGGAGAGGGGTCTGGTGGGGTGAGAATGACTTCCCCCATCCCTGCTGACCCAGCTGCTCCAGGAAAGGTTAAGCCTGTGTTGTGCAGTGGTTTTCCCCTGTGTTTCTTCTTGGACTTCTCCTTTGCCCCAGTTCCATACACTTTATATTTTCTCCAGAGATCCATTCCTTACTTTTTCTGGGCCTGATCCCAGAAGCACTGGGATGACAAGAAATTGTGGAAGAGAGTTGCACTAATTTTAGTAAGCTTGGGAACACTTTCTGTGGAAATCAGAGAGAACAAGCCCCCAAAATAATGATGATGAAAATGATGAAAAAGCTACTGATGAAATCCTATTCCTCATTGAATTGGAGTATTTATTATTAATGTAATTTACTTCAATAGTATTATGATTTAACTTTGTATATCCTAAAGTGTTTCTAGCAACCAATGGAATATTTTAGTAAACAGAAAGAATTTTGATTACTTCACCATAAGAAATTTTCAAGTCTTTTGTGGAGTTATATTTTTGTCTTTATTCTCCTACAAGAAATTTAGTAGAGAAAAAAAAAAAAAAGGCACTGGGATGTACTAGGATCCAAGCATTATATGATGTTTGTTTAATGTTTTCCTTTCCTAGTCTTTGGGTTTTTACTTTTCCTGGAAGAAATGAATAATTTTATTCCCTGAGTAATTGTCATATACTTACTAACAATTCAAAAAGGAAAAATGCATCAGAATAATCTCTTCAATAAGATAGTTTGTGTTACAGTAGTTATATATATATATAAAGGGATTTAAGTAACTAAAAAGTGAAAATCACAACAATGATGTCCTGTTCTGTTCTTCTCTCAAATAGGCACACTCACACACCCTCATGTACATGTACACATATTTATGTATATGATTTCTTCCAAATTTGTACCCAAAATGGTTTTGTCAATCATAGATCACTTAAAATGACTTTTCAGTGTAAGAAGATCTCACTGAAGTTAAACTGGCCTCCATAAATTGATTTTACTTCTTGCTGTGGATATTCCTCTCTTGCCCAAGGAAGATGTGGCCAAACTTCCACACCCAACAAGCCACATAGTCAAGATTTCCCCTAGCAGAGAGTTGCACCTCATTGTTTGATGGGTCAGAGGATGGAGGCAATTACCCATTAGTCCATTTCACTGTGGATGGTCAGGTACAGCAACTACCAGGACAGTTTGCCAATGCCTGTCAGAGCTGATATTCCCAGCCCTGTTGTGCCCGTACTGAAACAAAGCTGCTTTCTACCATCCACACATGTGCCATCTAGGGTACTCACAGGTGAAACCTCCAAAAAAGTCCCACTGCCTATATGGTAGGGACTTCTTGTATCCCCTGGAGATCAGGAGTTCCTCATGGTGATGACAATGCATTGAACTTGTATCTGGTTCATGGGTGAGAAGACTCTGAAATGATTCTCTATCCAGTAAGTTTTGGTGCACAGGGCAGAGACAAAGGGTGATGCTTTCACAGTAACATCTATTGCTGAGCAGATAGTCTGTTGTGTTCTGCACTAGCTGGAGCTGTTTCTGAGTGTATAGTCCTCATTTCTATACTTCAAAATGCTTCCAGTATTTTATTTGTCCATTTATTGCAACTGGAAGAAAAGAAATTACATGTAAATAAATGTTCAGGAAACATTTGGAAGTCTCTCTGTGCCAGACCAATCCAGATTGGTGGAATACCTGCCCACCAAGGTTTTATTATTTGGCAGTGGCAGATCTCACCCAGCTTTGCTGATGATAGTGATCCCTCTGAAATAGAATACCTGCCACCATAAGCACCAATATTATCTTTCCTTTTCTCCCCTCCTCCTGTACTCCATTACGAGACAGAAATGGGGTCCCCGAAACAAATAGAAAGGCCTTAGCATTTGAATTTATTATCTCTCCTTCTGAGAGAAATGTTTGATCTTGTAGTCACAAAAGCAGTTTAAACATAGGATAGGTTAAGGTGGGAGTGGTAATCCCACCACAGAAGAATGAGTGAAACCTGTGGAGACCTGGTTGTCTGAGAGAACAGATCTGTTAAAGAAACCAGATTTGGTCAGAATATACAGATCTCCCCCAATCCAATCTTATCACAGGAAAACACAGTTTTGGACAAAAAGTCCAAAAAGGAGAGGGGGAAGAGAAGGGCAGAGTTTCTGGTCAGAATGGGAAGACTCACTCCATAATTGTGCTTGTGGGTACCTGTCTGGTCAGCAGAAGAGTGAGAAAACACAGGCTTGAATGTTTATCTCTTGCACCCCAGAGAAATGCCCTTACCATAGACATGCTTCCCCTGCTAAAATACTTTGAAATGTTTTGGTTTCCTAGTGATATGGAAATTGAACATTTTTGTCATGTCAAAATGTTTCATAGGTCAGACAGTTCACTCTTAGCTTAGCTCTGTTGTGCGAGTGTTTTATTCAAGCTCTGCCCACTAAAATAATTAAACCAGAAATTATGCACATAGAAAGAGCCAGCAAGCACTGTCAGTAAAAAGGCAAACAAGCTAACTCCTCTGTCAAATGATCACTTTATTCTTTTACTGAACAGTGTACAAATAAACCTTATCTATATAACCCTTATGTATCATCTTTTGTCTTCAGATATAAAGCATTTTGTAAGCAGTAAGCTCTAATCCAGGATGTCGTTTAAGCACATGTTTAAACTGTTCTTTAGAAAAAGACCTAGCTGAACACTTGTTTAAGTGTTTTTCTAATTAGGGGTTAATTAATGAAACTGCCTGACTTTCCTGTGAAGGGATATTTTTCAGATGGAAAATGTAAGCCAGACAAGCTGTCTTGCCAAGGACCGCACAGAGAGTTACAGGCAGAGCGAAGATGGGAGCACCTATCGCCTCTCTCCAGGCAGTACTGTTTTCCCAAAGATCCCTGCAGTCTTATTTCAAGCATTTATGCTGCATTCACGGGCTAACTGGTGCACCACAGACTTTGAAGTCAGGAAGTGTGGTAGACTACAAGGATACAAGCTGACAACTTTTGAAACATTCTCTTACTTACCTTTATGGGTCAGGACACAGCAGAATAAATGAGAACCCGGATACTATTTTATTGACACATTTTCTCTGTAATTCTCAGACCCTGTAAATCACTCAAAAAAAAAAAAAAGGTCCACTTTTCTGCAAATCAGACAAAGAGAAAGGAAGAAGCATTTTATTTGACAGAGAAGGTCAAGGATGTTTTCCACTTTCATCTACAATTCTGGCAGCCAAGGGAAATCCAGATTCACGAACAAGGAAAATTGCTCTTATGGTCAATTAATCTATTGCTTTAATTCCCTCCAGAGTGATTGCTGTGATCCCCAGGTGTTTTTACCCGGAGCCTGGTCTGCCTGTCTTAGTCTTTAGTGACAGTCTGACAAATTCCTTATGGACAAGTGATCACTTATACACATGCTAATGCATCAGCCACACAGCAAAATATTGTTAGGTTAGCTAAAAGCCTACATATTAACTGTGTGTAAAGGCTAATGCTATAATTCTGTAAATAGAGCTGGGTCTTGCAGTAGCTGTGTATGAAGAAAATTATACCTTAACATAATATTTTCTTAAAAATATTTAATTTCAAGCTATACTTCTGTCTTTGACAGCAGCAGCCTTTCTGAACAAAGCAGGGAATACTGCAGTAAATTTATAGGAACATTTATTAAAACCTAGCAACACCACACTACTAATTTGGGATTCAGCACTTTACTAAATGTGCTAGAAAGTAGCAGCAGGAGATGTTCCCAATTTGTGAATGAATTCAGTGCTCAGAGAAGTGAATGAGCCAAGAACAGCCTGGGCAGAGGGAGGTGTGTGGTTCCTTACCCAGCTTTCCCTCTTCTCCACATGACAGTTCTTTCTCAAAATTGGACCCATGAATCTTGAGAGTTGGTTCCATAAATGAGTCACTTTCCAAGCAAAAATAACTTACATGAAAATTAGAGTCTGAAATGGTTAGACTCAAAGCAATATTTGGTTTATTCAAGTATATTTGATTAAATAGTACCCAGCTGAATATCTAGGACCTGGAAATTCCTGGATCTGCTTTCTTAAATGGCTTGAGTCATCTTTTTGATTTTGTCCTTTTCTCAGCATCAGAGACAGTAAACTAATCTTTTCCACTCACTGGCACATTTCCTGGTTCTGTTATCTCCCAGCTGCTCACCAAGCTTCTTACTTCACCTTTGTACTGCTGTAGCATTTGTGTTCAGCTTTTCCTTACATTTCCACATGCTTTCTCCCAAGTCCTCTTCTTTCAAAGGACAGTCTTTTTTCTGCTGGTTTTATATTTTATCTTAAATCCACTTTTTAATCTTTCCCTTACTTCAGGTTAGATTTTTTGTTCATTTGCTTGTTTGCTTGCTTTTTTTGTTTTTGTTGTTGTCTTGTTTTGTGTTTTTCTTAAAAGAGATACACTGAATGGTTACAAATAGTAACAAAATTTTTTTAAAATCACCTTTTTAAAATGATCTCTCTCACTTGAGGTTTGCATGAGAGCTGTTTGAACACAGACTCCAGCAGGGCCAGCTAAGGCTTTCAGCTTTTGATTTTTATCTTGATTTTTTTTTCTTGTTTCTTTCTTTCTACTCATTTTCACTTCAGCTCCAAAACAGATGAAAACTTGTAGATTTAATCCATACACATAAATTTATAAATTAAAAGAAAGAAAAAAATGGAGTATTTTTCTTGAAATTGTCTCTACTTATGCAGATATTTAGCTGATATTGAACCACAGATAGTAACCCCAGAGTGACCATATGCTTTCCCTCCTTCCCAGGAGCCCTGTTAATCAAACCCTCTCTTGCATTAACTGGTACAGTTCTGTTAAATCAAAGGCAATGCACTGATTTACTACAGCTGAAATATCTCCAGAAAACATTACCCTTCTCTGGTTGTGTTCTTTGCATTCTCTAATAGCCATATCACATCAACAAATCCATAAAATGAATTGCCACACAACAGAGCAGCATGGCAATAGATCTATTTCTCACCTGTGCATTGAAGTGTGGTTCTTCTGCAGTGTAAATGGGGCCAACATGTTTGTCACTGACATGTAGAGAAAAGCTCATGTGCTGACAGAAAAACTCTTGTGCTGACAGAGTAATTCAGGGCTGAGAAATCTATCAGGAAAAAGGCATGGAGAAGTTGTTCTGCTGAGCAGCAATGTACATAAATTCACATGTGTTTGTGCTGCTGGATCACCATCTCATCTACTTTCTTGGATTTTTACATAAAGTATGTTTAAATTCTTATGCAGGAACCCAAAATTGTACGTTTAATTTTATCCACCTTAAATCTGCTTCCCTGTCTCTTCTAAACATCACAGGTTTTACCTCACTTAGCTTTGGCCTTCTAACAGTTAATCATCTCCTTTAAGCTAATTGATCACATCTCCTTCCACATCACGTCAAGGCTGATGGGAAGAGCTTCATTGCACCCAAAGCTCTCCATTTATGTTTCCATGGTTTACTACACAAGCTAGATAAGCTTGCATACTGGAATTATAAATAGCTGGTACTGAGTGAGAACATTCTCATCATTTGTGGCTGCATCTTGTATAGCACAGTTGTTGTGCAGAGTCAAGCATTTTGAGTATAAAAAGGAAACATCACAAGAGCTAGGATGTTTCTGCAATCCACAGATGTGTAACAACACATTTTCATGGGTACAGACATATTAATGTATATGCACCTGAAAATCACAGGAATTGTTGATACAGTGCACGTATTAAACAACATTTCCTTGTGTTCTTTCATTTTAATGGTCTGATTTCTGTTTGTTCCTTCACTTTCCCAATGAATGGAGGACAGTCTCATCCCAAGCAGTTCATGAACCTACTCAAGCCTCATTTAAAAATTGAATTTACTTGTAACTCCATGGGTAGTAGAAAACACAATCTGAGATCAGTGAGTTGAAACTGATTGACATTGGTTGACTTTTTATTCTTTTCCTGAATCCAAACCTCTGTATTTCCACTTTTTAATGTAATGAATTACATGGAATTTGTTAATTTGTTTAATTTCATACAGTATTTTCAGTACCTTATAAATATACCAGTCATAGTGAGGGGGATGCTTATTTGCAAAGAAAAAGTGCTAAGACAGGTTTAAATACCCATGGTTTATTTGTACATAGGATTCATTTCCATTATACTCTGAAGCTACTTTGCAATGCTCAGGTGGAAAAGGCACACAGTTCCTTATTCCTGCAGATCTAGACAGGTAGATATAACCCTGGGAGTCCCATCTGTGACAGACTTGATGTTTGGCATTTTTGGGGAGTGCTAAATGTGTCCAATGGATTTGGGTAATCACAGCAGGAACAACACAATGTAGAAGCACTGGACTCGTGTACAGATCACCTTTACCTTGCAATATTAAGAAGGTTTTTCCATATTTTTTAAAATCTAGAAACCTGAACTGCTGAGTGGCTATAAATCCAGGAAGGCTTTAGCCAAAACTGTAAGGTTACTTTCTATGCAAAGAGGCAAAGTGCCACACATTGGGATGAAAAAGAAATATCTGAATGAGTAAGGGAAGAGGTAGCAGTTCATAGAGAAAGAATCTGGAGATACAGGTGATTCAATGAGATCTTAAGGCAATGTTGCCCTACTTTTGCAAAAAGGTGAAACTTGTTCTTGAAAGGTTAGGTGATCAGCAAGTCATATAAAATAATCTTTCTATATCAATGAACACTTGTAAAGTCTCAGCTGGATTACAGCACATGGGTTTGGGTGTAACAGCTCCGAAACTAATTGAGGAAAAGTTACCAAAAGCCACAATAAATGGTAGAAGATTTAGCACTGTTTATTGCACAGAACACAGAAAATGGAATATGAAAACAGTTTTCCAGTTCATTTGCTGCAAAGTGGACCTGTGTGTTCCCTGTGGTGCCCATTACAGGACAAGAAATGGTGGCTTGCATTTCAAAGCATGGAAATCCCAGGGAAGGAGCTTTAACGAAAAGGGTCAAGAGGCACAGGACTTGATCTCTGGGCAGGAAGATGGGGACTCTGTGACTTTTAAAACAGGTTCAAAAGATGTTTCTTATGAATGACACAGTTCAAATGCTTCTGCCTTGAGGACTGGCCCTTGTGGCCCATCCAGGCCCCTCTACAGGGGTTTCTCTAAATATGTGCTGAAAGTGTACTCAGTCAGCAAAAGCAACAGGGTCAGCATGTATCTCAAACCCTATCTTGACATCAGCTGAAACAATGTTCATGCAAAGGAGTCAGAGACTAATGTCAAAATGAACATGGAATCAAGCTAAAAATACCCTGAAATACCCCATTAATCCCCATCAATCTTTGTCCCTCTGCCCCCAGTACGGGTGGGAGGGCTGGATCTCAAGGCACTGGTTGCTGCCAGACTCTGCCTCCACACAGCTCCTC
This sequence comes from Falcunculus frontatus, assembly GCA_013398115.1. Taxonomy (NCBI): domain Eukaryota; kingdom Metazoa; phylum Chordata; class Aves; order Passeriformes; genus Falcunculus; species Falcunculus frontatus. The sequence continues at coordinate 209,093 of VZRV01002858.1, forward strand.
TGAGTTCTGCCCTCACTGCAGCCTTTTCTACATAGCACTGTGAGCACAGTCCCACTTCCATCTAAGTCCCTTTCTCTTTCTGTACAGACAGATCAGCTGCAGACCGTCCTACACTAGGGGCAGGCAGCAGTGCCAAGGATGGCAGGGGACAAAGTGGCTGGCATTTGCTGATAATGAAGAATGCAGTGGGCTTCCGTGGAATTATTATTATACAAGGTAAACTGCTCCTACAATTTTTTTAGAAGCCATACCTAAAAACTCTAACAAACTCTAGAGAGTTGGCCTAAATAAGTGCTTTTTATTTTAAAGGCTACAGTTGATAATGTGGCATATGCCTCTAATTAGAGAGTATAGGGAGAAAAATGAAATTAAAAGGTCTGCTCTTATGGATTTTTTTTTTTTTTGTCTTGTGAATGTTTGTGCCCTATTTAATCATTCCAGAGGTATGAATAAGTAATAACATTTAAATTGTTTGGAATTTATTTTTCACATGTAGGAAAAAAACCCCAAAAAAACAAATTGATCTCTCCCTCCTTTAAATGAGAAATAATAAAACACAAGGAATCTGGAAAAATGTAGCTTTCCCCAATAAAATAAATGATGTGACAAGTATAATTGCCTACAGAGGAACATAAAATATCCTTGAATCATTTTGAGTATTAGCAAACAAAATTTATTCCTCATGACCTAGAACTTTTGTCCAGAAGCAATAGTCATTAAAAGCCTTCACAACTTTTAAGTGATTCAAAATCAGTACAGGTGAGGGATTTTGGCCATGTGGCAGGGCATACACTTCAGGGAAGCTTTCATTACAAAAAATAGTTTCATTCATACAAAAATGTCATCAACAGAGATGTCTCTTATTATCAGAGTCTTTGAGTCTAACCTTGTCCTTCCTAAAACTACTGTTGATTCTGGTGGAGACAAGATGTGACTCTGTATTTTTTAATATTCAAAACAGACTTACTATCATGGATGTCTTTCATGTAGAGTAACATATGATACGAAAAAATTCTCCCTACTTACTCTTCATTTGCGTCTGCATACCAACTGTTGCGGTGGCCCAGCCCACCTTGGGGCTGAGTGACATCAAGTGGGTGGACTTTCCCGCCCAGGACTCTGACCCCGAGGGCGGGACCGAGGACTGAAGTGCCTTCCCACCAGGTGTCACTCTCACCGTATCTCCACCCTAGCTTCCAGAATCCTCTGTGTTGTCACAAAACCCATTGGTTTACCCCTTTTATGTTTATTAATGCCTCTCATTGTATATTCATTAAGATCTGGAAAGTTCTGTTCTGTTTGATTCCCCATTGGTTTGTTCAAATTTGTTCCTCCCCTATGTCTTTGTGATTTGTCCCCTGTCATCCCTTGTCAATTCCTGATTGGTTTATTCCTTTGTTCCTCCCTTGCTCCGCCCCTGCTTAAAAGGGCGAGCAACCGATGTTCTTGGCCCTTTCCTCGTTGTCTCCCCTTTCGGCAATAAAGCTGGGATTGAAGGCAGAAGAAGGGTACCTCTCTCATTCCTCCCCCTTGCCTCGTCGCTTGGCAACCACCTCGCTGCAGCCTGCTCCTCTGTGAGCCTCCTTCAGGCAGCCCCACTGAAGGCTTCCAGCTGCCACACTGAACTCTGTTGGCCACGCTGCCGGAGCACAGTTGCTGTCGCCTGCCAGGCCACTGAGCGGCCAGCGGCCAGAGCGCGCAACAACCAACCTAAACACAGCCCTGGCTGAGTGCATATGATGCGTTTGATATTAGGGATGCCGGATGGATAAGGAATGTGGCTGACAAGTCCTTAAAAAAGATTTGTCACCTGTATTTTAAGTTTAAAAAAAAATTCTATGAGAAATACAATTCTTCCTCAATGTTAAGCTTGCTAATATTTCTCCAGCAGTAAGTGGAAATAAGGAATGATATAAAACATAGATGATCACAGAACAAGAACGTTGTTTGGTAATTAACTTGACGATCTGACGTGATTAACTTGTGAGAATCATGGCAGTTTCTATCAGTATGTTGAGACTATCTCAGATATTGTTCGGTCATAATGGACTCATTTCTTCAGACACAGGATAAACATGCTATCTCTGAGTGGATGAAACTGGTTTCTCGTCTGCATGTGACACATAAGTCCTCAGTTCAAGAGGTTCTTCATTTTCCTTCTCTTTCTTTTCTTAGAAAAATGGAAACTGTTACCATGAAGAAAGTGAACTGAAGGACTGGCTTGACATACAGCATGTAAAGAAGATAGCTGGTCTGTATTTCTTGGTAAAATGTTCTGCCCTCCTGCTTCTGCCATGCAGGACCCTCACCAACAGCAGTGTGTGCTGTACTACAAAGAAAGCAGGACAGCTGAAGTCACACAGAAAAAGAATTCAGCTGAAGAAGGTAAACTGACTTCTACATTCTTCTTTAGTAGAACCCACTGTGAATTAGGAAGGTATAACTTTGCCCAGCTTGGGACACTTTTAGATTTTTGCTGTTTGCAAAGTGTGCCAAAGAGCAGTTGGGATGGGTTTTTTTCCACAGATACATGCCCAACAGTATCTTTTGCTTTGGCCCTCCTGCCAGTCTCTTGTCTCCTTAAGTCTTGTCTGTGCTCAAAAGGGATAGCTGCACTGCTAGAGCTAATGCTATCCCTCCTCCCTCCAGTGCAGAAACAGCTCATACAGGAGAAGGAGTTCCTTTACCAGGACCACTCTCAAAATGAGCTCCACAGAAAAAAACCCTGTTTACTTGTTAAATGGAACCTGTTAGGGTTGGGGTTTGGAGGTTTTTAGCATATTTCTGTTGGTTAAAGCCCTGAGATATCTTTGCTCCTAATAGACTTAGTTGTGCCTGCAAAGATTCAAAATGTGGGCCTGTCTTGGGAGTGTAATCCAATGGCTAATTCAGCAATAGCAAGAAAAGTTCTGTGAGCCTTTGTCTTCTGCTTGACATCTGGAATTTTTCAGTGAAAATACTATATTGTATTAACAAGGACCCCCCAAAAAATCCTCAAATGGGTTATTCCTTAATTCTATGCAGCCTGCAGCCACAGTTCTTTAGTTCTTTACTTCTTTAGTTCTTTTTTTTTTTTTTTTGGTGTTATTAGTGAGTAAAGATGTGGATCACCAAAGGTATATGTAAAGCTTCCTTGGCCCTCAGGATTGAAATGGCTTCTTTCACCTATTCCACCCAGCATAATCATGTTAATTTTGTGCACTATTAGAAACATTTTACATGACCTTTGAAAAGTCAGATAAGTCCAGAACACTAATTTCAGGGGAAGTCAGACACAGAATAACTTTTAAGGATGAGCCTCTGCTGTACTTCCACCAACACCATGAGCTGACATAAAGCTCCTCTAGTGCGTGTCGTACTCTGGCAGCTCACAGATCCTTCCCCTCCTGCCCACAAGCACCCTCCTCCCTTTCAGTTACATAAGAGTTTGTGCAACTGTATAGTGAACTGGAGCAAGAAAGCCATCAGGGTAAAACTAACTTGCTAGAAAAGTCGTTAATTTTAATCTGAATTAACTCCTTGACAGAGCTGGCCCTGTGGCCTCCCAGCACTAAGTGTGGCTGTGATAGGTGGGGAATAAGGCCCCTGTGAGATGGCTTCTGACAGAGGTCCTCACTCGTGTCTGCCTGGGGCTCTGGGAGCTGCAGCGTAGAGATGTGCACATGCTACTGTTTCTCCTCCACAATATGGGTAAACCAGTTCTTTCTCACATCTCATTGATGCTGTGAAGACAAAATTTTACAGACTCTGATCTTCAGTTTTAACAGGTGTTATAACATATGTGTTACATAGGTAAATGAAGGAGGTAACTCCAAAAGTAAAGCAGAAATATATCTTCAGAAATCCCAACAGGAATACGTCTATCGAATTTCAATCCTTTCACTCACTTTACAACCGGAGAATAACTCTGGCACCATGTGCCTGATCCTGTGCCATGCACAAGTATCACAAGAGTCTCAGTGTGTGCAAAGCCCTTGCACTTGAGTAGGAGAACTCATGTTTTTGTGCATTCATCAAACCAGTTTGAATAACTCCACTGGCAAAAACATCGATTGTAGTGGTTACTACTTAATACTACTTATTATGAGTGGTTACTACTTACTATGAGAATAATTCACAATTATGCTGAAACAAACTAATATTTATGAGAAGAAAAATGTCTTCTAAAACATTATCTTTTCTGAAACACCTGAATCTTCGTGAAGTCTAATGTAAAATACCCTTTGGGCAATTGGACAGTCACTGCTTATACATACCAATAAGATGCTTCTGTAGATACATTCTGTAAAGTAGGTCCTATAAAACTGATATGGTAAAAAATGCTGCTTTTTAATATTTTAATTGATTTTTGAATGGCTCTCAAGAGATGTTGTAAATATGCATTTCAGTTAAACACTTATCAGGCTAATATTGAGTTACTCATAACTTAAATGTGTGATTATCAGAAAATATACTATTTCTCATTAGGCGTAGAGGGAGCACAGGTTTAAAATCAAAGGACTTGGTGGATCCCTAAATTCTCTGAGGCTATCCTGTCAGTAATGAACTCCAGCAGTTCCACCCTGCTGGTCAAGATCCCAGAGGGTAGAGCACGTATTAGGCATTTGAAAGAGCATTTAACAGCAGTTACCAAGCTGCTCAGCTTTTCACATATGACAGAATTATTCTTAAAAACTGCTTCATTACAGTCTTTCACAAAGTCAGTCAGGAGGCAATTAAAGATTTCTCAATTGCCTATACCTATGTAATGCAAATTTTAGTGGTTTATTTTACCTGAAGATCAAGTATATGTAACTGGTTTTGTTCCTAATAGCAGTGAAGGTTATTTGTACTTTTGGAGAAAGCAGTAACCACGATATCAATTCTGATAGGAAATTATAAAGATCTTGGAATACTTCAGTACATGCTGAAACTTTAATTTCAGCACTGTATCATAGCTGGGCCTCCCTTCTTTTGAGGAAAAAAATTGCATGTTTTTTCTAAACATAAATAATTTTTGAGTGAATGACTAGATCAACTAGGGAAAGCCTCTATTTCTCAGCAGTAAGAAAAAGACTGAAAAATGTTATGAAAGGAAGAAAATCAAGACTAGCTTTTATGTAGCTTTAAGTTCATGGCCTATCAAGATATTGTTTCCTCACTGATTTTGTCTATAGTGAGTCAGATTCACAGAAGTATCAGCCATTCATTTTCTGTAAAATCAAGCCAACTGAAGCCATACCAATTGGAGTTACTAAAAAGTCTTCCTGCTAAATATACTGTCAGATATCTGTACACTGATGAATTCACTGCATTACAATGCAGATTGCATATTTTATTAATATTCTCAGAATCTACTGAAGCTCTTGTGTGATAACAGAAAGGATGCTCAAAAATATCCTTTCCATCTCTTTCTTCTTTAAAACAATGAAGAAATACAGGTCCATCTGAAGCAATCTTCCATTTTATGTTTTTAGTAAGGCTTCATGACAAGTCAGCCAAAATAGATGGAAAGATTGTTACTTACCTAAAAAAGCTTTGGATAAGCCATTTGTGTAATAGAATTTCACTTCTATGAAGTCTTTCCCCTCATCTGCAGTGCCTAGAGCTGAATTTTCAGAAAGCCTTGAGACAGCTGGAGGAAGAAGTAATGTTAAATGGTAAAACCCAAAAAGAAAAATAAGGAATAGATCCATCTCCATCAGCCATCTGAAAGAGGCTGAACTAAACCAGGTAACAAACAGCTTTCCTTTCTACAGGAAACAACCATTTTAGCAAGTCTGGATGGTGGAGAAATATCTAATGAGTATGAATTCTGTGTCCATGAGGGAACATCTAACAAAAAGTGTTTGGCCGATGATTTAGTGATGGAAACATATAAACAGATAGATAATTTTGTACCTGCCCATGATGTTCCGGTCAAATACTCACTTTTAGATTTTTTCTATTAAGCTATCTGCAAAAATTGTCAGAAGATCACCTTCTGAAGGAGCTGTGGATCACCCAGAAACCTTCAATGGCTATGCTGATATCTTTGAGTTACTATTTCCTTGATCTATTAATTTGAGTGTGTCTAGACTGATTTCCACAAGGTTGGTAGTTGTCTTTAGAAGTGAAAACATAATCTTTAAGTGATTTTTTATTTCTTGAGGATTGAACTATAAAAATATTTGAAATGTTTTCTCATGTTGCTTCTTATGAAATGCACTATAAAAATTTGATTCTGTAACATTACTCAATAATCTGAGAAGGAATAGATTCTGTTTTCATGCTACTTTATTACTAGTTCCATGGAAATAACAAATGTGGATATTGTGAACCTGGAAATCAAGATCTAATCCTATAGTGTTATGTTGCCATTACAGGATGTTTAATTCAGAAATTGAAATGATAGGGATTTTTTTGCTTTGGTTTTTTTTTTCAATTAGGTGTCTCATTATTTGTGTAGCATATAAAATACACCTCTAAACCACAGGGAAAAGAAATATTAAGCTTCCTAATAAAGCATATATTTCAGTTTTTCACTCTCTTCTTCATGTCAGCTAATGTGTTTTTATCACTTGAAATTAATTTCACAATTCAAACCAAACACTGAAATCACCAGTTGATGTATTAAACATATCATGTCATGTAATATCAGTCCCTATGTTTGTACTACTAAAAATCAGTATTACATATTATTGAAGATCTTTAATACACATGCATTGCCAAGCTCTGTGCATATTACTGACATGGATTCTAGGGTGTTAAATGATGATGCATATTATGTGAAACATACTACAGCTCATCTTTCCAGAGATCAGTATCCGGCTATTTATTTGTATTTTGATATTGGCTACAATTTTAGTAAATATTTACCTTAAGAAATGTGTTGCATTCCAAATAGTTTTTTTAAATGAATTGATTTGCTTTTCTAATAGCTCACACACCCTTACAAGCAAACTGAATTTGATACATCTACTTTATTCCAACTGATAAAATAAAATGGTCATTAGAGTTTCTATGAGAAAATGACATGTCTACTAGGAGTAGAAAATCCTGATCATTTGATTAGAAAACACTGGCACATTCTCTCCCTCCCCAAAACACATATTTGTTCATAATGGACGATAAAGCTAATTATACAGTATCTCCTTGCATGCTGACTGAAGCTGGTTTGCATGTTAATGTGGAGAAGAAACAGCATTAAGACTGTCAGTGCTGGACATGCTTCAATGTTGCCTTTTAATTAAAAGTTCGAATTTCTGAGAGAATAGCTGGAAAAGAATGTACCGGAATCTTACACAAGAGCTCGACTTACAAAACACAGCAGTCACATGGGTTTGTTTCCTGTCACACACTGTTAGCATCAATGACACTGCTGCTGCCAAGTTCACTTGATCTATGCATAAAAGAGATGCTTACTTTTCAAGAGTTATTTGCCCAGCAATAATGAAAACATCCCAAATTCCTTCATAGTTAACGTGCCCCCACCCCCAGACATTGTTAATATGTGGCCATACAGATCAAGAAAAACAAAGTATTGAATTGCTGACCTCAGAACTTTTTCTGTGAGGTGGGGGTTGCTTTGATTTGGGGTGGTTTAAGTTTTCTCATCAGGAGCAGTTTTCTTTTAATGGCTGTTGCATGAAAGCACATTTTCTCTACTTACTGGCTTATCTGTAATGTTTTGCATGGATTTCTGGATTGAAGTTCCTCTCATTAATGAAAATTGAGATAGCTGGCAATTCTCTCAAAGCTAGATTTATGTCCTGAAAGTGTAACAGCCCAAGGAAAATAATGCCCCAAGTTTGTGATTTAAATCATTCATTCCTAACAGTAAGTGAATATCATATTTTCAAAGATAACGTGTCAAAGTTTCCCAGAGATATTAATTCCAATGGCTCACATCTGATTATTTGTTGCACTGCGGTAAACATAAAGTAATTTTCCTTGCACAAGTAAATCAGCTCTGTCATCACACAGCCATAAATTGAAGCACAATTGGCCCACCCTTTTTTGATTTTCAAGTGTAATGGCTCAGCTCAGAACAGCAGTAGAATAATATTTGCATATTTGGTCCATTTTAAAATCAAATACCATTATTTAAATTATAATTGGAATACTTTCTTTAGTAAAGACAGCATAAACAATACATATATGAATTAATCATCTTCCCTTATGAACTTTACAGTTCAATGAAGAAGATAATTTAGCCAGTGAACACCTACATTGATCAGCATAATATATCTAAAGTTGCATTAGATAAATTAAGAAAATCCTTTTAGTGAAAACGGGGTTGACCTTGGTGCAGTCTTGTAATATTTTTGCAACCTAAACTCCATTTGATTGTTTTTAAAGTATTTTTTTAAAGAAACAAATGTCAGATCAGAGGAAAAGGCAGTCTAAACCAATGTCCTCTCTCCAACTGTGAGTGAAAGAGGATGCCTAATTAAGCAAAATCATATAGACATATATAATATTCTCTCAGTCTGCTAAGTTCTTATGCTTCTTGTGCTCTGTGATACAGCACACAAGTGGATTCCAAAGGCAGGTGAGGCACTTGAGAGACCACGCTTCTGTTAGCCATTCAAAAATTTGCTCTGTTGGCTTAATTTATCTTCCCCCTCCCCCCCAATTTTGTAATTTTTACCTTTTCCCTTTTTCCGAACTTCAGAATGCATGTACACATTTTTGTTGTATTATGAATACATGACAGATTGCCTGATCACATGAAAAAGAAGTATAAGCCAAAGTTACCTTTGGCCCGGTAACCTTTCAGAGATTTTGATCTAGATTACTCTTCAAGAACCCTTATTCTAGACAACCAGATCAGCTCAGAGGCTAGCTCCTCCTTATAAAAGAGCTTCCAAATGCTAACATTTTCTGTTGCTTCATTTTTGATAGCTACCAAAAAACTGCACTAGTTAGCCAAGGAATATAGCAGAGAACTAAGTCCTCACAGCTGCTTAGGTGTTGCTTTAAAGCCAGGACACTGCACTCCATGCATCCATTTGAACCTTCTCATCGTGAGGCTTGGATGCTGTAGGCTCTTGACACATCCAGTTTAGAGGGAGAGACAACCCATGAGTGCAGCTCAGATCTTGGGTGACCCAAGTCACTTCCACAGGGCAAGGCTGTCTGCACTGAGTAGTCAGATCAGATGTTCCAATTGTGGACACATCTTGTTCAGGTGTCTGAATCTGGGTAAGTCCAGGCAGTATAGCTGAAAGACAAGTAATGTTAAACAGTTTAACAAATATGTGGTAATGAATTTTATCGAGACTTTTTGGTGGATTATATATAGGTTTTTTTTTCAAATTCATTTCCCACACAAGTTTCAATAGAGTTTTTAAGCTGAAATAGGTGTTTATGAAAAGCAATTTTCAAAGCTTCATACCCACAGAACACTGGAACCTATTTCACCTGTGCATGTGGGAGAGTCCTCACCAGACACTGTCCCCTGCCCAGAAAAACATCAGAGCGAAATGATCCCCCTTGAGTGATGTGAGTAAACATGTCTACAGAACACAGCCTGATTTTCAAGTGTCCATGAATGATTATAGCATTAAATGGTTCAAAAAAGTAATTACTGGAAAAGTTGAATAATTGATTTTTTCTCAAAACTGAATTCTCTACATAGATATTTGATGCAATAAAGGTACTAAATTTGTCAAATAAAGCTTTTGTTGTGAATTAATCACTCCATGACAGCTACAAGCACAAAAAGATATAAACACGCATCAAGTATTGCTTTGTGAAATTTGTCACAATTGACAGCCTTCTCGTAAGGTCTGTGACAGAATGGAAATGGGGTCTTTATTATTTGAATAATGTAAAAAAGAGGAATATGTCAAGTCTATTGAATTTATTTAGACTTTATCACTCTGGGGCCTTCAGTTATACTAAAACAGCCAAGTGCTTCCTACAAACATTTTGCCAGAGACAATATTTTACCTTTAGTTGAAAAACAAGAATTAATAACCTTTAAAATCTGAAAGATCATTTTCACTTTCTTCTATTCTGTTTGTTTTTTAAACCCCAAAATAAAGGTAGAAAGATACACTTAAACTGTATTCAGAACATAGCAAAGGATGATTAGCCAAAAAAATTCTCTTTACCCAAAAATAGAAAAACTATTTGGCTTTATTTATTTATCTGTTTATTCATGTTCTCACAAAACATGCCAGAGAATTAATAATGTATTTTGCAAATAAGTTATGATCTAAGACATCAGTCTGAGAAAGCACATATGCACATGCCTGATAAGGGAAGTACTTAGCCATATGCCCAGCTTCCGTAGGGCTCAAGCATATTCAATAGGATCCTTTCCAAAATTAGGGCCTGAGGCAGTGAGATACTGAAGGAGAATATTAGCACAAAAAGTCATGGAATCATAGAATCATTTAAGTTGGAAAAGACCTCTAAGATCATTGAGTCCGATCATCAACCCAGTTCTGCCAAATCCACCAGTAAATCATGTCCCAGAGTTCCACTGGACTAACTTATCCTGCAGGGTCAGACTGACCAATAAATGTACTGAGGTAAAAAATAGACTATTTTTTGAAGGGAATATTTCAAGGATCTCATTCACAGCACAGGCCCCAAGAAGCTGTGGTTGCATGACCAGGTTGGTGATGTGCCATGGGAAAAGGGTGAGTGGTGTGGGAAGATTGAGAGCTCGTGCTGGGGCTGAAAGATGAAGATGAAACCATCACCACCACCACCACTGCCACCACTCGGTTGGAGCTTTACACATTCCCTCCAAAATGTGGATGTAATGAACGGCTTTTTAGAACCTCCACGTTCAGGCACTGTTTGCCTTGATTTGTTGGGTAACCTTTTGCATGTTCATTCATGCTTTGGTTTTCTGGGATGTAATTTTTGGTTCTTAGGTTTGATTCTCATTCCTGCATTTACAGTCTCCATTTTTGTTGATTTAAGGAGTTTTACATGCTCATGACACTGTTTTCAGAAGCATCAAGCCTTGTCTTTATTAGACAAATGTTTGATTGCTCTAGATTAAACTTTCTACTCATCAGTCATAAAATTGTGCTTCAAACATACTCCTTTCTTTAATGCAACAGCATTTATGCGGATTCACCTTTCCTCCCCATTTCTTTTGTCACCAAAGATTTTTCAGTGAGAGCTACTTGTTAACAATGGTTGACCCTGAAACCTTTTTTTGCAGCTATTAAAGAAACTGTGTCTGTCACTGATTTGTATTGAAAATAAGCCCAGAAAGCAATAAAATCAGTTCTAGAAAGAAAACTGCAAGTTTCTTCAATTCTGAAGTCAAGTTCAGCATCATCCTTATAGCAGAATGTGTTGCATGGGGAAATAGCATTTGGGATTCTTGGCTCATTTCTTCCCTTCTTCCCTCAGCATATGTTGAAAACTGAAGATGCACATTAGCAGCCAGACACTCACTATCCTCAGGGGTCTCATTCCTCAAGCATATTTAGTACACTTAGGCACCGAATAGAGACCTTTTTTTGGTGCTCAGAGGAAAATTATGTGATTTAGGTATTTGAGAACGTGGTGCTAAGTTTGAAAGTAAAAGGAAAGCTGATGATGCTTGATTCTTTTTGAAATCTAGCTGTGAATTCTTGTGAACAAGGCAAACCTTCCAATTTCTTTGAATTCCCTAATATTTTTCCAGTGTGAGATGCTCCTTTGTGAAAGATTTTTTTTAAAAAGCTACTAAGTCTGTCATTTGACCCATATTTATTTCAACTCTAATGCAGCACAAGCAACCTGTACTGCTTTCATACCTCAGGTTACTCATTCCCACTCTTCCATCACTCCCTCATTTTGTCAGTACAACCATCTGCAGGGCTTTGAAGAGAATTGATTAGATAAGTGACCCAGGTTAAACTTAAATCTTTCACATTTACTCATTTACAGAGTTATTTTTCAGCCATATCAACTCCTGATCCAGATGACCAATGAGTCCTAGTCTGATGTGGATATGAGGTGGTGGAAGAAACACATCAGGTGCCTGTCAATGCAGTTGGCACAGTGAATGGCCTAAACAAACTGTAAAAATGCACCAAACCATCTGCTCTTCTTCCCGTCTCTCCATGGCTGTCAAACACGGACCTTTTCTTTTCTACCCTCCAAAAGAGCTATGTCTTTAATTTGGTTAGTTCTTTAGCCTGTCTCATGATGTTGCAGCTGGAGAGGCTGAGATGGGACAGCATGTGGGACTGTGTTTGGAGGATCAGGAAGGATCCTATATGTTGGACCCCACCGCGTGAGCTGGGTGAGCAGCACTGCATAAGCTGCTACAGGTGAAGAAACACCTAGAGATCTTCCACCTATGGGACAATGTGGGAACTGGTGGTGAGGTGAGGATGGAAAGGCAGTGTCAGGGATGGCAAAGAAATAAACATCAATTTTGAACCTCTCTTGATTTTTGAGCTGACCACTCTTTATACAAAAGCCTGAAATCAGGTTAAGGCACATAATTCTAGGTGGAATATCTACACGGAAGCTTACTGCAGTTTAGCTCCCCCAATAGAATTTCATGTGTTTCGGTTAATTTATCTTACTTTTCTTGAGAGACCATCAAAATAAACCCCAGGAGGAGATGTGTGCTTGAGTCTTGTGCACCCCATGTGACTTCAATGCCAGGTTTGTGCTAGCAGTCTTAGTTTACACACTGGTCTCTCTTTTGGCAGGCCACTGACAGCCCCGCTCCATCGCTTGTGAACTGGCTGCCTACACAAATGCACTGAGAAGCAGGAGAGACACCATGGTTGCCAGGCAGCCCTGGGCTGTGTGTTGACTGCTGGGGCAGATGACTCAGAGCAGAGCCACCAGAGGCCATAATGTCCTGCTGCAGCCCTAGGATGTGGAGGTGACAGCCTGCTCTCCAGGATGTTCCCAAGGCATGTTCATCAAGAGGCCCCCGACTCAAGCGTACACCTCTCTGGACCTCCATCTCTGGTTTCATAGTGCAAGGCAAAAACACAGTAACAAGAGTTTTAGTTCTGGGGGGATGCTGGTAGGTGAAGGAATTCAAGCAACTAACAATTACCCAGGAAAATATGTTGCATACTTTTGAAGAAAATTGAGCCATGAGCTCTCAAATATCTATTGGAAATTCTTGTTAGATATGACAACCATGGTTTGAATTTACACTAGATTCATCAAGGATATTCACTCATCATCCACTGACATTTTTTCTCCCAGGATAGCATTTACCAAATAAGATTTCTTTGGCTTTCTTCACATTTTAAGAATTATTTTCATTATTTTCAGTTTAATTCAGCTACGTTTAATTTAATTAATTTAAATAAATAATTCATTTCAAGATTTTTGAGCAGTTTTTAAATCATCAGTCCATAAATTTACTTACTATATGGGATTTTCAAAACACTTAGGGTTCTAATTAAATCACAAAGCCTGTTTGGACATGATCATCACGAGTGTTAACTTCTTGAGAGCCGTTAACAAGACATGATAATGTCAGGTGTTTTTCTTGAAGTGACAGAAGAAATTCAGCTGCCGCAAGCCTGAGCTTAAAAAAACGTTAAACTGAAATAAGTTGCTGTTGAAGGTTCGTTTCTTTAACCTTTTGTTCGATAAAAACTGAGAACCGGTTAACTCAACAGCTGAGAACACATTTAATCTTGATTGCTTCATTCTAGCATTACTTAATTTAATTCTTTTCTCTTTATCCCTAGCTTTGAAATCTTACCAGCTCTTTCCAAGCCACTGTGATTGATAGTCCTATTACTCTCATGTGAATTGGTAGTGAAGGTGATGTTTCTCTGCTTTGAAAGCAATGCCACAAATGAAATTGAAAACCATTATTTTAAAAACAGAAAGAGTACTTATGATTTGGGTAAAATTATCAGCCTTGGTGCCAATACAAAAATTGAAGTATAAGAGTAGCCCCATTTACTCATATCCTACATTTAATTTACATTTTATATCAACCCCTAAGTGCCAATTTTAATGCTAAATGAGCTGTTACTTTGGAAATAGATTATCTGGTTTGATGGAGTGCCAGAAACTTTGACATCTAGTTCAGCACAAGGATAGTTGAAGAAAGGAATCTTAAATGCCACAATTTTCAAGGACAGTGGGAGTATATTGCTCTATTCAGGTAACTCTGTATGCTAGACACATGCTGTTTATGGCTTATATGGACTGAGAAGTGGTAAAGCACTCCACAAGCATTTACCCAATATTTCCATTACACAGACAGCCCCGGTATTAGCTTGTCCGAGAGTGTGGATCTTCTAAGTTCTTCCAGCTCAACTGATTCAGAGATCTAGTTTTACTAGAATATATTCACAGCAAGAATAGCAAAGAAACTGGGGATCCACACCAAGGTTCAGGTTACTGATTTTGTGTCAAGGCTGGCAATAAGACAACCCTGCAGAACTGAAGCCTCAGAGAGCAGTCTGGGTGGCTTCTGTGGAAGTACCTGAAATCAGTCCACTTTGGAGATCCAGGTCCACCTCAGCCTGCCTGGGCATGTCCAGTTTGTGCATTTGGGCACCTACCTTCCAACTAAGCAGTTCTGAGATGTCTAGGGAAGTACCTAAATGTCTCCCAACTTTCCTAGGTGAACCATCAGGCATGTTCAGAAAGTGTCTGACACTCTGGACCAGGAAAACCTAAAAGTTATTATTTTCATTCAGAAACAATTATTCACCATTCCTGTGGGAGCCAACCAGTTTGATCACCATCCTACATACTCTCCATCTTGAATGGAGTGAGTCTATAGCTCCTACTGGCAAATCACTGTGGTGGACATCAGCCACGAGGTGGCTTTCCACAGAGGCTTGGCTACTTCACAGAGGAGAGTGAAGGATTTGTGCAACCACAGGGAAACAAAGGAGAAAGGTGCACCTTTATCTGCCAACACAAAGGGCGATTACCCATGAAGAAAGTCTTAGACTCTCTTTTGCTTCCACAAATGCTTGTAGATTTATTCAGTGATTAACTTTTTAATGTGACATTCCTAGATTAAGGACTACAAAGGAAGTCATACTTATTTACATAATTTGTATTACATTATCATCTAGAGTCTCTAACAAGGTTGATCTCTAATATTCTAGTCAAGGTACTAATCTGTTGAGGGACAGTCCCTAAGACTTTACAATTTAATAAAGAAAACACAGCAGTCAGGGAAGGATGGAGGTCTTATGATGTGTATGGATTTAGACCATTACGGACCCTTTTCCCCTTGTGTGAATTTCACTTAAATTTATATGCTTTTGTCTCTCCCATTTTCATGATGAACTGAGAAGGCTCTGTACACACCAAAACATCCAAAATGTTTCTAATATCTACTATCATGCATGTATTATTTCTGAAGGGTATTAGAATGACACTTAGGACATAATGAAACTGTTCTTTGTATCAATAAAAACAAACTCTAAACGAGGTGCATAAACTGAGCCATGTTATATTTTGCATCTGAAAGGTTTACAGGCTACTAAGCATACAAACTATCCTAGATCTGAAAAGAGCATAAAATATATCCCTCCAAACTGAAAGCACTAACACTTCTGGGAGTTTAAATTTGATTAATGATATCAATGGCTGTAAACATTTTTTTTCAGATTTTGACCCTAGACAATGCATGAGCCACTGAAGAACCAGCACTCATCACACGTAATTTACAGCTGTCTTTTTCTGCTCTGTCTTTTCAATAATGCTCAAAGTTTTGTCAGAGTTAGACCTAGCCACTTTTTTTTTTTTTTGGTCTGAGGCTTTGTAGCAAGGAGAGTTGATTTTGATAGTTCATAGAAATTAAATCAGTGCCGAAGCAATGACCTATTAACCTTGGAAGAAGGGGTCACAGTAGGCAAGATGTGAACTGAGGCCTGTCCTGCTTTTAGAGGCACAGGGACAGGTTTTCACGTTAGTAGACAGTCTACCTATGCCATGCAAGCTATGCTAGTTTGACTTCACTCAAATTACATGAAGCCAAATCAGTGTGCTGCATGCACTGCCCTTGAGATTCACTTGGAATAAAAAATCTGTATCAATCTTTTCACCAGAGCTCTTCCTCATTCTCTTCCGTCATTCTTTGTGCACACTTCGAACCCTGTGGAAAAATCTCTTGACAAGTAGGCAATCTGTCCCTTCAGTTGTATGCACCTCTCTGGACCCAACTTCAAGAATCATTAGAAGCAGGTGAAATTTTTGTTATCAGTGATGCAAAGATTCTTTGTATTATTATGTTGTCTTAAATATTCTCTCTGTATATAGATTAATTTTTTTTAAAGAAAAGACTAAAGAAACTCACTAGTTCAACTAAAGACCTTTGTGGGTGAACTGGAGGAAAGGAGTCATATCTCCTCTGTGATGCCCAGAACCGCACACAGGATACAAACTGAGGCTGAACTAATACTGAATACAGAGAGACAACTACTGCTTTTCACCAGCTGTTTATGCTGTGCTTGATGCACCCCAGGATGGGGTTTGTTTTCTTGGCTGCAAAAGCAAATGTTGCATATTTGCATATGTATTATTGCATTGTATTTGTACTTAAGCCTTCTAGTTCTTCAAGGATCCAAGAAAACTACTATACAGAAGACCATTAAATAAAAGCTAGATTGGCCCTGAATCATGCTGGAAGAAGGAATATGTGGTAGGAGATATTAACATAAGCTTTTGCAGATATTAACTGGACGTCACAGTAGGAAATGCGAGTTTCTTGCTTTGTTTCAGAAGCTGATATACTACTACCACTAAGCCCAATTTTGTGGCTACACTGAACATAGCAGAGCCCAGGATAGGTTAAGAGTTTAAAAAATTAAAATATGAAGGTGGGAAAGATAGAGTTGTGGAGTATTTTCTAAGAGCAAATATATAGAGAAGGATCTTGATGGGAGAGGACGAGGATGCTGGGCCAGATCCCTGCCTTTCAGCCCCTGCCTTCTCTCCCTCTGCCTGTGCAGGGGGCTGCCAGGAGCCAGGGCCACTCCTCTGCTTCTGCTTTGCTCACAGCTCTGCACCCTCTTGGCACTTGTCCATCCACCTCCTCCCAGCGTATACAAATGGCTTTCAAACTAGAGGTAAGCAGAAATGTGTCACAGTTGTGAGGGAAAAGACCATGAGAAGGAAAAAAGTAATTTAGGTGGAGGAGATTAGGACTTCTCCCATCTTTATAGTTTGCAGACTGCTTTAATTCTTGTCTGTGAGTAGCTCCCACAGAGCAAGTAAAATTACAGTGAACTATGACATAATTGAGGAAAAAAACAGGATCTTGTTTGATGATGACCATATACTCCTGTCTGCCAATAAAATTACAAACTCACATTTATTTCTGCTTTCACTGTAACCACTCATCCCACTTTTCTGCTGTTTTGTTTTCAAAAGCTTAAAGAGTCTGCAATAGTATATTACTCTATCCAGTCAGATTTTTATATGTACTTCAACACTGAAGGCACAAAAGGACTGTTTTGACAATTTGCTGAAAATGCTGTTATAGTTTCTAGCTGTGAAACTGAACTTGCATTACCTCAACTGACCGGACCCGTAGCAGACTCCCAGATGGAATGTATGCATCACTCTTTGCCAATTCAGAGGTTATTTAATACGGTATGTCTGGAACCAGCCTTTTTGTTGAAATTGTTTTGGCTAAGAAACTATCCAGATGAGTCTACTGCAAAACTATGTGCTTTGACTGGGATTTTCAAAGTCGGTCTGGAATCGCTCTGCTCAAAAACAGCAGTGTTAGAGACCACTTATTTTGGAGAATATCTCTGAAACCAAAGGTTTGGTTTGGTTTTGCTCATTTTAATTTTATTTATGTATATATAGGATCAGTATAACTCATGTATGCATACATTATTGTATACAAAATGACTTTACCTTTTTCACTGTCTCTGCTAAAAATATTCAATAAAACATCAGCAGAGATAGGCTGATAAAGATAGGGAAGAGCTGTCATTTAGTCATGTGGATGGAAGATATCATTTTTCAGTATTCCGTTTAGCCATGAATCATATTACCCAGAAATGGTTAGTTACAATGTTAATGGGAATAGCTGATGTATTGCAGTAAGTGCTGGCATCTTTCTGCTGTGATGGTTTTCTATTCACACTAATGAGCATTTTTCTTTTAAACTAGTTGCACTGTTTAATTTATTGTCATCCTTTTTGACACTCCAGAACAAATTTTGCTCAATCATACTAGTGCAAATCTAGGATCAGCTATCTGTTCTCATCAGTGATAGACCTTGATTTGTCCAGTGTTTTAAACAAGACTTCAGGCAAATTTCCATCACACAGTGATTGCTAAGAAGAATCTGAAGGGTTAGGCTTTTATTTCTTCATGTTGGTGAAAGAAAGAGATTTTGGTCTTATATGGTTAAATGTACTATTTCATACCTAAGTGTATAGCTATGCATATCACAGGCTGCAGTAAGTAATGAGTCCGAGTCATCCTCGAAAACAGCAATCATGGTGAGTGAAATATTAAGCCCAAGTCAACAGTCATTGCTGAGAAAGCAGAGCTTGTTAGCCTGGGCATGACAGCCCCTCTGATGCTGCTGCTGCTTTTTGAAAGGTGAATGAAAGGCTGTGTACTCTGGCAGGAAGGTGTTGATGAATTTAGTGGAGGTGACCTTAGGTACAACCTCACCTGCCCCACAGCTGGGACATAGTGAGAGGTGGCACCTGTGGAAGGGGCAGAAAAAATGAGTGTGTCAGCTCCTCCCTCAGACACTGGAGTTCACAATCTGGCATATTAATTTGAGCTGCTTTTCTTGGATGAGATTTGTCTGGATGGTTTTTCAAGTCCTGTGAGGTAGATTGAATTCAATTTTTCATCTTACTCATCATTAAGTGTGTAATGGGCAGTTTCAGGCTTGTAATGAAACTAGGTCAAACAGTAGCTGGCTTGTATAAGCTCCAAATGTCTGGTTCACTAGAGTCTGGTATGTTTTAAATGAGAATAGATGGTATTTTGATGTACCTTAAAAAGCAGAAAAGGATAAATGTACATTACCCATGAATAGATTTTTCTTATAAAATATGATGGAAATCAATTTAGTCCCAAGTCCAGCATTTCCCTCTTCAGGCCTTTGGGATGTGGTCATAAATGCAATTTCAATGTCCAAAATTCAAATTATGTAGTTTAAATCCTGCCAGCTGTCACTGCACTAATTCTAATCAACATTGCAGAAAAGATATTTTGAAGTCAAGAATTTAAGTCTGTATGGGAATATAATGCAAAGTAGCATGAAATCTTCATATAGCCCCACACACACTCATTCAGTGTTACAAGTACTTTGTTTAGCTTCTGACACAATATATAAAACACCATGCAACTATCTCTAGCAAAGTTAATGCAAAAAAAAAAAAAAAAAAAGCCAAAAACAAAACAGTTCACCATTCTCATTTTTGAAATATTAAACAGGTCTTTCAGGACCACAGATGAAGAAAAACATACAATTTATGATTTGTAAAGTTTGCAAATGCACATCTTTGTACACTGTTCATAACATAGGAAATAGAAATGAAGAAATGTATGCTAGACACTGAAATACCAGATTGCAAGGCACAGTCTTGGGGTTCTCATGTCAGCATTCCGGCTGAGCAAGCCACCAAGACAGGCTCCACCATTTCTCTTCACACCTTTTCTTTCTCCTGAGCTTCTCTGGGGCAAAACTGCTTTTTGCCCTGTGCTTATAAGAGTAGTTGATTTAATCAATAACTAGATAATGAATTATTACAATGACACCTGGTTGTGATAGATAACAGGCTATGATAGATAACAGCACACTCAGTCAGTAGACAAAGTGTCAAAAACCATATAAATATCAACAGTGGCCATGATATTTACAAATTCACAGAAAAACAGAGTGAGGAAAGTTTTCAGAAAGTGCTGGTTTCCCATCTTCAGAGTCCTAGAGTCCTTTAGTATAACCCACTCTTTGAACCAAAATTTATGCTACTAAAAATTGCTGCAGGTCCTACTGTACCTTTCCTGGACTAAACTCCCATCTGGATCAGTCTTGCTCCAGTACCCTAAATCTCACTTTCCCTTCTGCTCAGCATCACACCTTTGGTATCTCCAGGGGTAGGGATTAGTCTTCATCTATTCCACAGCCTTGCAGGAAGAATACCTTCTTAAAAATAGGATCTGCAAATTCAAAACTACCACAGGCCAAAAAGAGTCAAATGTGTGGGTTTCCCATATTGTAAATGTTAGTCTATTCTGTTAGACTATTGTGTGGAAGTCAGTGCATGACCTGAGCATGTCTAATGGATCAGGCTTCTCTAAGAAGTTAGGGTAGGCTTAGCTGCCCTGTGCCTTTTATCAGCTTGCACTGGAGTATAGAAGCTTTATACCCTCAGCCAACACATCTCTGAGTAAGCGATATGCCAGTCCTCAGGAACTTTGTGCACTGAAACAGAGGAACAAATTGATTTTAAGCACCTCCAAGGCTTAGTCAGGACCTGAGTGTCAGCTGTCTGAAAACTGTGGACATGGTACTGGGACACAAGAAGCGCAAATGAAACATAATCAGAGGCAGGCAGCTGGTCCCTGGGCTTGAGGTAGCAGTTCAAACGAATACCTGCACTAGCCATTCACATTCTTGCCTTTTTGTAAGGAAAAAAATCACTGTTTTTTCTACCCTGACCCCACTTATTACTTGAGCTGAGTGAATAATTCACAGTATATATCTTTCCTGACAAACAGAGCTGATTTTTCTCTTCTTGGGCATGAAACCATCTGCCTGTAGCTATGAATAGGTTGTAGTTTCCTCATGTTTATCTCTCCGAAAAATGCAATGATTTCCACCTCCCCCTCTTTCACCTCCCTTCTCCCAGTCTTATTATCTCTACGGATTGATCCTGACCTGACCTCTGAACTGTTTTCTGGTCACAGAAATCATCAGGGTAGTGTCTTTCAGCCACAGGTATAGAGTCCTCACGTATGCTGCTATTTGCTATTGTTTAATATTTTTTGTTTGTTTGTTTTGATAGATGCTCTCAAGATGAACAATGTGTTATGATGAACACTTTTACACATTTCTAATATATTCAATATATTAAGATCTGGGAGAGGATACAAAAACAGGTGCAGCATAAAATAAAATTGAAAAAGGTTGGTTAATAGAATAAACAGTTTTCTGAGTAATTTCTAGACCTAAATCTGACATGGAAATTTGAAGTCAAACATGTTTGAAACCTTACAAATATTACTTTAAAATGAAATTTTTGCTATCCTTTATTGTAGTAACATTCTCTGACAAGCAGGTACAGCAGTGGCAGGGTGCAGGTTGAATGAACCACAAAAAAAGATGAATATATTAAAAAGCTCACAAGTATTTTTGGAAGAACTTATGTTTTATTTGGGATGTATTTTGCTAGAGTCATTCCAGCCTTTTTTATGCTTGATTAATCATTGCTAATTTGTGAACTGACTAAGACAAGGGTTACTTCTCACTGCAAGCATGTGAGTCATCTTGGTGGATCCAAGGCATGTCACTCTCTGTCTGCTGTAAAATTATATTTTTCTGTCTTTCTAGAAGCCTGTTGTCTAATTCAGCCCTACAGCTGGATCAACAAAACAGCACTGAGTGAATCATTCGCTGTCATCCCTGTAAGCAAGGTTCTTGCAGCAACTCTGAGTCAAGTCTAGAACTAATGCCAAATTTAAAACATGGCCCCATCTAAGCTGTTTCTTTACAAGTAAATATAATGTCTGTAGTAATCTTAAAGATTTATTTTTATTCTCTGGAAACAAATCTGAGAAAAGAGATGGGAGAGGCTTGCTGCTGCACTGAAATCATGTGAGCCTCAAACAGAAATGCTGATAGTAAGAGATACATATTACAAGATTTTATATCCTTAACATGCTGGACACCTCAAAGTATATTGACTGCTTTTGGTTCACTGATCTCAACGGCAGTTTAAAGCATTTGCTGTAGCAGGAGATAAGAATCATTTTACAGGATGGAATGTACCAATATGTGAAAGACTGTCATGTGAACCACGGCATCTTGGATTTCACATCGAATCCTAATACTTATTTAGGCTACTTAAGTGCACCAATCACTGGCTGTCAAGAGATGGATCAAGGTGTTCAGAAGTGGCTATTTAATTTCTCAGATTTACATTAGACACTTAAGCATGCAATGAATTCTGCTTTTTCAATTACTCCAGCTGGATGAACAATTTTTGTTTGTTTGTTTGTGGGGTTTTTTTGGGGGGGAGGGGTGTTGTTGTTGTTGGTTTTTTTTTTGTTAAAATTATTTCACCTTTTTTATGAAACCTCTGAAAATTAAATTATTTTGATAAACATTTCAGTAATAGTTGCTTTCACTCTTGAGATGCTTGAAAACATTTCAGTTCTTTTCTGTTTTTCTATATTTTAATTAGGAGTTCTGTTAGTTATAAATGGCCACAAGTTATAAGATATTTTCTGATTAGCTAATCTAGCAAATTATGGTCAGCAAATTTATCAGAAATGCTATTGGCTTGTATTTCTTTGGGATTATTCCAGCACAATGTGATCACCTCTGAAAGGATGAAGGAGAGGCAATCTACCTGAAATCCTGTGGACTGCAGCAAAATTAGGGAGAGCAACTTGTCATTTCCTGTCTTTCAGCTGTCTGAGTGTATTCCTGATCTATTCTTGTGGCAGTTATCTCATGGCCTGTAGTGCTGTACCTTTCTTCCTGCGTAGGAAAAATGGCATGGGATCCAAATAGTGATACAGTCTAGACAGATTTACTGCATGACTTATTTTGAACAGCTGAATTGTCTATATTCTTTGCTAATATTAAAGTACAATTTTGGTGGTTAGGTTGGCTGGTTTCAGTACTTGTTGGGATTTTTTTTCTGTTTCTGCCTATGAGAACTCTGGTTTGCAATATGCTCTCACTTCTCCTGTGTCTGTGACAGTTTTAAGATTTGCATAGTCCCTTCTTTTATGCTTCTCACTTTTTTGCATTAGTGCCATGTCAGTAAAGACTCCTTTGTCCTCATATCAGCATAACATCAGTCCAGTGCAGTGGAAAGTCCATCCCAAAGCACACAGATTCTAAAAATCACTCACTTTTCAGCATTTGAGTCATTCTGGAATCAGAGTCATAACACCTTTACCATATGTAAGTTTCCTCGACTCTACAGAGAGACTCTCAGTAGCTCATGTCCTCATCCCCTTTATCAGGCTTTAGCAACACAAGTTTCATACGCCAAGATCACAGAGCTATGTGGACATGTAACAAACCCCTTGTATTTTATTTTAAATGTATGTACTCAATTCCTGTTTGATATCAAGTCAAGGAGAGCATTTACTGACCTTGCACCTTGACTTAATGAGATCCAAAACTATAGCAACTCAGAAGTTACAAATCCACCATCTAACAGATGTAATTAAGGAGTCAATTGTCAAATACCAGGGTGAAAGACTGAAGCCAAGACAGACCATTTTTGGAAAAGCAGACTTAGCGGTGGAGTGGAAAAAGCTTCACAGGAACATGCAAACTTTATAGCTAAAACTGGGGTTCTAAGTAGAGGACAGTCCAAACATGCAAGTAGGATTTCTGCAGCTGCCTAGTTCAGGGTCTCTGGGGCAAGAGCAGAGGAAATTTTTGGACTGAATGTCTGGATGTAATTTCTCTCTATATTTTCATTTTATTTGAAATCTTTGTGAGAGGAAACAGCCAAATGTGCTCTAAAGAAGGGACGTGAGGTGACAGAGAAAATTTCTAAACTGCTTTGCTAGCTGAAATTGAGATTGACTCATATTCTGACCTGAGTTATTTGGTTGCCTCTTCATAAAACATATTAGCACCTACTCCTCCCTTGGAGAGGAGATTTAATGGCTAGTACGTTTCAGCAGAGGAATCCCCCTTTTGCTTCTCACCTAAAAGTGTACCATGTATAAGGTGACATGTAACTGTGTAGGAACTGACATACTTTTCTCAGGAGGATCTAGTAATTTTTCAGACTTTGGCAAACACAGTGTATGTTTTTTTTGTTTTCGTTTTTTTTCACAGATTAAAGGCTAATGTCTACTTGGCCTATGATGTGACAGTATAATTCTGCTGTGGTATCAAAGGCACATATCCATCAAACAGAACTAAATAATCACAGTCCTTATTTCTTAATTAGTTACCAATACAAGACCTGAAGGACTCTTTGTATAGGAAAACTGCTGCTCGTGAGAAATTTTTATCTGGAGAAAGTGGTATAATTGTTTAGACATGCAGACACATAGTCATGCTTAAGAGTTCATGCATTTGGGGACATTTATTTATTTCTTAAGAGTAGAATTAACTAAACATCTGGCATAACAGCTCATCATCCTGTGAAGGTAGCCCACTGATTAGCATTCAGTAAAAATGGTCCTTCCACTTCTATAACAAGGTATCTATAAATGTTTACAGGTAAAAGAACTGTTCTATGTGTGGCTAGAGTGTGAAAAAACTTTAATAAAAATGCTCCCTTAACATTTGGTAAGCAAAAAAGTGATGAAGCAAATGAATTAGATGTATCAAAGAGCTTTCCTTCAGCCTTCTGTTGTAGAATTAAAAAGGACGACTTTAAAGAGCTTATGACGAGAGACTCCCTCACAATAAACATTTCTATACAAATGAATCTTAAGTGAACTATATTTAATTGGGTGAAAAAATATATAAAAAGAAATTATAATCAATAATGTGAACAAGGTTAGGTCAATGGTAGGAATGGTAGGACCTCCTAAAGAATGATCCTTTAAGCTTCCTAATCTCTTCTTGAGAAGATGTCAATACGGGCATCACATTAAAGGAATTTTAGCAATATAATCTTCAGCTGACACTAGGAAAGACATCCTTACCCAGTTTAATGGAATCATATCTTTATAAGTTTAAGAAGTGATTAAAAGTTTGAGTTACTAGGATAGTACATTTTAATAGAAAATTTTCAACTGTATTAGAAAATACCTGTGCAGAGTACAAGGTGAGGTTGCAGTCATTTTGCATGTCTAGATGAGAAAATTATTGTGACACTGAAATCACAAGAAACCATATGGTTGGATACTTTAAAAATTTATTTTGAGTTTTAGGGGTTTGTTTTTATTATTTACTTATATTATTATACTATTCACTTTATGCTTTTATACCTGTTTGTTCAAGCAAACTTGCAATACTTGTATAATTCAGCTTAATCTTCCGTTTTATAGAAATGTCATGGTCTCTATCTGGATGACATATTTAAATATGAGCATCAAATTAAAAAAAGAAAATGGTATATCTCTGTGATGTAGGGAGAAATGTTCAGGCTTAGTATAGCACTCCATGTTAGAATACCAGAGTGGCTGGAGGAATTATTAGTACATATTTCTAACGGACTTTAATTCGTTCATGTATAATTTGTACTTAAAAAAATTCCTTGAAAGAGATACTTCCTGAATTGGGAACCAAGGGACAACTAAATGAGACAAGAAACAAATATAGAGATATTCAGAAACAAACTCTTATATGCCTATGACAGAAATAAACTACCAAATACTGCATTAGTCAGTGAGGGAGAAGAATAAAGCAAGATGGAAAAGAAATTATCTTTTTGTGGCAGTTTTTTTCTCCACAATTCTGACAATTCAATGACAGATGTAATTCTAATTTGTCTCCTGTTGAGGGTAAAAAGATTTAAATACTTCACTTCTGAAAACTATACTCTTGTCTCAGCCCCTTGAGGGATTTTGAACAGTGGAATGAAGAAACTTTGGGAAGGGTGCTCACGGTTTAAGGGCAATGACAATATTTAAGAGATGTTGACAGGCATCTTTTACCTCATGCAGAGGATGTTAACTTGTGGCATTACAACACAGAAGTTAAAATGTTTTTTCACATAGAAATGAAGCTTTGAAGCATTCTGAAATACAGTAATATAGAAAAAATGTCTTTTCATCCTTTACCCAGGTCTAGATCAGTTACAAGCCTACATTTTTAAGGGGTTCTCTTATAAGATATCACATCCTGATTGAAACCTAAGAAGAAAAAGCAAAAACTCAGACTACCAGAAGATCCAAAATTAATCTCTAACAAAGCAAGAGATTCACCAAAGTCCAATCTGTACATCAGTTTATTTTCAACTTGGAGTTCAAAAGAAATAGCAGCTCTGTGGTTAAGCAATGATTGAAGAGGTCAGTAACAGATCAAAGCAAAGGATAGGAGAGAGATGGGTGAGCATCTGGGAGGGAAAATGGATAACATTTTCCTTGGTCTGGTCTCAGGAAGAAATGAGAATGTGGGGGAAAGAAGGTGAATGAAAAATAAGGTCAAACTTCTAAGGAGAAATACTTTTGCTAGAATGAATTGTGAAAATTTCCAGAGAAAAACTTGAAAGATGCGACCACTGCACTTTAATCCTTCAAAATGATTTCTGCTACTAGTCGCTCATTTGAAACCTCTTTGTTTCAAGACTCATTACACAATTAAAATGCCCCAAAACTCCAAGCCAGAGTTATTTTTCCTCCTTAGTGCTCTGCTGTGTTGCACTGTATTTTGAAGAGATTTTTTTGTTCCTTTTATTTTCCTGAGATTTTTCCTCTGGAAATGAAAGCGTCTTCTATATTAGCCTTATAACACTAGATCTCTATTTGCATGGCATTCCTATAATTTAAGGATATATAATTCCCTGGTTTTGTTAATATTTGAAAATCATTTTGCTCCCATTTTAAAATCAGAAGGCAAAAATAATCCTTGCTCTTTACCACATTATCTACAGGCCTATAGCATTATTCACTATTAAAAAGTAAATTTCTTAAAATAGTGAAGTTTAATTTCATTAAGCAACTAATTGTTCTATATATCCCACATCTTTGCAACACAACTTTGGTTTTGGGATTAGGGTATATATATTCTTGTACTACAGTAAACACCTCTGAAATATTAGATTCTTGGCCTAATTCCATCTTCCTGTCTTATCTAGCGGACTTTTATTTATATCCCCAGTTCCTTTTGTTGATGGTGCTCCTGACCTGCACATGATAATGGTTTGCTGCTTTCTTTGGAAGAAATTTGTGTCTGTTGGTAGGGCTGTTAGTGATTTCACAGTGTCTCAAATATTTATCTGTATATTACATATCAGAATCAAACCAAAAGACAATATTATATGTTTGACTCCTAAAACATGAAGGAAAGTATTGTGTATATCCTGTTAGCAGAATACAGGCTCTTTATAAAGGCAAATTCTGTGGGTGGAACAGGGAATATGCTATAGATGCATAATTACTGAGAAGTAAACATGCCTCTCTATGGTCCAGAGGAATGTCTCGTGCCATTTGATAGGGATAATGGAGAACTTACCAGCCATTTCTGTAGGAATATTGTACTTCAGCATTTTTAGGGAATGAGGTACTTTTTCACAGGATGAGGGCTATAATCTAATGAAACACTGAAAAAAGTAAATTATCTCCTTTGGATCAGTTAAAAAACCCCGTGTGTCTTCTAATGTGTTTTGTACAGAGCCCAATTCCATGGTTATGGCTTAGGTCTTGGGAGATAATCGCTCAGTCTGAGCATATGCCCCCAGGGTTGGCAGCAGTTGAGCAGTGGGGTTTGAAAGTCACAATTTTGGACTTAGGCAGAATTTAAGTACTAATTTGTGGGATTTGGAAGTTTTCCCAAGATCAGAAGCTGTGGTGTAGCACAGAACAAAATCCAGTTGTCTTGTGTTGCAACCCATAAATACTGGGCTCTGGAAAGCCCAATGAAATAATTTGGCCATTAAAATACTGTTTTAATGGAAAATAAAAAGATTAAGAGATGGTGGTTTTAGGAATCTAAAGATCTAGTTGCCAAGTTTTTTTCTTTTTGTATACTGATAAGGTAGATGATATTCTGACAGTGAATATTTTAAACTATTGAGGTAACTACTGGGATGGGGGGGGAATTACTGCAGTCTCTGTGACAGACCTATCAAAGCCTTTTCATAGTTATAATTTAAAATTACATTTTGCAACTAAACAGATGAGGGAAAGGAATTCGGAAGAGCAACTTCTTAAAGCTAGGCTTGTAGAAAAGAGCGATGAGAGTAATAGTAGTTTTAGAATTCTCTGCCACTTTGCTAAGATGAGAGAAAGCAAGAATTCATTGATTTTAGGAAGGTGGAAAAAAAATTTACTGAATGGATATTTGCAAAAAATTCTGCTCAGCAAAAAGAAAGAGTTAGTGCAGAAGGTGTCTCTTAGATACCCTAAATTCTCATTTCAAGTGCATTGTTATTGCAGAACGAACTCACATCCTACTGTGCCTTCCTACTTAGTCATGACATTCATCATGGTTAGAAATGTTATTTGCTGGGAAGGAAGACATGGCTTGGTAAATCAGTCTACATATAAATTACGTAAGAGAAAAGACCCTTACGTTGACTTCAGTAAGGGGAAAGACAGAATGTCAGATTTTTCATAACAGGCAGTTATTCAGCATGTGTGGATTAGAGCCATACTGCTGTAAACTCTTTTCTATAATCCTTTTTATGATCTGTGAGGCTGTATAATCAGGCACCTTATCAGTCTCTCTAAAAGGGAGAATAATTGCATCTTCAGAAGTCACATAGTGGAGACATTATTATTTTGATTAAAAACAAACACTCACCTTTCCCCCAGTGCAGGATCTTCACATGTGAAAGTGCTTAACCTACCTAAAAACATATTCCACAATTAAAGCAAATTGGAAGAATTTAAATAATCAGTGACAGGTTTGAAGTGTGTCTGGTACTGAATGAGGGAGCCAGACTACAGCTGTACTTAGCAAAGTGTAGTTTAATGTCAACTAGGGGAACAGGAGACTATTATACCTCTTTTTTCCTATTGCATCTATATAATGGTTGGCTCTGTGATGGTTTGATATTTCTAAAACAAATTCCTCACTCTGATAAGCACTGGAAAACATATTTCTAATGTTAATTGGCTTCAGTTTCAGTTTATCTGGAAGAAAAAAGGGTTAATAAAATCTTCTTTACTCTTCAAGTGCTAAAAGCCAAGAGTTTTCACTGCTTTCATTTGTAAGAAGAGCCTGATTGAATTTACTTCTGTTTCACTTTTAAAACTTCCTGGCTTTTCATTCACAAATCACACGTTTGTCTTCTCCCGGAAAAGCATTGCTTTTGTTTTTGTGACCTACATTTGTAGGGCTCCTAATTAGCAGGCAGCACTGGGATCTGCCGTACCTCAATAGCTCTGCTTTGGGATCCTTAGCTAAAAAGGAAAACGTGTTGCTGAAATCTCAATGAAAGTAACGATCCTGCTATGGGTCAGACCCTTATGTGCACCGTGTAAAAAAATGTATCGTAACTTCAAATTTCCCCATATATTGCGTTCAGGTCCTAGTCTGGCAGCTGCTGGAGTTAACATCAGAAGGATCAAACATAAATGTGAGGTGTTTTCATTGTCCTAAAGTACAAGCATTTTGTTTAGCAAAAAATTCTTCTCTGAACTGGTGTTTTCAATCATTTCCTTGTTTTTCTCTCTCTCTCTCTTTTTTTTTTTTTTTTAATTCTTTCTTTGGTTTCTGCAGATAAGCTGAGCATTATTTTAACTTTTGTGTTCAAATGATCATTCTGGCTTGTGAGAAAGTGGCACAACATCCTACTTAAACAGCATTAGACCACACAAGAACTAAGTCTTCTCTCTTTCAGTTGTCAAGTAAATAGGAGTTTGGCTGGAACTGGAATGCAGCATTTGACTCTGCTTTTTGTATTAAAAAACTTGTTACATACCGTGGTGAATTGATATGAACTGCTACATTCAAACACGTCAAACATCCAACTCCTCCCATCAGGAGGATCTTGTTACTTGCTAGACATTTGCAATCTCCTGCCATGTCTGTCCTCAACAGGGTCATGTCAGTAGCCTGGCATTTTGTCCTGCAGAGTAAGTAATGGCATTACCAGTAGATCAACAAAAGTTTCATTTTCTTTGGATTTACCTTCTGCTTGGCTGCATACTTTGAATTTGCTGTGTTAAAATACACTCTTTTTCTCCTAGAAATTTGCATATGATGAAGGCTTTTCCTAAATCTCACCAACTACAACATATTTCAAAATTTATAGGAACTTTAATTCTGTGGCCACTACTTCTCAAAATCAAGCTAAGCTGAAATTTGACAGTATATTCAAAAGCTGTAGGGAGAAACAAGTGCTAACAGCTAACACAGTGACTGCTGTTAGCCTGAGAATTTAGGCTTGAAAGGCTTGTACCTGGAAATGCATAGAATTTATTCGACAGTAACGTCTGTGCAATGCAAACCAGACACTTCAAGCTAGAACCACAAAGGCAGGAGGCCAGTATTAAGACACCTAAATTCTAAGCAACCTCTCACACAGAATACGAGATGTTCAGTCTTTCCCTGTTCTAAGATTATCTAATAGTACAGCAGAAAATCTGTCAGTGACAAGACTAGTTTGTTTACAGAAACCATTTCCTTTGGGGTTTTTCTACTCTACCCATACTCCATCATCTGTCACAAGAGTGGAAGCAATACTTTTGTGTATCAGATAGCCATTCTATATTTATGCTGTTGTGCTTGCACTTTATGGGAAGCTTTAGAATTCATTGTATATGCACTTTAAATACAGAACTTTTTGCAAAAGGTCTCATCTTCTGTGCCTACCTGGGAGCTCCTGCTTCTCTCACAATAGGAAACCTTCTGTATCTGATCAGTAGATCTGGAATACCTACAGGCTGTGTGACATATTGCACAGGGTCAGAAACGGAGCGGGTGCTGCGTACGGCCCTCTCCCAAGACTTGAGAAGAGAGTCATTTGCAGCCTGGATGCATGTATGTGTGCAGTGACTCATCCAGTCAAAAAGGTTGCACAGTGGAGACGGATGGGAATTGATGCTCATGCTAAGGAACCTCTACAGTGCCAAGAGAGACTTGGCCTAGATATCACTCCCAGGAGAAAAAGGAAGAAATGTTCCTCTTTTATTCAGTAGTCAGATGGTTTCAAGAAGGGGAGATGAAGTTTCATCTTTGTTTAAATGGATATTTAAATGTCTTTTGCAATGCAGTAAAATCTCAGTAGCAGAAAATTAAGTATGTTCTCCTAAAAAGAAGTTTTCTTATTCAGCTGGACAGTTCAGCATATGGATACAAGTCACCCCTTCTGTTGTGCTTTCTAACTCTGGGGCTGTTGGCTATAATAGGATGATTAGGCAAACACTGGCTTCTCCTGCCCTGCATTCTTCAGTACATCAGATGTACTCCTCCTCACACAGGAAAATCATCTCCTAGCTCGGCTGTGGTTGAATTGGCTGCTCAGAATATTCCTACTTTTGACTTTTTGATGCCCACTTTCTGGGAGAAACACAGAGCATGCTTATAAATCACAGAGGAGTTAAAGGTCTCCGAACTGACATGCCTGTATTGTGCGGTGCAGTGCCAGGCAGAAATACAAAACCGAAGTTCAGAGAAGCAGCGTAGTGTTACGGTGGCACTGCAGTCACACTGGTGCACCCTTCTAGAAGGAAAGGCTGGCTGGCTCAGACCCAGCAGTGCTGAAGTAAACTGCTTTGGTTTCTTTAAAAGACTCAGTCACCCCCAGCTCCAGGCTTTTTGTGTCATATTTAATTTACGTAAGCATGTGCTTGTTTGCACTGTTGCAGTCATTTAGGGCCCTTGGACTTCAGTGATATTCATCACAAAGCACTTTGCCAGTGCCTGAAAGATTTTTTAGCAAACGCTGGCTGCTGAAAGAGAGCTGCTTCTTGAACTTTGCTTGTTCTGTCAGCTCCTCAGAGCATCTTTGTGATGCACATCTCGGGTGCAACTTGTTTCTATGTCTGCAAAACATGCAAGCTCTCACTCTAGTCAATGGAAATAGAGTCTGGGGAGTACAAGGAAATAGTCAGCTGACCAGTTATAGATATTTATTTTAGGTGATCTGAATTGACTTTCCATGTAGGACTTTTAATATGCCAACCTGCAAGTTGTCCCCTCATGCCAATCTGTTCTCTGAGTGCTGAAGTGACAGGTGTCACAGGAGCAATGCAGATCTGTGGTTACAAGAATTTCCACTGCACAGAAATGATGCCTTGATGTTAGTGGTTTGCCTTGAAATTTTTCTTTACCCTGAAATCACCTTTCATTCAATCCACATTACAGCAAGAAC
The DNA here is from genome assembly GCA_013398115.1 of Falcunculus frontatus. Taxonomy (NCBI): domain Eukaryota; kingdom Metazoa; phylum Chordata; class Aves; order Passeriformes; genus Falcunculus; species Falcunculus frontatus. Next base: position 241,141 of record VZRV01002858.1, read on the forward strand.
AAATAATACTTATCTGTGAAGTCTGAAATAGAGCTTGCAAAGGTTTAGAAAACCTGATGTTTGATAGATATAAAATGATCCTTACTGAACTCTTTCCATGTGTCCAGCAGATGAATTGTGGATGCTCTGATTACCAGACTCCATTCTAGGGACTTTTGTACATGAATGTCAGCTTGTATTTTCCTTCTTCTGCAGATTCACCTATAGATTTAACAGAAATCTTATCTTCTCCTTTCACATGAACTGTTATTGGGCCTTTTTTACAGGAGAAAAGTATAAGCCTTTTCCTTGTCTTCTGTTTATTGACAATTACCGGCACCTCAGAAATCATAATGTCTCAGTGGAAAAGCTAACATCCCAGTATCCTCTCTCATATAATCCAGGGGGTTCAAAGCTCTTCACTGACTTCTTCACTTTCCTTCTCTAAGAATATCAAGAAATTCTCATATGGCATTTTCTAACCTTAAATGTCATTTTGACAACCCCACAAAATCTAATGCATAAATGGAGTTCTTGCCATGAAGTCTATTAGTGATTCTACACTGAGATTAGAGTGAACAGGAAACAACCACTCTAGAATAATAACTGATTTGGCATGGCTGTATCCCAGCTTATTCTCTGTAATGGCAGGTCAGCTTCCTAGATGATCATTGCAGACTTCAAGCCCTAGGGGCCTCCTGAGTGGAGGCAGCTGCCATTTTAGCAGTGGGACTGGGTGCTCAAATGCATTCAACAAGTTCTACTCTCCTGCATTAGAGTGAAAGCAATTGTGGGTGCTTCTGAACTGCATGCATTTCTTTCCTCACATCTTTTTCATGCCATAGTGAACATGACTGATAACCATGCAGTAAAAAAAGGCACCCTTTGAAAATAAAGTTGCTCTCTTCCTCCCATCAAGACATTGGTAGACGCATATATGTGCACACTTGAATGCAATGCTAACTGCAATAACAAGCAGGCAAGTGAAGCCAAATTGTCTAAAAGACTCCCAAAATCAGCAATTTACAGCTGAGTTAGAACTTGCAGGTTGATTTCTCCTGTTCCACATACGCTCCTGAGTCAGGTGATAGTTTGAACTCAGACAGTCCTTTTTCTAAGTTACTTTCTGGAAACAATCAAACTCAGTAATGTTCCTCTTCCCTTCTGTCCTCTGGTTCAACTCACAGCACCTACTTGGCAGTGAATATCAGCTCTCCTAAAATACTGACTTGAATAAGCAGAGAAAAATATCTCTATTTTTTGCTCTGGTTTAAATGCAAAAAACCCCAATCTTCATGCATTTGGAGGCAACTCTATTTCCCATTTTCTATCAGAAGTCTTGTTGATAGTCTTTATTGAAGAGGTTTTCCATGTAACCAGCCACACAGAGAGCTTAACCCCAGTATAAGGGGCAGTATATGTAAGACTGGTATTGGTATTGATGAAACAACAATATCTACTGAAACATACATGTTAATAAACATATTGAATGTTTTTTTCTTCAAGGTTTTTATTTTGAAGTTAAAGAATTCTGAGTTTTTCAGAAAACCTAAAATTAAAGCCTGTAAATACTTCATACATATAACAGTGATAAAGTGCACAGAAAAACTCTCCTAATATAGCACAAACTCTCCTACTACAGCAGTAGCAAGTGTGTTGTTTTGCAAGTAGACACTTAGTAAAAACCTGAGTCCAGCTTGGGGTTAGCAAAATCAGCCTTTAAGTGCTTTATGCAGAAGTTTGACAGTTACGGGACTCAAAATACACAGAAATTGTTCTTTGACTTGAACATTCCCTTTTGGTTTTATGATTATTATATCTATGTTTGTTGATCATTTTATCATCAAGTCTCTTCATCAGTTTTTAAAACATATAGTGCATACAGATATCTCATGCTGAAATGTCATGGTGAAAGAATACTGATTTCTCCTTACCCCATGATGAATGAAGGTTGGATTTGGCAAAAAGGAGACATCTGCAGTAAGCCTCCCACTTATGTAAATGGAATTGCCCTCTATCTTATCAGGTAAGGAGTTCAGTATTGTTAATAATATAAAATTACTGTTGAACTGTGTAAGTAATCTAACTGGAAAGAAAAAGGATGGGGAAAAAAAAGGACAAATTTGGCCTTTGCCTCCCCTTGAATACTTGTCTTACCAGAAGCCTGACACTGACAGTAACACCCTCCTGTGTATGTATGAAGCTAAGGTGGCCAATACCCAGCCATTCAGCAGATCTGGGCTGCTGAGTAAGGAAATGCATCTACAAAACACCACCAAGCCACTGGGGGGGTATCTGCTGGGTGGCCTGGAGCTGCTCTGTCCTGGTGATGGAGAGTGTCTCACTGCTCTGATTACAGACCTTTTGCTGCACAGCAGGAATTCCTTGAGTGGTCTCTGCAGCAGGAGTCAGACTGAAACAGATTTATGCTGTCATTCATGTTGACGATGTGTGATGTCTTTGAAGCATGGTGAGGCAGAAGCTGAAGCATCCAGCCCTTGAATACCTATTTGAAAGGATTATGTGACCTACCACAGCCAAAAGACTAGGCTCAAATGTACAAGGGCTTCCAGGGTTAAGTCTATGATAATGTACATATACAACAAAGAAGTTTTGCCAAAATGTGTTTCCAACCTATCATATTAATTCTTTTCTTTTATAAACAGGTTTTATTGTTTAACTTTGTATATGGGACGAGATGCTCACCTGAGGGTTAGGTGATTTGGGATGGTTGACACCACCTGTGAATCTGATCTGTAGTTTGTTCTGAAGCTGCACTAAAGAAGTCAGCTGGTCTCTTTATCCCCTTATGTGCAGCCTTTGTTTCTACAGTGCTTTGGCTTTGTAAGAGAATGAGAAGGTTTTACTACCTAACAAAGAAAGCTTTCATTGGGGCCCAGCTAGGAGAGTCCAAAATTAATGTTCTCAACAATGATGCTTTGTTCTCTGAATCTTTTACTTTTTCAGATGGAAGAAAGTTAAATATAACCTGGATAGGGTATTCTAAAGAACTACATGCCAGTATTTGATTAACTACATTTTTGCTTGGTTTTTTGTGGAACATGATTTACGCAATCACTCTCTGAAAGTCTGCACTCAGCCTCTTGGCTAATTTCAACACAGTTTGATAGGGGAAAAACATTTAGAGATAACTACCCTTTTATAAGTTTTGTTCAAATAGGCACTTGTGTAAAGGAAATGGGTCCTGAAAGTCTTTGAAGTGAACATAAGATCACAGAAAAGTTCAGACTGGACCAGAGCTCACGAAATCAACTGGTCTAATTCCCTGCTCAGAGCAGACCTAAACAAGTCAACTTGTCTAGTTGAGCCTTGAACAATTCCAAAGGTGGAGATGCCATAATGTCTCTGCATGGTCTGTCCCCGTATTTGACTACACCAATGATTAAAAAAATTAATCTTAATATACAACTGAAAATTCTCTAATTGATGTACTTCACCTCTTGTCCCATTGCTGCACCTCCAGGAAGAGTCTGGCTCTGTCTTCTCTGCATCCTCTGACCAGATTATCATGGAATCTTATGGATGGAAAGTACCTTTACAATCAAGTCCAGCCATTAACCTAACACAGTCAAGTCCATCACTGAACTACATACCTAAGCACCACATCTGCATGTTTTTAAATACCTCCAGGAATGATGATTCCACCACTTCCCTGGGATGCCTGTTCCAATGCTTGAATAATTTTTTTCTAATATCCAATCTAAACCTTTCCTGGTGTAACTTGAGGCCATTTTCCACCATCCTATCACTTTTTACTTTGGAGGAGAAACCAACTCCCATTTCACCACAACTTCCTTTCAGGTAGTTGTAGAGAGTGATAAGGAGTTCCCTGAGCCTCCATTTCTCCAGACTCAACAGCCCCAGCTCCCTCAGCTGTTCTTCATAAGGTTTGTGCTCCAGATCCTTCACCAGGTCTGTTTCTCTTCTGAGAACCCTGCAGTGTAAATTCTTTTTTCATATACAATCTGTATTTTTTCATATACAACTTTTTCTCATATATAATTCAGTGTTAGCACATACTGAGCAGAAGTGTTTGAGAAATATAGTAATTTACAAATAAAATCTCTGATATAAATAGGTTTTTTTTAGCAGCAAGTGTTAAAAGTTTTAAATAGTAGAACTAACAGATCCTTCAGATTTGTGCTCATGCATCCAGAAATTAAAATGAATTTTAACACAAATGAAAAAACATATCTAGACTATTTGCCTCTTTTTTTCCCGAGAGGCTCATGACCTGTAAATATTTGAAGACTATGAACCAACAAGCACCAATCATGTACCACAAATGGAGATGATTGAAATAAATGACTCGGTGTTAATCAAATGTGTGACAGTTGAATTCTATTGTATGAATTGTTGCCAGTTTAGAAAGGATTCAGAACGTATTTTTGAACATACACTTCTGAGAACCGAGTGAAAAGATTCAAATGGTGTGGCCACTAGACAAATTTCACTGAAGAAAGGAAGAGATTAGCAAATTTATCAGCTGTGGTAAATCACCTGGGAAAACCCGAGTCAGATATTTTTACTATGATAAATCCCAAGATTCTTCATGGATCTTGGATGATCCATGATCTCTCTTTGATCTGTTCAAGTACAATACATAAGAGTCTGAACCATGTGTTTTAAACTCAGACTTTAGAGAATGTTAAGAAAAATGGACTAAATAAACAACTCCTCCTACTAAATGGAATTAATTTTCTTGTAGAAGCAATCTTATCAATAGTACAATACATTTTACAAGAAATAAGGTGGAACAGGAAAAGGAAACAGTTCATTACTCATAATAAAAACATCATTAGCATAAACAGTTCAGCAGGCTTTAATCTTCTTTTATTGTAACATGTATTGTGAAAATACGTAGTATTGTAATATGATCCTGAAATACAGCTGTAATATCCTGCTGAAATACAGCTGAACAGGTACGATGCATGTAAGCTCTCAAATATATGTCTTCAGGTAAGGGCATGAAGAGGCAAAGCCAGCTTATGAGTAGTTCAAGAGAAACTTCTTTGTTCAGTTTTGTGTTTCTATTTTAATGATGCTTGCAATGGAAACGAGCAAATGTCTGCAGTGGATGTTTTCCATATTATGCTGGAACACTGGAAGACCATTCTCATTCATATGATATATGATATAAAGATACTCAAATAATTACAAAATAACTGGTGTCATTTTTACTGCAGGTGATATTTTCATTTCACTGTTATTTTGTTTATTTTACTTCTGGCACTCTATTTATTTGGCCGTGAATTTTCCTGAAATTGTGCATGAAGTGCAATTTAGACTCTCACAGTGGAATCTGACACAGTAAGAGTTCAGCAACATATGTGATTTTTACTTTGTTCCTAACTCAATATAGTAGTTAATAGTTAGTGGTGCAAGTATGCTGAATTCCACAAGTGAAATAAAAGGAGCGGTGGTATTTACAAGCTGGTGCATTATTTAGACAATTATTGCTACTTGCTGTCACATTTAGATGCTCCCCTATGGCTTACAAAATAAAGCTTCACAATAGAGTTATACCTCTCTGCCTTTGATTAGCCAAACAAAAGACAAGGAATGAAGAGCTAATGTTTTACTTCATACCACATCAAGATTTAGCTTGCCAAACCTGATTCCGCATTAACTTGACTTCCAGTCATCACTACTGAGCATAATGCAAATCAATATTTTCTGAGCTCTCTTTATCATGTTTCTAAGGTTGTCTGTGAGAATTAAAAGCTCACAAAACATGTCATAATGAAGGGCCTGGAAGCCTCTTCTCACCCTCAGTATTCACATTACCTCTTTATTTCCACCCCTTACAAAGAGAGTAATCACCAAGAACTCTGCAGGAGCCTTTTCAATCCCTGCAGTTCCTTTTAACATTGGGATTGAAATAAAATTTTGGAGACAAACCTGAAAATAACCTGTACACTTTTCTGTAAAATGTTAACACTATTTTTAAGCAGAAAGTGGAGTTAAATTTATATATCACAGAGATAAAAGGTCATACCTAACGCTTGGATAAATCCCACTCCTGTCCACATAAAGGGCAATTTATCGAAGCCATGACCGTATGCTATTTAAAGACCAGCCAAGCAAGGACCTGGAGGCCTTCAAGACTGCACAGAGGAGAAATAAATAAAGAATATGGTTAATATTTTGCATTTTGTATAAAGAATAGTTTGAATTACACTTTTTTTGTGAGCCAGTTCAAAATAAAGATCTGGATGCAGAGAAGAGAGAAGAAAAAGCTGAAACTGAAGATGCATCTCCCTACTCCTGAAGCTTAGTAGCTTTGGGAAATTCTAGAAGATGAGTTTCTTGCCACAGAAAACTTGTCCTACTCACAATTTTGGAGATGGTATGGACTTTCACTACTTCAAACTGGTCTTCAATGTCTAATCCAGTCAATTTTAACATCAGAGCATTCATCATCAAAGGCGGATTTTCTTGAAAACAGGGAGACTAAAAGTGAGCTACCAGATTCTATGCCTCATTAACTTAAGCAAATAAACTTTGCAATGTATTTTGTAAGCTGTGTTATTAAAGGGATAAGTTTTTTGTCTTCAGGAGGCCTTTGGAAAATGGTAAAGAATCTCACTTCTCTGAAAATTAGAAATCTCTAATTTGAAGTCTAAATATACAATTGGATCAACTGTTGCCAGTTATTACTAGAAAAATTGTTTAGTTTAGTAATTTTGACCCACTTGCAGTAAACCTCATAAGTGTATACAAAGAAATCATGTCAGCTTAGTTGTGTTTAAGATGAAAAGCCCAAATTGTTTCAGGTGCTCTCATAAGAAAATATTTATTTGTTATCATTATAAGGGACATTTCTCAATACATCTTTCATTTTGAATTTGTCTTTTCTGACTGGTGAGATTTTCATGCAGTACTCCTCAGGCTGGACAAATCCTGATAATGTCAGCAGTTCCTCTGAACTGTGCTGCAGATGCTCCAGCTAATGGATTCTGATGTCGTCTGTTTTCCAGTTGCACAAAGCCAGCAACTCCCAGCGATTTTCTGGTCAACTAATATACATGAGTACATCCTTTTAAACATTCATTTTCAAATTTTGAATTCTTGAATCATAGCAGAAACTCCAAGTTAGTAGTGGCAAGAGTCCAAATTCAACCTGCCTCACAATAAACACCTGCCATCAAAGGGAACTCGGGAGAATAACTGCCCTTGTTTAATCAAAAATAAATGTTAACTTGAGCTACTCTAAAAGATAGGGTAAAGGGAATTTTTCTATAAATTATTTATGACAAGAGAAATTTTTTAATCGTATTTCAGTCTACCATCTAGTCTGATGCACTCATAGATCTGTTTCTCAATGGGACTGAACATATCTATGGCTGGAAACAGTTCTCTTCTTGCTGTATTTTTATTCTGCATAAACTTTTTATTTGATTTTTTCACCACAAGATCTTAAATTAAGAAGATCATTAATATGTTTTGAGGTCTCTCTAATGTTATAGTCTTTTAAACTTCTTGACTAAATCTCACTAATTTCCACAAAATTAATTAGGTGCACTTTTTCCATTATTTTATAGTGTGACAAAAATATGTTTTTAACTGTCAGCAACATTTTATGCTAACCAGTGTCTAATAGATGATGACATTTCAATACCTTTGAACTGCTTACAGTGTGACGCTGTTGAAAGAGTCTGTGAACCAGACTGATATTTTCTTTCAAAGAAGGTGGAAAGTTATTTTTTAAACATTTGAATTTTTACCAGGCGAGAAGGATTTGTATTGTTTTGTATAGTGGATCATACATTTTTTTTGGATTAGGAATGCAAGTATGAGCTGATTATCATCCTTCAAGAGATACATCAACATGCTTAATACAACACAGACCTAAACAACAGTGTTTCTGGAGGAAGAAGAAAGGACAAAACCTAGAGTACTTGGAAAAAATATGTTCTTTTCACAGTCCCTGTGCCCTGCACACTCTCCTCTCTCTTCAAACCAAACACAATGGCAGCATTCTTAAAGATGAAAAAGAAATGTGTGATTTTGTATAAACGTGTTGGAGTCTTTGTATAAACCTTATCCCCTTTGAAGGCGGGGCAGTGCGGACCCGGCTGCAGCACGTCACCTTGCAGGATCACCCTGCCCTACTGCCTTCTCCTTGCTGCTTCCCTCACACCAACATCATGACCAACATAACAAGGAAGGAGGGGAGGGTGCAGTGATATATTTGGAGGATTTGTTCGAGTATTTAAAGGGGCATGGGGGAGAGTAGTGGGAATCCATGTTTCTTTTAAGAGAAAGGTCCTGGAGGGAAACTGGGAGCTACTGAAGAAATTCTCTGGAATACATTTGGAGATGGTATGTACTTTGAAGAGAAAAACAAACAAATGAAACAGAGAAACTGATAGTTTAGAGAAAGTTCTGAATGTTGCTGGTCACTGATAAAAGTCTTCTGCTTCAGAGTTTAAAAATATTGTCATACTCGGCACCGTTCAATAACTCTAATTTGGCCATTAAATTCCTGTCACCTTTGCCCTCTCCTAATGATTGTGACAAAATGCTGTCTGCAATCAGTAAGACTCAAACCTTGTGGGAATGATTTGAATAAACAATCAAGTCTGCATCTCATCCATCACCTTGACTGATTTCTCTATTCCCTGTTCACCTCTTCATGACATTTGGCAGGTCACTTGATATAAAATATGCAAACAGTGAACCGAAATAGCCCAAGTCTGCTGAAATACGCTGACTGAACCAGTTGTCTTAAAGTAGCTATGAATCTTTGCATGGCAGGCACAGATATTTTCTGTAGGTTTTTTCCTTGCCACCTAGGCTAGTGGTATTTGTCCCCTTCACATTCACAGCACTTGTACTTACAAACCCACTTCAGGTGAAGATGGATATTTTCTGTTAAATCTCTTGGATAGGTGGAAAAATATTTTAAGAAAAGGAAGGAACAGTTAGCTGGAAGAAAGGTGGTAGGAGTAGAATCAAAGTACTGATGAAAACAAGTAAAGGAATGAGGTGGGAAATTAAGCCAACAGAAAAATTATATGTAGAGTTTATCTTCTGCTTTAATGAAATTAGTAAAGACACTTTTAATGGGGTTGAATAGGCCTAAAATTGAGTTATATTGAGGTACCTCCAGATGGAATCATCTGAGTATTTCCAGGGCTCTTTGAGTACTTACTGACACCCTGCTATCCACCTTCCTCTCTGCCAGTGTCCCTGAGCTGGCTGTACCTGTCAGCAGCCAGCACACACCAGCTCCCCTACAGCTGCTGCACAGCCCAGCCTGGTGTGCAAGCACAAGACTAAATCTGAGTCAGTTCGAAGTGGTATGGGCTGCAAAGGATAGGGCTGAGGTCTGGGCATATGGTCCTTTCTGCCAGCTGTGCTGTGTGTGGCAAGAGGCTCCTCAAGAAGAGCAGCAGGATATCAACTGGCAATAGCAATCTCCGAAACATTCAGAGCTCACCTGGGGACTCCTTAAGCCTAGTGTCTCAGCACAAGTAAAATGATCTGAATATCTCCTGGGAGATCTACAGAAAAGCATGCTTTGGGTTTTTTCACACCATTCTCCTGTCTCCTCTTTCCATGGTCTTCATTTTCCTGTACCAGCATGTTTGCATGTGTTTGTGTTTCTTACATGCCTATGAAAGAAAAAGAGCTGAAAGAAAGTGTCTTAGTACTTAATAAAGCTCAGTATCAAATCACTTTATATGATGGGTCTTTTTCCTTTAGCTTTTGTAGGGAAACTTAACTAATTAGGGGCAAATTTACCCTAGTGTGGAATTAGGAATAATTCTTGGTATGCTCAGGTGCTAGAATATATCAGTGATCACCTGTGAAATACCTGTGCGACTAAAGTTCAAGAACCAGTCCTACCTGCTCTCCACAAGAAGTCCCGATTCCAGAATTTAGGGTTTGAAGTACAACGCCAGACTGGTTTGGGGAGGAATTAATTCTGGTTTACATTTCTGGATGTAACTCAAACCAACTTTTTCTCTTAACAGCACAGCCCAGAACTGACCCTAGCTGCTGATTTCTGCCTTTCCTATCTGTGTCGGTAGGCTCTGTTTGAGATAGTTGTATTATAAACCAAATCTTTTAAAACAAAGGAATTTCAAAATAATCCCACCAAAGGAGGGGTGCTTGGAAATTCTTTTTCAGAGGTCATTTCATCTATCAGCACAAACTCAACTATGCCATTAAAGGCAGTACTCATGGAGCTGTATCTCCAATCACAGAAAGAGTGGCACTCAGGTCTCCCTCAGCATTGAGAGTGCCTCACCCACACATCAGCCCGGCTTTGCATTCCCTTCCTCTTGCTACCACTGGCACTTCCAATACACAGTAAACAAAAGGATATTAAATATTTTATAGCAGAAAAAATATTATATTCCCCTCACCCCTTCTTTTCCAGGACACTTTCAGCCAGGCAGACGCAGCCCATCCTGTGGCTGCACAACCATCTGCATGTGAAGGAGCTATGAATCGGGAAGATTTTTTAAACAATCTCTGAAGAAGTGACACAGACTGAGCAGCGGGATGAGCTACCCCAACAATGGCTGCGTTGCTACCAGGAGTCACAAGTGACAGCAAATCTGCTTCGTCTATGTCTAGACTATACTGCAGGTACAGCCATGAACAGTGTGTGAAGTTGTTTGTTATGTCAATAAAGAAAGATTATATCCCCTTTTTGAATTATTCTACTTTTATTGCTGGATAAGAAATCTGAAAAAAATTCATATATCAAAAATATGTAAATACATAAACCAGAAATATTATTCAATGATTTTATACATTATTTAAAATAAACCTACTTTTAATCTTCAAAGTTTCCATCTCTAGGTATTTCATGATGAATTGTAATAAAAAATTATTTAAAAAAAGGAGAAAAAAACCTACTTTTTTTGGGAAGATGTGTTCACAAAAGCAAAATAATAAGCTAGTGAGGTATGATATACCGTGGAACAACTGATATCTTCATAAAAATTACATACATTTTTGTTTGACAAATATTTTATTGCATGTCTCACAGCTATTAAATAATTCCCAGCTTAATTTTGTTGTGTCCTAAACAGTCAATAGTAAATACTATATTCCCTTGGTCTGTTATATTTTCATCTATATTCACAAAGAAAACTTCCAATTTTTCTGTTTTTTCCTTTTTCATTTTATAAGCAATACACAGTAACATTTCACCCTAGGGCTCAGTTCTTAGGATATATGGTGACAAACTTGCAAGCAAGCAGATACAATCCTGCATATCTCACCCTCTCTTCCAGGCTAGATAACTGGAACGCATGAGAAAAAGGAAGCTAAGTGTGTACACTTAAGAGCTCATTTTCTACCTCTTTCCACTTGCCCACGATGTATGGGCTCCTTAACCCAGTTCTGGTTCTTATCATCTTCATCCAGAAATGTATGTTTTCCCTGCAAAGATACCAAAACATGAAGACTTACCTTAGCATGTCACAGGTGGATTAGTCAGACATCAAACTGGGGCATCAGGAGACCTTTCCTGTGATGGCAAAACACAAATTACCTGGCAGACTGAGGATGCTGTTAGCCTTGTCATTATTACCACTGGACATTGCACTCCTCCTGAGGCCCTGCTTTGCTCTGTGGAAGGGGAATAATCCTTGTAGCTGATGCTTTAATATTTTGTGAGTTTTGAGTCAGACAACAGACAATCCTGTAGAAGTGTTCTTGGTGTGCCTGGCTGTGCAGCCACACCTACCTCTGGTCAGTGTGCCAGGGCTGCTTTGAACTCAGGAGCCCCCAGCAAGGAACCTGCATGCCACTCTGCCTCATTTCTGGACCCTGATCAGAAGCAGGCAAGAAATAGAAACACAGCTGCCTACTACAGAATCATCCCAGGCATGTACAAAGCATTTGGAGAACATTCAGGTCAAACTGGAATGCCCCTTACTCTGGTAAGTGACTGAGCAAGGGCTTTCCAGACTATAGTGACTTCTTTTCTGGCCATACTTTTCAACATATTAGAGCAGCTGAAATGCATGTGACTAAACAGAAATTAAAGAAGACTGCTGAGGCAAAATGTTTGATCCATTGATTAATTCACAAAAGCATTTCACTTGATCTCAACAGAGATAAAATGAGGTACTATATAAGTGACTAAATAGCATAAAGCTTGTAAGTGACCTTTGTCTGCAATGAATTATCAACAGTGGCAAAATGCATGTGGCAAGAAACTGACCCCTTTTTAATCTTATTTTAATATACCTCTGTAAAACCTGACCACCTTTCTCTAGTGTGACATGGCTAAATATCTATTAGATCCACCTGATTACCAGATTTATGTATTATTACATCACTTCCTAGTATAAGAATAGATTAAAATAAGGCTGGCATGTGCCAGCCTTGCAGTTACATTAGACAAAAGATATAATATACCATTTATACTAAAAACCGGAGACTATCTGATGCAGGAAAAAGTCAGTCTGTCAGAAATTCAAGACGAAGTCTGAATTGATAGACTTATGTACTAAATCAGAGTTGTAGTGTGGCCATAGTGTTTAAAATCTTGTATTGGAATGCCTTACACTGGATTTAATGTATTTTTCACAGCAAGCCTCATTGTTTTCCCTGGAGAGAAATAAATGTGGGAATGAAGGATTTTATTTTGTAAGGGAAGCAAAAAACTGTAATGGCAGGAAGCATCACAAGAAAAGTCAGCAATTTATTCTATAGTTTATATGTTTGAAGTCTTTCAACATCAGTTTGTAGCTCTGTCATCTTTAATATTTTAGAGCTTAGTCAGGTGCCCCTGGCTTAATACCAGTATCTTTAAATGTTTGCTTTCATAGACTATAATGATACAGTCTTGAGAGAAGAGAAACCAAAAGGAAGTGTTGCAGTTGTCCTAGAAAACAGATGATGGTACATACTCAATGTTCGTATATAATTTCAGTTGGATAATTAATACTAACACCATTTCTGCTGATAGGGTGCTTTCATTAGTGTGTTCCTCTGAATTTCTGTTACAAGATACCACGACCTTCGTCTTACAGATAGCAAAACTGAGTGTCAAAGAAGCTTAAATGACTCGTTTAAACCAACCCAATGAGTCAGCATTACTGTCAAGCAGGAAAATGAGACCTTTCAAGTTTCCATGGTAGGACATAGTCTACCACAAAACATTAGGACTATGGTCAATATTGTATAACACGTTAAAATGCTTCATTTGGTGTCTGTTCTCCTTTCCAACACACAGCACCTGAGTCATCTTACAAAGAAGTTGTATCTTCAACAGACTTGAGTAGCAAAGTACAGAAGTCAGCTTTTCCTACCCGACCAACAAACCAAATACTCAATGTACTGGATTTGTACAGCGTGCTACTCACTGATGTTAAAGCAATGTGCATCTTCCCAGCATTTCAAAATACAGGTTGTAGCTAAATATGAAATTTAAAGGTTAACTTTTGGGAAAGGAGAAAGCCTAAAGGAGTGTCACCTATAAATTTACTTCCAGTGGAGCGATTAGGAAGTTTAAATGCAACATCTATTTCCAAAAAAATAGCAGAAAAAATGCTGTGCTTTTGTTTTTCTTATGTTTGCTAATGTCAATTTAATTTTTTCTCTCAGTGGACAGCTGTCCTGGCACTTTGCTCAAATTCTAGGTGCAAATTAAAAAACATGCTGTTTGCTTCGTGATGGAATTGCCTGTGGTTATCTCCACACAGTTGGAAGAGAAAAACTGAAGAGGAACTGCAGGACTCATTAAAAAAAAAACAATCTCCCTCAAAAACCCCCAAAATAAACCACCCAGCCAGAACAGCTAAAGGAAAAACCAATGTCTCTTTCTTGCCTATCTTATATAACTTGTCATAGCCTGAAAACTACTTAGTCAAATGTCCTTTTCTTTGTAGCCAGGTGAAGGTCTGTTCTTTACACTGTTTGGAAGCCAGCAACCAGGCAGAAGATTCAAGAACGAATACCTGAGTGAGCACATTTCTACTGACCAAATTATTGTATTACCAGTATAGCACAGGAATCTGTGTGACTCCAATCAGGTGTTTTCAGCCTTTTATATATAAGCCAGGATATAGTCACAGCTCAGATTTACAAGCTGTAAATAGTTAGAACTAAATAAACATATCAACAAACAGGATAATAAAGGTGGTAGTCATGGCTAAGGACCATCAGGAACATGAAATTTTGAATCTAGCTGTGGTATGGATTACAAAAATTCATGCAAATTGTATCCTGAATTAAACATTTGTTATAATGGATTCCTCTAGTTCTTTGTTTTATGAGTTACAAAATATAGGCCTACCGGTTTCAAATAAATAGATGGTATTTTATGAAATAAGTACTTAAAGTTGTACTACAAAAGACACTGGCAGTCACTCTGAAGCAAAATTAAAGAGCTTTTCATCCACTAAAGATACGCAGTTTTAGCATGTCCACCTTGGGATTTCTCTTAAAAGTTAACATTAAAAAAAGGACAAGTAAGAAAAAATTAAAATTGCAAAAAATAATGTTATATTTTCTGGTTACAGATCAGTTTTCTGTGTAGGAAAGGATACAGTAGATCATAAGATATATTCATTGTCAGCAAAAGTTCAGTGAAATTTCTGTTATCTTAAATAAACTAGCTGTTAAAAGGTATTGCTGATAGGATTGTCAGCAAGAGGAAATTATTTTAGCTCTGTCCCAGTATTGAATTGTTACAAATGGAAAGTACTATGACCTTGAAGACTGAGATGTTTCTTAAATCAGCAATACAATTTATGAAAAGATGGCTTTGGACAGCCTTTTTAACAGAGTTTTACATCTGAAGTTAATGTTTTAGTGTCTAAGGTGTAGACATCATGGAGATAGCAGCACCTTGGCTCTGATCATTAAAAATCTAAGGAATTAATGCTGTTCAGAAATAGGTTTTACTAAAGTGTCTAAAGACTGGACAATGCAATCACATATATCCAGACACTTCAGTCATTTCTAAAAAAATTGGTAAAAAGACTTAAAATTTAACTTTTGACAACAAAACATTATTGTTTCTTTAAGACTGAAAAGACAATAATCAAAATTAAAAATGGTGCTGAACAAAATGTGCAAAACTTATTTTAGAGAATGTTCTTCCTAAATTTTACATCAATTACTCCTAAACTCAGAGGCTCTTATAATCACATATCCGAGAAAAATGTTTTTCCTAGCTATCTCTTCATGTTTTTCACTGGTACCACCCTTGTTAGAAAAACTAAATTATCAAAAAATAATATATAAAATGCATTACATATATAAAAATATACTTAAATGCATTATATAAAGAATATTTTTATTTCTAATTTATCGACATCTAGCAATGCAGACCTGAAATGTATGGCCTTAAGATTGTCTTATACATGTCTATAGAGATACACGGTTTATATATATACATATGTGTATATATATATATACATATAAATTTACCGAAACCTTTGGTCTGTAATTCCCTGTCAATGTCAGTGCACACTGTCCATATTTCTCCTAGCCCACAGTCTGATTTTTCCATTCTGTTCTTTTAGAGAAACTTGTAACATAGAGAAACCTCTCTGCATCTCTTGCTCAGCTTCCCCTTGGATTTGTTTTGGCTCTCAGCCCCATTTCAAATGTACTCTCCTCATGAAGACAAAGATGTGGAAAGGACATTCAGAGGTCATCTAGTCCAAGGTGGGACCTGGTAAACTACGTCACTGCTGACATTCTTACAAATAAGGGTGATTGTGCCTCCTCCCTCACAATCTACTAGAGCAGTTAGCTGTCCCTGGGACTGAGTTTCTTCCCAGGGCCTGTATTAGATTTGTACTGCTGCAAACCCATTACCTAAAATCTTCTCTACATTGGGCAAGAAGAAAAAATTATTTATTTTTTCTTTTCAACATCTTTTCATATTTGAAGATTATTATCACATCTCCCCTGAGCCTTTTCTGTATTTTGAGAAATGCTAGTTCCTTCAGTGTTCCCTGGCAGGCTGTACCTTGTACTGAACCCTGCTGCTCACCTCTGAACTTGCCACATTTCCATCTCAAGTACCTCAGACCAGTTATATTAATCCAACTACTCCTAGACAGGGCTAATCACGGTGGAAACACTAATTCATGCTTTGCAGTCCGTACTCCTGTTTTTAAATTCCAGCATGAAATCTGAGTTTTTCACAATAGCACACTCTTATGATTTGTGTTCGGCTTCTGATCCACCTACCTGGGTCTTTCCTTAAGGACTCAGCACTACACTACCTGATCCTTCTGTATTATTTGGCAGTTAATAATTGTACCTCATATTAGTGCATACAGAATTGAAGATTGCAAACATTTCTGGATGAAGGAGACCCTTCCAAAGATCCCAGTTCAATAAGTGCATTTTTCTGTTAGACTGCATATTAACGGCAACTAAAGGTCTGGTTTTCTATTTTTTTTTTTTTTTGGCACCATTCTATAGAATTTGCCTCCAGACCTGATTTTCTAACTTGTTAATGAGAACACCACATGAGAATCAAAAGCTATATTAGAGTCAAGACATATTACATCTTCTGCTTTCCTTCTCTCTACAAAATCTGTTACCTTCTCATAGAAGAAAATTAGATTGATTTGACACAATTTGTACTTGACAAATCCCTGTTGGCTATTGTTCATCTCACTTGTTATCTTCAAGGTGCTTACAGACAGTCTGATTATTTGTCCCAGTGTTTTTCCAGGAACTTAAGTTGAATTGGTTGGTCTGTAATTCTGTCTTTCTCTTGTTCTATCTCCTTTTTCTCTGTCTCTCTCTTTTCCTCTACTCCACCAGTGCCTTCCTATGTATTAAACTAGGCATTATATTTACCCTTTCTGGTATTTTGAGTTCTCATACTTTTCTCTGAGCTCCCAAAGAGAACAGAAAACAACTTCTTTTTCTAAGATGGTTTATAGGACTATTTGCAGTCTCTTCAAAAGAATTAATACTGAGACACAAGGACCCAGGGCTACTCCAGTATTTACTCTGTCTTCATATCCCAACCATTTCAGTTAACTAGACGTGAAGATTCATTCGCATTAAGATGTCAAACCATTAACTGAAGCAGCTGAAGCTGCTTTTTTCTTGTTCCGCTGTTCCTGCTGCAAGGACAGTGACCTGGAACAGAGGATGGGTTTGACAAGCAGAGGGATTGTTTCACGCTGTTCCTGCCACGCTCATCTAAGTACAGTGTTATGAGCCCTCAGTATCATTAAACCACTGCTGCACATTAGCAATTTACTGCAGCTAGAGCCTCAACGAAATGGAACAACACAAGACTATTCTTGCCCTTCTGGTGACATCTGTGACTACAGTTTCCTCCCACTTACTACTGAATCAGCTCTCCACTAGATTTTCCACATGCTAGTAATGTATTCCCAGATGTTTTCTTTTTCCTCCTTGTGGTCTCTTCTGATTGTACCACACTTCATGGTTTGGCTTTTCTAATTTCGTCCGTACATACTTACACTGTTCTTTTATCCTTGTCCCTGATATACTGACCTAGTTTCAATTTCTTCATGCTTCCTTTTTGTGTTTGAGGTTAACGAAGAGCAGAAGATTTAGTCAAGCTGATCTCTTGCATAAGAAGAGATTGTGATTGTGATCTTAATAGTGTTTCTGTGAGGAACTGCCAAATTTCCTTTTTTCTTTAGCTTTGTTCCTCAGGAGAACTAACCTAATAATTCTCTGAGGGTAGAGCTTTGCTCAGAAGCTTTTAACTCCATTTATTCTCCATTACTTTTAGTTAAAACAATCTGTCCTGCTTCAGATGAGACAAATGGGACAAACTGTCTAAATAAAAACAGTCAGATCAAGTCCACAAATAAAATTCAGCTGTTGCCTTTCTGTCTTCAAGTTGCCTTAAGTCTTCAACCTAAGTTTCTTCAGATAGGCTCTGATTTTGAAATGTCAGAGTATATTTCAAAAGTAAAACAAGAAATTGTAACTCCTGATGGTTGGACTTCTCAGTTTCACAAGAAGAATATACAAATACTAGCTTTCCTTAGCAAGTTTGAAAAAGTCAGTATTACAAGAAGGAATGTGAAAAGTTTCCCTGCTGCAGAAAACCGCTAATGCAACTCTGCTATTTATGTTCTACATTAAGAAATCACTCTACATTTTATTCTCCCTGAAATGTGTGAATTTCTTTGAGCTTTTGTGCCTTTACAGCTGCTCTAAGGCTCTAAAGGAGATCACTTTTTTAACATTAGACACCATTATGCATCATGTTAGCTTCTTTGATGTAGGATGTAATTTCAAGTATCCATATGCAGACTCATAGCTCGCAGCAGTCAGCGCTGCCACTTAGAAGTTATTATCATGGGGTTTACATTTAGAAAATTTCTTTTAATCTCTGAAGTCTCTCTAGGGAAGTTGCTCATGTTTCTCAATGAAAAGTTGAAATAGTAACAATCTTCTGAAAATATTACATAGACAATTTCAGTATTTTTAATGACATTGATTACTTAAATATATTTCAAGTCCTAATATAAGAGTTTTGAGTTTACAGTAATGGGCTAATAGATTGCCCATAGCAATTAGTTGCTCAGTGTGTAACTAATGTTTTTTATTGCTGTTCTGAACCCACCCAAATTAGAAGGAGAAGATAAAATGGGAAAAAACAGTTACTGCTCATACATGGTCAAGATCCATAGTCACTCACAAAAGGCTCTCTTGCATACAGGTGAAAACCTTATTTATTCATCCATCAGTTTTAACAGTTGCTACAGTAAGTTGAAAATACCTAGTGTATTAAAATAAATTTTGGAAATTCATGATAGATTATCTAGGATTGAGAATACTTTTTGGAGGTGAATAAGAGAAAACATATCTGGCATTATGACCAATCAGAAAGGAGATGAAACTGATTTCATTTGGTCTGAACTCAGTTGTAAATCAGAATATTGCAACTGTGAACATTCATAGGTGTTCTTGCAATTTTTTTCTAGTGAGATCAAGCCTTGAGCACTCCAGTTGGAAGTGCGGAGCATCCAGTATTTGAGAAAACTAATATGGATAAACACTTGAATTAGTAAAAAATGACTCTGTTAAAAATATACTTTATTGAATAAGAGACAACTTATCACTTTAATGAATATGTATTTCTATGAGTTGTGCACATGTGAATAATAACCAGAGATCTAGTTTTTGTGAGATCTTTAAATTCTCTGTAAGACAAGCTAACACTATTTCATGGTGTGTTTTTCCTTTCAATTGTACTGACTTTTACAGATAAGGAACAAATAATTGTAATGAAAAGAAAAAACATGGAGAATTTTTTTTGTGCAGAACTAATGGACTTGCAAAATTGCATCTTCAAAAAATTTAAAGAATGTTAAACATCTTCTGTAATGGCGAAAAAGCTCTGACTTTATTTGTGCAATCAAGGCCTGGCTTAGTTAGCTCTGATTTCTGCCTGACACTCTGCTCAATCAGCTTCTGAGAGTCCAAAATAGTCAGTGACTTACCTTTAGTGTCCTGCTAAAAATTGCAGCAGTTCAGGGGAAGGTCACTGAGCTGCCTCACATCCAGGGTGCTGGAGCCAAGTGTGCCACTCACCATGAAAATCTCCACGGGTGCCTCAAGATAAACTGTAAATATGTGTTGTCTCAGAGGTGGAGGGAAATTGCTGTTGTGTTATTTTTTCTGCCTTTAGACATGGATTTCATTTTTCTAAAACTTTTTCACTCAAATGTGTGAAATTTTTATGAAAGGCTTGTAATCTGATTTTGCTGGTATACAAGGAGTTTCCAGGTTGGTTTTGCAGGTTCTGAACTCCCATCAGAGATGAGGTTTCTTGTCTGAACTCTTACTGAAGTCACCTAGAGTTACTGTGATGTATATCCATGCAGACAACAATTGGCTTTGGTCCTATGAACTCTGTGACAAACACAGAAATACCTCAAATGTTCTCAGACTCCATATTTAGTGAGTCGCTGTTTATGGATACATTTTGGTTGTGAAAGGAAGAAGTTTGACATTTTTGAGGCAATAAAATAAAAAATACATTCCTGTTTCCATCAGGTGGAAGAACTAGTTATAAATGCTTGCTTGGTGAGAGAGTGCAGTCTCTAAAATAACTAAGGATATCTTCAAAGGAGTGATGCAGTAATGCTAATACAAATTTAATCAGTCTGATTTTCCGTCTCTGAAGCTACAGTAGTAAAACTCTCTCTGAGAATATCACCCATAAAAGATGAAATATTTGGGAGGGAAACTGGAACTCAGTTATCCTAAGCCATACGGGGAATTACCATTTCATTAAATCAGTGGAGACATGGTTTTGAGAAAGGTAAAGCAGTGAAACCGACATTATAAAGATATTCCCAGCTGCAATTCTGGCTGCCTGGAACAGAACTTTGTGGATTCCAGAAGTTTGTTCTGGGGCAACAAATCCAGAAACCTTAGAAATGTACAGCGTCTACCCTTTCCTGTGAAAGTTGTGTTCCTAAGTAGTTCTATCACTGGCCTCTTCTAGGGAGTCCAAGGTAGCTGTTTTAAGCTCATTTTGATAAACACACACAAAATATTTTGAAATCTACAGTAGCACATTAGGATGGGCAGTAAATGAAGGGTTGACAGCACCATAAAGGACATTGACATCTAGAGATATACTAGGTCAACCAGAAGGAGCCCCTGACCATGGCAGATTCATTCAGTGAAGTTCAGAGTATTAATCTTTGCATGCATTGCTGGGAGCGGACATTAGGCTTCCCCTAACTTGGTACTCAGTGCCAGAAGCCTGCAAAGCTCAGTGTGTGCATTTGTCTCACGGACTACTTTCCTATGCAGGTGCTGTATTTTCCTCTGAAAAATCAGGAAAGTCCAGCCCTGGTCTTGATATAGGTCCCACAATGTTAATTTACTGTTCAATTAAAAAGTTAAAAAAACTAACTGTCTTCCTAAAGTCTTCCATGGTCATTTACTAATTCTTAACACAGTTACCTATTTTCATTTGTCTAAGAAAAAAACCCCATAAATAATTGCTATGCTAGTTTCTGGCAGTATGACTCACCAGGCATTGCTAAATTCCTTTTTTAAACAGATAAACTCTTATTGCACATTTACTTTTCTATATGTTCACAAGGGTATTTAAGTCTACAAACATGCATTCCCAAATTAGCCTTTAAAGATTTAAAATAAGATTGTGTCAATCAAATTCAGCTTTTCAAAACTGCAACATGTAGCAGGGTTGTCTAGACCTTCTCTTAAGTAAAAAAGACAGCTATCTTTGGATGATGCCCTGCTCATCCCATGCTATTGTGAGTGCCTAAAGTAGTTCAAATTAAGTGTCATCTGAAGACATGTCCATTTACTTACCATAGGGAGACCCTAAGCAACAGCATAACACCATCAAACTACATTTTGTCTTCAGTATGAAAACTGACTTTTAAAGACCCTGTCCATCACTGTCCACTCCAGCCACACATTTATTTCCATGTAAAATTGCCAGAGTTATAGAGGTCAGAACTGCTCTGGGCCAAACAGCTGTTCAATGGGTGAAAGAAGGTATTGCTACCTCCTTTGCAGAGATATTACAGGTCCAACAGCAACGATTCTGTCAATACAGAGTCAGAGCTACAGAGGAGTAGAATCACCTGAAGTTAGACCCAGAATTCACTTTAATTAACTCATTTGTAAGAATGTATCTTGTAGTTGGCTGAAATGAAACGAAATGCACAGCTCTGAGTGTACCGTTGCCACGGTTTAGGAACAGCATTTCCCAGCTCAGTGCCCCCACTGAGACTCTCCCAAACCAGATGCTGCTCACTAGCTCGTTCCCCCACCTGCCCTCCCTCTTCCTGCTCTGAGGATGGAGTTGAGAATTGGAGGCACAAAAGGTGCAAATCACGGACTGAGATAAGAACAATTTACTGGAAACAGAAGTGAGATAAGAAAACTAACTGTAACTGCAACAATATTAATAACAAAACGTATAAGACAAATAAACGATTTACATGGAAAACTGCTACAGATAATGACCAACTCTTCCCTACCACGCCAGGATTTCTCCCACAAGAAGGGAAAGCCCTTCTTGTGGGAGGTGTCTTTCCCCCACCCCGGCAATGATGCAAGATGGTATCGAGTAAGATTATTACTTGGCTCACCCTTTCCCACTGATTTGGGCTGAAACCAGGACAACAGGGCATATAATTTAAGAACTTTCTAAAAAATATCTTCTTTTTTTAAACTGAAGATTGTAAAGTTAGCAGCATTTAAAAAATTGTTAAGAAATTGGTTTGGGTTTTTTCCTCCCTTGATACCTTTAATTTTTATGACTTTTCACATATATTGATGTAGCAACTTCAGAATTCTGTAAGATAAAAGCTAATATAATCAGCAGGACCAAAAGAAATGAAGAGCAGAAGCTTTTCAGTTACAGAAGAGGAGAGAGAAGAGGACAGGGATCAAAGTGCAATTTTTTTTTTTTTTGTATTAGCAAATAAATTATAATACAAAAGCTTTTTAGAACTGACAATTGAAAGAGGAACTGCAGAAGTCTGTAAAGTTATAATTGGTTCATCGAATTAAATCAGATAGTAAAATACTGCGTGTCACAACCTCTTCTACAGGCTGGCTCTTAAACAGCCACTTTTTGTAGGATTTGTTTTCTGATTAGATGAGATTCATTTCACCTAATTTTAAATATCTACTTTGTAGCATTCTACACCTGAGGTAGTCTCCCTAACATCCCTTTATATCATTGATAAAAAATTACAATTTAGAGTCCAATTAATTTGATTTATTTTGGTTGCCTACTTTGACATGAGATGAATAACATGCGAGAAGAGTATTTTTTTCTCCACAGATTAAAATAAGTCTGTGGGAGAGCAAGGTCAGATATTTATGTCTATATTGGATAGCTCTGAGCTTGGATAAGTTCATTTACATGGTGTACAGACTATCATCTTCATAAACCTTATTTATGTCAGTTACTGGAATCACTTAGGTGAAAAATGTCTTGTCTGGAGGTAAATGATGTAATATCTGGAGATAAATCGTAATATATGAAAGAAAACGGAAGAAGGACATGAAAAGCTTTTTACCGAGTTTGTTGCTTGCTTTTCAAGATAATTTTCGAAGAGGATTTAAAATATTTCTGCTCTTATTCAAAATTAATTGTAAAAATTCTCTGTCAGTAAAAGTCTGTGTATGTATTCGCCAGTATTCATTTCCTGGATAAAGTGAACAGTCTCCATGTATGAGGGAGGTAATCCTAGCAGAGCAGTGTCAGAGTTTCAAAAGGCAACGAGAACTGCAAGAAAACAGTTGTGGGATGATACCTTCTTTTAGATAATCTAATGTAGTTGGAAAGAGCAGACAAGGTTCCAGCACAACATCTTGTCAAACACCTGCCTTTTTTGTTTGTGTTGTGTCATCTCTGCTAGATGACGAGATCTCAAGTAAGAGCTGGAGATGACAAGCATATGACTACTTTTAATTTCTTACACAGAGAAAACAACTGTGATCACGGGGAAGCAGAACTTTTCTTGTGAACAGCATTTTGTGCACCCTTCATTTATGCATCTGGGGGACTTGTGTATTTTTGAGGTAAGCACTTGTGTGTCTTTTGTTTCACACATTAAGCAGCTGTCTCTTTGAGCTTTGGAGTAAAACAGGTTAGTGTTAAATCAATTAGTGATTTAACAAACATAATTTGGACGTCAGACTCACACAGATTTCAAAACTTCCTTATACAATATGCTTTTTTAGACCTTGTGGCTCCCTCAGACAATTCAAATATGTATTCTATTGATATAAATGTCTACATGTCATGACCGAATGCTCTAGGAATTTTACATAATCACATTAAGAAACCACATCTATGCTCAGAAAATAAGAGAGTAGCTGCAATGAGCTATCAGAAGAAAGATTGTACTGAGAGGTTCTCCATTTTTATCAAAGGACGTTGAGGTTTTTTTGTATTATTTCATATATGTTTAATTCAGTTTCTTCACAAAGGAAAAATCCTGAGGTGCTTTTCCATGGAAACCAGTGAGACTTGGCTGCCTGTTTGCTGCACAAATCAGTATTGCACAGAATTTAGTAGTGCCAGAATCAGTCCATAGGTTTTTGGCCCCTTGTGCATAGTCACAGAATGATGCATCTCATTCCTGCCCCCAGTGACCTGTTTGGATTCTGGTCTCCTGATGATCTCATTAAAAATCTGCCCGATGGCTGCTTCACCTCTTCAGCGACCACATATTGGTTCCTGTGTGCAGTCTTACCCTACCATACTCAGATTCCTCTTGGGATGGTGAGGTCTTTCCCTTGCCCAGGGACCTGACTCCTCTATACAGCCTTGAGAGGGAAACTCAGAGGAGAGCTCTTCAAGCCACTGGTAATTCTTGATGCAGACTACCTTTGTGGTGATTACTTCCTTCGCGCTCTTAACTCTGAAATTCTAATTGGATCAGGATATTAACTTGAATGTGGTTCTGGTTTTTTTTACTAAGCTTTAGTATTTTTAGGACTGGTACATTAGGTACATTAGGTACATAGGTACATTACTGTGTAGCTTTCCTCCATCTGTATTTTATTTCTCAATTAAAGTGTACTTTTTCTTGAGTCTGGTATAAAATGCCTTAAATTTTCTAGAACTCACGTTAAAAATTAAGCTATTAACATTCACAGCAAAGGAAAACCAAGTTTTTAATCGCTCATTATTCAATTAGAAAAAACTCTAAATCAAGTTCACTCTTCTTCCTTTTCTACTCAGATGCAATAGAATATTCCTTTTCATTTCTGTACATACAGCATGAGTAAAGCTTTCTATTGGTTGTTTCAAGATCTTTAATCACATTCAATATATCTGGGAGAAATTTTTATTCTTTTACATTTAATCCCAAAGTCTATTAAAATAATTCATTTCCAGTAGAATGAACAGAACTCTGTAAAATCACTTCTTCAATATCAGTGACTTCTCTGATTAGCACCTAGTAACAGTAAAAGGACTTGTCAATGCAAAACTAACAGGAGCTCCCAGTCCCAAGTGGTGGTTCACAGATGGTAAGAATGACTGGAAGCTGGCTTGAAAGAGAGGGAATGACTGAAAGTATTTCAGATACACTCAGGTATTTGGTGAAGAACAGGACAAAGCAAATATGCATTATCTAATTATCTGGAGAAGGGAAGGAAAAAAATAGTATGCTCTGAACATTTGTTGATTTTATGTATAAATTCTGAAGGTACAAGAAGAAGGAGCATCGGTAAGAAAGGCTACCTTAAAAAAATTATTTTCATCATGATAAAATATTACATCACTATTTTAGAAAATAGGCTAGAAAACAAAGGGTTCTAATAATTTCTGAGTCTCAAAGTAACATTTCCACAGTAAAAAAATAATTCAGAGGAAATTTAGGGGTGGAGTCTCATGAAGCTTAAGTTTAGTTAAGTACTAGGAGAAACATCTTGCAACTTTGATGAAGAAAGACAATTTATTATTTTTGTGTGCGACATAAAATCCTTCATCAAAATAACTCATTTCATATGAAAAAAAAACCAAAAAAAAACTTCAGCTGCTATTCTTATAAGAAAATTTCAGACCAGGAATATTTAGTCTCCCTTAAAAGAAAACAAATCAAGTGTTTCATAAAAGTAAATAAAGTAACAGTAGTGAAAATACGTGTTTTTTCTGCAGATCAAATCATATTGGAAAAGTGAAATTAATTAGATGCATTTATTACATAGAATAAAAGACTCCAGGTTAGTCAATCTAGTGATCACCATTGTAAAAAGAATCATGTAACCAAATACACTCAGCACTTTGTTTGGAAATATGATTTATGATTCAAAGAGCATTCTGCTCTCATTCACCAGTGGAAATTTTTCTCTATGTCTGTAGCTTGCAGGAGCCATTCTGTGGTGATATTTACCGCACCTAGTATTTACTATGATTCTGATACTTATAGTGGAAATTCTCATAATTTTTTTAGGAGTGATAAGCAGAGAGTGCACCTGCTGTTCCTTCCTATATCTGACTTTTCTGACTTATGAGACAGGTGTAGAAAAGAAGAGACTGCTATGGTAGCAGGAGCTATTCTTAGCTAGTCAGCACTATCTGCAGAAACAGACTGATTCACTTTGATTGCCACTCAGCAGGACTTAGGTAGAAGTCATATGTAAATAGATGGGCTAGAAATGGATGCCTGTATTCATTAATCTTTCATTAGATTCAATCTCAAAATTACCCAAAGGTTTTACAAGGACTTTTTAAACTCTAATTTGGCCCCTGGCCTTTAAACAGAATGAAAGCTATTGATTGATGTTCTGGCCAGGATGCAAATGAGCCCATCAGTTCCTGAATCAGGCTTTATTGGTTTAGATGCATTTTCATATATCTGAACAGGAAAGCTACTTGGAGATGAAAATTTTTATAAAGCTTCATAGTAAGGTTGATGTTGTGTTAAATTATCTAATTAAGTCACAGTAAAAGCAAAGACTTATTCTATTATTTCCAGAAATTTACAAAAATTTACTTTGCTATCCTTTAAAATGAGAAGAAGCATGACACAGGTTTAAAGACAGGAAAATATATATTTTCCAAATTAAATTTTAAAATACTAGTTCTGTCTGTTCCTCAAGCCTTAAAAGCACAGATATCTGGATGTAGATCTTACATTCCTATTCCTTATGGAATAATCCATACTCCTAAAGTGAACATTGCTGTGCCCTCTACCATAAGAAGAGGAAGTGTCTTCAAATTTGAAGAAGCAGTATATTATCTAGATATTTTTTGTGTTGAAGTGTTAGAAATTTTTTTCTGGGGAGAACTTAGTGTTCCTTTTTCTTTGCTCCATTTTAATAGCCTAGCAGTAAAAAGACCTCAAAAATCAGAGCTGTATTCCCAGTTGTTTTCAGTATGAGGAGGTCTAATTCTCCTTTTCTAGGGACTACTCAGCTACCAGTTTTCAGAACAATCTCATCAGCAAATCCATTACAGTGGATAGAGGAGTGCAAGAGAAACAAGTGAAAGAGTTTTAGCTCCAGCTAAAAGAAGGAAAGTCAGGTTACCTGACATTTATTTATTGGCATTGGACAGAAAGTGACAGGAATGGTCATAAACATGGATATTACAACCTTTACATCTTTTGTCTCATCTGAATATCCTGGACACCAAAGGAAAGTTAGACAGCCCCTGGGTGACTGTTCTTTCTCATACTGTGACTCTCAGGATCTTGGCTGCATAGACACTCAGCCAGGGAAGGGATGGTGAGCTTAGGAGAACTCAGTATCGAAGGTCATACCTGGAAAAGCTGTTTCAGTAACCCTAAATTCAGATATTCACATCTTGAATGAATATACTAATACTTCAGATGGCTGTAGTAATCAGAACCATAATCACATTTCAGGTATCCTCAGTGACTTCCTTTGCACAGAACAGTTCAATTGGATTATAGGGAAGCTGAAGGTTGACTCAATATGTGTGTCAACGTGATTTGAGAAATTACACTAATTAGTGCTGTGCCTGCTGGAGAGAATCAGAGAGAGCACAGTTTTGGATGTGAGAAAACCTTCTGCAGGGAGGAAGTACTGCTAGTACCTGTTGTAGGCACTGTCCAGAGTAGATGTAAAATTTGTTCCTGGGAGGATAGTCCAACACTTGAAGAAGTTCAGCCTTGGAGATGTTGAAGACACAACTGGATAAAAACCTTAAACATCTGTGTTTGACCTCAAGATGACCCTGCTTTGAGCAGGAGCTTGGACTAGAGACCTCCTGTGGTCCCATCCAACCCGATCTATCCAACCTGATCCTAAAAACACAGAGGGAGAGAGGACAATAAGAAAAGTGGTCTTAAAAGTGGTTTTATAAACGTAGAAGGTACAACTTTGCCTCCAATAAGTAGAGCACAAGTTGGAGTACTGACCATCCCAAGGCCGGTGAGAGTACCAGACATTATCCACAGAAATTTTTTTTGCAAAATAACATACAGCTTAGAACATTTACACCTAATAAAGGGAGGGAAGAAAAAATGAGAAGGAATGACAGACATATAAATTTTTTATAGAAGTAAAGGTTAGTAAGTTCTAATTATATTTTCATGGAAAAATGCTATCAATAACTTGCTGCACTATCTGTGTCAGTGAGGTTTTGAAGTTTATCTGATAGACTACTTGGTTTTGTGGTAAGAAAACTTACTATATTTTCCACAGAAATAAGAGTCTATTCTGACCGGTTTTAGGCAGCTTTCATTGGAAGTGATGATATGTTTCCCAAAGTAGAAATGAAATACAAAGACCTTTGTATGTGAATGGCCTAGTTATCATTTGGAAGACAACCCCAATTCAGACCAGGGAATAAGGAGCAACATATATTTTATCTAATGTAGTAGCTTACCCCAGTTTACTTTGGGCCAATGTTTTTATGTTTTTGCCTGAAAAACAGGATGTTTTATTTTTCAGAGGTCAGTTGTTAAAAATAAAGTAAGCTGAAACTAGTCAGTGGTTTACAAGAACAGCTTTTATTGAAACTTCAATTTTCCACTGAAAAAAAAAATATTTGATTGAAAACTTCAAGTAATTATTTTAAACACCTGGTTGAGGCTTTGGGTCCTTCAAATGCTCTAAGAATGTGGTACCTTACATGTAGGCAACAAAAGCTTCAGTGTGTTTTAACTTAGTTCTCCATTAATATATTTTTTAATCTATGCACATTCAGTTCAGTTAAAACCAGTATTTTCAAAACTAACAAAGAAACAAGAAAGGTGTTGTTGATTCAGTGCTTCAAATGGATTTTTGCTTGAAAATACTAAGAGAAAACTGCAGAGCTGAAGTAGTATAAATCAGAACAATTATTCCTGCTGCTATTCCAAAAGCCACATTTAGAATCACCGTAATTTAGTAAAACCAAACATGCACTAGAGGATACAGGGAAGCACAAAACACAATAATGGTTGATAACATATTGCTGGTGATATTAAAATGCTTGTACTACTGTGTTATGAATGCTGAAAATAAAGGAGTTCACAGGGAACAAACAAAAAAAAGCCAAAGTTTTTGATGCATTAAGAATAACATTGGACTTAAAGAACTCTATTTGTGTGTATTAAAATAACTAAGTAGAAAATATCTTCATGACATGATGCACTTTTTTTTCCCCATAGATATATTGGCTATCCAGGGATCATTTGTCAATACTTTTGATCTCAGTAGGGTCTTATTTAATAGACAACTTACCTGAAGCTAGATGGATTTGAAAATTTTTGTCACATGAATTTAATTGTATTTGGATGAAAAAATGTTCTGCTGAGCAATTAAAAACATCAGAGTGGTGGTATGAGTCTGACCTTCTCTAAGTGCTGACGAAATCCAAACTGCTGCCATGAACTTCAGAGAAGGAAAAAGCATCTACCCTAAAGAGACATATACAGTGCTTATGAGAGTGTTTCCTTTACTCTTCAACCCTCAGGTCTTACTACAATGAAAAATCACATCCAGTGACACTGACTGTTGCTCATCATAGTCGTCACATCTCCTCAGAGAGGGTGGCAGAAGCTGGTGGAGTTGGTCCCTGTCCTGTACCTGTCCTGTGGATAGCTTTGGGTTGCAGAGCTGTGAAGCTGGCGTCCTTCCACAGTACTCAAAATTCATTTTGGCTCCTGGGTGTGTTTTTCTGTTAATCAGCTGCCAATTCATTGTATAAATCTTTCCAGACTATTTTTTAGAAGTTTCCAGTCTAGCAAAGCA
The DNA here is from genome assembly GCA_013398115.1 of Falcunculus frontatus. Lineage (NCBI taxonomy): Eukaryota > Metazoa > Chordata > Aves > Passeriformes > Falcunculus > Falcunculus frontatus. The sequence continues at coordinate 270,802 of VZRV01002858.1, forward strand.
AGGCTCTATAGGCTATTTCCAGACTTGCTGTCTCAGTTGTGTTGGCAGGATCCCAAGCTGTGGACACAGAGTGACGGAAAGCCTGCTCACAAAAGAGAGATGGGGAAGAGGAGGGGAAAACTGAAGTGTGAGGTACCTTTTACCACTGCAGAAGAAGGAGCTAAATTCAAAGAAGTTATCATAACCTTGAAAATGGGTAAGACCATGTGGAAACAGGATGGAGCAAAGGAGTTTGGGATAGTCAGTAGCCAAGGAAGGAGTTGGCAAGCTGCTGGTTCCCCCTTCCTTCTCAGTGGTATCCTAAGGAGAAAGTGGTAATGCCACCATCTCGTTCAGCTCTGGATGCTAATCATTCCTTGGCAGGCAGTTCCAGAGACACAAGCAAAAGGGAGCAAAGAGGCCATTGCTTTCAGTGACAGAAATATTAACAATCTGTTGGATAGATATATGAAATGCTTGTGCAAAATACACTGTTAAGACTGAAGCCATAAATTCTTGCTTAAATAACTCTATTTAACAGTTTGTTATAGGTCTCTAAGAATGGGCATCCCAAAAAGTATAGGGTGGCAGACAGCTGCCACTCACCCTTGCATCTTTTGGACTTTCTATTATTAACAAATTTGTGGGGTTTTTTTTTGTTTTAATCTGTTTCAAGGAAATGCATTCCTCTTCTTTCAATAATCAGAGGGCACACTCTCTCACACATACCTGCACATGCATGTGTACACCTGTTCCTTAGGAACAGAAACTACATTGACTGCATATGCCACAAAATATAAAACTTGGATAAGCTAGGCAAAGTCATATTCTGAATGGGCCTCACAGGTCTAAATGTTGCTACAATAAGATTTGTTATTTTTCATGTTCATATGATAAAAATGGTAATTTCAAACTTTCTGTAAAAAAGAATCACTTTAAAGCTAGGACAGAACTTGCAATATTTCAGACTTTAAACTGGCCTGAGATGTGTGTAGTGGCATGTCAGGCAAGGGTAGCCACAGAGAGATCACAGCAGAAAGTACAACTCTGCCTTAGCACACAAAGATTTTAGAGATGTGTCAAGAGATCTCTGTCCAGTTTAAACAAACCTGCATTTACACACATATAAGGTCCCACATTTTGTTTGGAGAGGTCTTTGTTACTGGTTTGGGTTTTTCTTTTACATAACTAAATCAAAGAAGACCCACTGTGTGTCATGCTTAAAGAAAAAGCATGATATTCAATATTGCAAAAGGAAAAGTTGCATAAACTGGAGAGCTTTTTTAAATGAAAGAAAAGGAAACCTCTTATAAATGCATTTCATTTGTAACATGATAGCTGTATTCTCAGTGATAGTGAATACCCCTCATAGGACATCACTTAGTTGGACAAATTATTGGGCTCAACAGAATTCAAGACCTTTTCCAACACACACTGAATATCCCTGCTTCTTTCTGTAACAAATGTTTAAATATTTAAGGTATAAATTATTTTGAAGTTTCTGTTGTTATTATTTGACATACGTTTTTGGTAGGGCTCTATCTAAATAGACAGTGTGTACCCTTCCATCTACTCTCTAGGTAGCAGTGCAGTGTCTGTTTCATTTGACTGATCTTAACACAGCTGATTTTCATCTGCCACACCTGAGTAAATCTCAGCAGCAGTTGTTGTGTTCAGTCAGAGATGTCAGCTGGAAGGTAATCTTTTGATCTGTGACTGAAGTGGAACAAAGAGCATGTCCTGTGTCCTGTGAGGAGCAGCTGAGGGAGCTGTTCAGCCTCTGCTCAGGGGAGACCTTATCACACTCTTCTACTGCCTGAAAGGAGATTCTAGCCGTGTAGGGGGGCAGCTTCATCTCCCAGGTACCAAGTGAAAGGACAAGAGGACACAGCCTCAAGCTGCACCAGGGGAGGTTTAGGTTGGACATCAGGAAGAAATTCTTCACAGAAAGGTTGATTAGATATTGGAATGGGCTGCCCAGGGAGATTGTAAACTCACCATCCCTGGAGGTGTTTAAGGAAAGGTTGGACACGGCACTCAGTGCCATGGTTTGTTGTCATGGTGGTATTAGGTCATAGGTTGGACTCAATGATCTCAGAGGTTTTTTCCAACCCAATTGATTTGGTGATTCTGTGAAAAAATAAAACTTGGGAGTATGTTTTGGGTTTTTTTTTTCAGAATATTCATAAGAGGACTGAGGAACTTTAATTTTTTTTCTCATTGCTTGAAAAATACTCCAGAACTAATTCATCAGCATTCTGTTGTGAATATCAATATTAAGAATTTCTATTTTTTTTGTTATTTACACAACTCACATGTTAATGTCTTTTTCATGATGGATTGATCTGTATAATCAAGCATCAAAAATCAAGGTGTAGAAATGAATAGAAATAATAAATATGTTTCAGCAAACATTTTAGCTTAAGTTTGTCTTTTTTTTTTCAAATATGTCATTTCAGAAAGCTTGATACCTTTATTTTTATTTTTTTAAAGTGAGCACAAAAGGATGTAAACACAGCTGAAGTGACATTTTCCTGACTCAGTATTTGCAGGATACAGAGAACACTCACAGAACTGATGATGCTGTGAATGACTCTGCCAGCAAAACACATTTCATTGTCTTCTCAAAAGCTATATGTATGTTTTGACACCAGCAAAACAACAAAGTTCCCTTTACAGTGGGCTAAATTCACAAGAAAGAAACATGCTTTATGAATTGTTCTGCTTTTGGCTGGGATGGAGTTAATTTTGTTCCTAGTGGCGGTACACTGCTGTGTTTTTGATTTGGTATGAGAATAATGATAACACACTGATATTGATGTTTTGGCTGTTGCTGAATAGTGCTGACCCTAAGTCAAGGACTTTTCAGTGTCCTGTGCTCTGCCAGTGAGGAGCTACACAAGAAGCTGGGAGGGAGCATAGCTGGCCCAGCTGACCTAAACTGGTCAAAGTTGGTATTCCACACCGTAGGATGTCATACCCGGTATTTAAACTGGGAGGAGTTGGCCAGGAGGGGCCAAGAGTTGCTCAAGGCCAGTCTGGGTATCAGTCGGGTGGTGAGCAACTGTGCTGGGCATCACTTTTTTCTCTTGGGTTTCATTCCTCTCTGGTTTTGCTGTCTCCCTTTTCTTTGCTATTATTTTTATTTATTATTAATAATAGTTGTAATATTTATTTCAATTATTAAACTATTTCAATTAATAAATTATTATCTTAACCCACGTCTTTCACCTTTTTCTTCCAATTCTCCTCCCCATCCCACCGAGATGGGAAGGGGTGGGGATGAGGGAGTTGCTGCATGGTACTTAGTTGCAGACTGGGGTTAAACCGTTACATAAATTCACATTAACTAGAGAAGAACATTCTTATTTCAACAATTTGAAAGAAATCTATTGAAATATGTTGGCTTATAGGACAGGCTGGATTAGACATGAGGGCATGTCTACAACTTAAAAAGCACCCCTTAAAATTATGGTACATTGAGGGGGAAGGGAAATCATGTGATAGGCCAGAGAACAGCCCACTCACTTCATTGCAGCTATGGGGTGTGCAACACCCCTGCATCGCTGCTGCTTTCAACATGAGATCAGGTACCATCTCGCTAGTTGCTCCCACTTGGAAGTCTAATATAACTAGACCCTTGTAGTTTTTACATTATTCGGTGGATATGCCCCAGCTGAGGCAGACTCAAGGAGGACTAAGTGCTGACCTAAGCACTTAATAGATGACTTCTATATCTCTTGAAGATGCCACTTAGAAACTTGCTTACTTGATTTTTGCCACATCTCTCAAGAAAGTGTACAACTTAGATACCTAATTTCTTGCATTATGTTCTGAACACTTTTGCATAGTATTATTTGATGAAGAAACTGTAGTGAGTATGTTGATATACTACTGTGTATGGCTTGATCAAAATTTGGAGGTAAATTCAATTTGCATCTCTGTATCACCATTGAAAATATTTTTTGTCCATTCTTATTTCTACTCTGAGTATGTGGTTACACAGTTTTCCTGTGCTTTTTGATGAATAAGTGTCAAAGCTGCTTCATTTCCTCCTCAACTGTAGAACTAGGAACTGACATGAAATATCTGTTATTCTGTAGTGGTACCAAGGATCTTGGCCTTGTAAACGCTGTTCTTCACTTTTTCTAAAAGAGAATATGCATTTTTCTGTAAAGAACATACAGAGCTTTTCAAAATTAAGGAGGACCATAGCCCAAATAAACTGTTTCTTTTGCTTCAGCATTGCAGCCTGCTGCCATGAATTTAAATCTCTACTGGACATCCAAAACTGCAAAGAATGCAAAGTTTCACATCACATGTCCCTGGTTTTGGCTTCAAGTGAAGCTTGGTATTAATTAAAGATTCTTGTCATGATCCTTAACACAGAGAGAAAAAAGTATTTTGTAATAGTTTAGTCAGAAGTGAATGGATAGAAACAGTAATAAATATAGAAAATACAGAACACACAGAAAAAAAATTACTCTGCTCCCTCAAAAAGGAAACATATTTGCTTCCTTCTGTGCTTATTGGAGGGAAATTTTTAAAAATTGGCATTTTATTTACAGATATTTTTGTTGTTCGAGACCATAGGTAACTTGTAAAGTATACAGCTTTCATGATGTCTAAGACACTGACACAAGTTCTTGAAAGTACTAATTTCTGGCATTAGAAATAAGTCTCATTATGTACCATTTATGCTGTTTTAAGCAACAAGCAGCAAAGACTGTTATGTCCAAGCGTATCACGGAACACGTGCCCCTGAGTTTTAGGGACTGATCACTGAATAGTAACTTTTGCCATCATGGTGTGAGACTGATTTTGGGTAGGTGGTTCTCCTTGCTAGATGAGCACAGGGAAAACCCAAGAGGCATGAGTCCAAACGTCAGCAGCAAACCAAACAGTAGATATTGAAACTATATGTATCATCTTTTTTTCCTCAGGTCACTTCTAGATGTCTGAGCTGATCTGCTTGAATGGTTCCTGACTGCTCATTGGGAACAAAAATATAACTGCTGGCTAGGCACAATTTTCTCCTCTTCTCCCGAAGGAGGATGACTATGAATATATCAAGCAAGCCTTGGTGATGCAGCTACAATTCCCTACCAGTTCTTGGTCTGAGAAAAGAGGGAATTTCCAGAGCTACAGGAAGAAGATTATGCATCAGATTAGTAATATAAATCAGTGGGTCAAGAATTTAAAATAAGCGTGTGGCCATCATGAAGCTAATGCTGAGTTCCCTTCACATCTAACAAAGCAACTGTTTGCCAGCTGCCATTGACCATAGAAATGAGGAGGATGACTAAACCCCTTCTGTTAGCAGTTTGTAGCCAGTCTGTTTGGATTTATAATATCAGTAGCTGGATCTGATTTCCGAGAGTTCAGTGTCATAAGGAATTTTTCACACCATGCTACCCATAGATCACACAATTCATATGTCATCGATGGCTTTGTACTTCCTGTTATGATGACTTGGCACTTAAAGGCAATGCACTTATATCAGGGCTTTTCAGGGCATACCGAGCATGAAGATTTGTTGAAATAAAACATAATAATAAAAGACTTTCTTTTTCTCCTGAATTCTGCATAACTTGCTTACTACCAAGGCCACTTAATGTCCCTCAGCTGTAGCTCACCAAGTCAAGCGTATGACTCAAATTTTCTGCAGCACCTCTGTGGATGCAGAAAGGAAAGTACATTTATTTCTCACTTTTTCCTATGCAGCTAAATAGCTTGTTATTCTTATCAGTATCTGGTGAATTGCTCATTCCTTTAAGGCTCATGAAGCTAACTGAGAGAATTTATCCATCAGCCAGCTGAACAGCTGCAGTATGGTGACAGAATGTGTATCTGGCTAACAGAACCTACCTAGCAAGTTCTGTGCCATTTATCAAAATTACACACTTTTTCAGCATTATCATATGGTTCACATTATAGAGTGTCTGCAAGAGCCCATGGGTGCTGTGTATGAGTATGGGGAGAGAAAAAGATGATACAAAACCTCTAAGCCTCATTTGAATAGCAATGCCATGTGAGACATTGTGAAAAGTTAACTTATATCTCAGGTGAAGAAATCTCACCTGCACGTTCTCTACCTCCCTCCTCTGCCTGAATACTGAGCAGAGCATCTGACCTTTCCACAGAAATGTACACACGGATCCAGCTCAGTGTTGTACTCCCAAGAAGGAGATTTGTGCTTGCTGAAATCCTAACAGCACAGAAATCAAAAACAAGTTCCAAACTTGAGACTTTTGATATCTACACCTGAAGTTAAGCAGCGGATTTCGAATAGTGGTTCATATTTACAGAATTGGCAGAAGAGAAGGGGGTGTGTGAGACTGGGGTCTTGGATTTTGACCCAGTGATAATTAGGTTGCTAATTAGTAAACAACTGTTTACTGAATCTGCTGATGCTATTGTATTAGATAAAATGCTATAAATTCATATAAATGGACAAGAAGCTGTGTGGCTCATAAGAGCCTGAAATCTGGACCAAAGAGGAACAGAAACAAGTTAATAGCAAATGGGGTCATGTAATATAAACATAGGTATCACCATATGGCAGGAACCAACAGACTTAATCCTTGAGAAGTCACATCTTAAGCAAGTAAAAACACAGTCATTAAAAATCACCATTTGTTATCTGTTTCCTTCTTGCTTATTAATTTATTTAAATTAATTTCTAATCATTAATTAGAAAAGGATATGTGGGCAAAATTTTTTCATCAGTAAAAACCCAAACTTCAGGGTTTAGAAAACTGAGCTGACCCTGACCTTGATGGAGATGTGAAATAGACTTTCTGACTTGCTTTCGTCTGGTGAAAGTGGAGGATACCACTAAAGTCCTCCTGTTTGGATGTGAAGTAGGAAGAGCTGGAAGTCTGTGTCCATATAGATAATGAGATTCAACTCCTCATCAGCTTAATGCTGGAATGATCGTATTAACTTTTAAATGGTTGTAAGAATATTATCCCTTAAACAGTGAGTAGCTGGTATGGCTACTCACCTTCATTCAACATAGGACTATTTTCACTTGAAAAAAAAGGACTCCAGGCTGCAGTGGCTTTACCATGTTCTATCCTCTGGTTTATGGGCTTTTCCTCTTTTTGGATGTTTACTTTTTTGTTACACTGGAGTGATGAAAATGGTCATAAAAATGGTTCGAAGGCCAGTTAGTGACTGGAGAGCAAGGAGCATTCAAGAACTTTGCATTCCTAAGAAAATCATTAAGTGGACCTTAGACATTGCTGTGCACTGATAGGTCAAACACCCAACACCTGTACAGAGGGATAGCTGTAGGATAAAGGGAAGGGTAGCATTATTCTCCAGGTCTGGATAAAACCCTAACTTTTCAGCAGAACAACAAACAAGCCACCTGAGAATACTGATAAGAGATAATATGAAAATTAGGTATAAAGCTGATAATGAGGAGACTACAGGATATGGTACAAGTAGACAGAAGCAAATACATCAGAAGCAACAGTCTGATTTCATCTTGCTATTACATTGGGTCAAGGAGCCAAATTTATGGTGGCTGCATGGTCTATGTCAAGAACCAGTTACCATTTTTGGAAGATTTAATTTGGAAAAATAGTTGTTCTTAACCAAGTAACAGACTACGTTTAGAATTATTGATCACATTTTAGAGAAATAGATGCAATTAAATCTTTTGTTGCTGTATGTAATGAAAAGGCAGATAAGAAGTAATATTAAGCCATGGACAATATTAGTTGAAGGAAGCAACAGTGGCTTGGACAAAAGCTAAATGTGATTAATTGACTAAATTCTGCTTTTAGAGATAATGACAATCCTCTCATTAGGAGAATTTCATTGCAAGTATAAATTAAATACCCAAAACAAAGATTTTTATAAATTTTGATTTTCTTTTTTTAATCCCAGGTGTCCACGCAAATGGAAAAAACCCAAAAGTAACATAATTCTGCAATTCTCTAATGCCCAAATGCTAAATTACTACTTTGACATTTTTTCTGCTCTATCTACTGGTTATATCAGGTCAGAAACCTCAGGTTATTTTTTTGACAAAGGCTTTGTTTATACTAGCATTTGTACATATATTTTGATATACTCTAATCTCTATGGCTGACTGAAACATTATTACAGTTATTAAGTCTGGGTATGAAATTCTAGTACAAACAAGTTTATGTGTGTTATTTTGGATACAGGAACAAAAACATACAGAATCTGTGTAAACATTTTCTTTCTACATTTGACTGAGAGTTAAGCAGGTGATCTTTTCCACATTTCAAGAAACGTAAGCTTGATGACAATTGCAGAATATTTTATCTTTGAGTACTGTAAACACAAATACTTCCTAGATGATTGATCTATAAAGGTAATGTTAATTAATGCATCTCCTACATTTTTAATTACAACCTTCTTTTCTTGCACAGTCCCTAGTTACTCAGTGGGCTGGTTCTGGCTGGGATAGAGTTAATTTTCTTAACAGAAACTAGTTATGGGGCTATGTTTTGGATTTGTGCTGGAAACTGTGTTGCTTTCAAAGAGATGTTTTGGCTACTGCTTAGCAGTGCTTACATGGAGTCAAAGATTCTTCTGCTTCTCACACCACCTCACCAGCGAGGAGGCTGGGAAGCTACAAGAAGTTGGGAAGGAACACAGGACAGCTGATGCCAAATAACCCAAGGCATTCCAGACCATATGGCATCATGCTCAGTATATAAAGCTGGGGGAAGAAGAAGGAAGAGGGGAATGTTTCGAGTGATGGCATTTGTCTTCCCAAGTTTCTGCCACATGTGATGGAAGCCTGCTTTCCTTGGGATGGCTGAACACCTCCCTGCCCACGGGAAGTGGTGAATGAATTCCTTATTTTACTTTATTTGTCTGCACAGCTTTTGCTATCTCTATTAAACTGTCTTTATCTCAACACATGAGTTTTCTCATTTTTACTCTTCCAACTCTCTCCCCCACCCCACCAGGGGGAAGTGAGCGAGCTTGGTGTGGAGCTTGGTTAAAGGCTAGGGTTAAACCATGGCACCCAGGGAAATTATTCAGAGCTACAGAAAAGTTGCCTTCTCCCCTCATGCAGAAATAGCAGGGAGGGATACATGCTTTGCATCATAGAGCTACCTCACTACCTGGTGCTTCTTTCAGGCCTGAGGATGCACTAAGAATATAGTGAGCACCAAATGTGGAATAAAAGAGTAAATAAATGCATTTTATACTATCCGTTCTGATGAAATCATGTAGATATATCATACGTACTATAGTATGTTGTATTTTTGTGCTATTTTTTAAATTACTTTGTTTTGATTGATGTTGTATTATTTTATTCCGAACTTGTTAAAATGGAAGTAAAAGCCTTTAAGAATCCTCCTATGTAATTTTAGTACATATTAAATAGGAGGCAAAGACAAACTTATTTTTAACAATCTCTTGAAAATCACCTTTAAGAGCATTTGGCTTTTGTATTTTAAACCCTTTTAGTTACTTTTATGGTAGCCAGTGTTGTATGTACAACCAGCAAAATATGTGCGAATAGAAGTCATAAATTTTTGCCTTAATGTAGACAATATGGAAGAGCAAACAAAATACTGTCTTTACTCCTGCCTGATAAATGCCCCCATAATATTGCTATTTATTCTCAAAGAAGAAATTTGCCTCCTGCATGAGTTTTCTTTTCCCCTCTTGGGCCACTTGTAGGTTTCATGGATAGCCTGGCAGTCCAAAGACATTGACAATGAGTTTCATCAAGGAAAATGAAATGAAGAACTGATATTTCTCACATTAAAAAAGAAATAAGCTTTCTAAGGCTCTTTTAATGTGTCTTGTGAAGGAACAGTTGATAATATAAATGTATGTTTCATTTGTGGCTTAGAGCTATATAACTTCTCTTGCTGAGCTGAAGGGTAATTAACCTGGGCTCAAGTAAAACCTATAGTAAAGGTCAGACTATCTGGACTGGCACTGTTGGTCGATAGTGTTTAGAACACAAAATTATGGGGCCAAGTAAGAAAACATGCAGTGATGACAAAATTTATGTAATGCATATGCCTTTCAAATACGTACACATTAAAAAGGCATTATTGTTTTAGGGTTGTTAGAAAGGTCATCTGTGTTCCTCTGAAACACTTGTCTTACTAGATAAAAGGTGATCTAGTTTTAGGTTTGCCAAGTCTTAATGTTGGGAGTGAAAGTAACCCACTTAATTTTTTTTCGGCAATGTATTTTTTCTTCAAAAAAGTCTTGTTTGGATTCTCCTTTTGTTTCTCTGTAGTAATTCTACTATTACATAAATAAAGTGTTTGGATTTAATTATATCTCATACTGCTGAAATGAGCAGGGTGTGTTTTAAATAAAGAGCCTTACACAAGAAGAATGGCATGTGATTCAATTTACCTTTAGGAATATTATTTGTTGTTTCTGGTATAAATCTCAGTTTGCTCAAGGGTACAATTGTGGATTATTCAAAATGCATCTTATCTTGGAAAAAAACCTAAATTCACACCAGAAAAATCAATTCTTTATAAAGACACTAACAATAACATACATTATTAATTACTTTTTTATTGTGACAGTTCTCTTCAGAAAAAAAACAAAACAAAACCCTCATACACCTACGATTCTGGGATTCATATATTTTTAATTTTCTTGCAGATCAAAAATTATTAGATGCAGCTATTGAAATCTCATTCAGTGCTGGGTGCTTGTGCACTGTCACTGTCTAGACACAGCTCCTGCGAGGAGCTGGGAGTCACTTCCCTGAGCAGGGCACGTGTGGGGATGCTGCTGCTGCTCCAAACCCCAGCCTCGTTTCCTTTCTAAATGCTCTGCGGTCTCTCAGCCTAATTGTACTTGAAGCAATGAAACTGATGTGTTCCATGTGACATGTGCAAGGAACTAATTGAAATTTTTGATGAAATTTCTCTAAGTACTGAACAGATATGCAGGGATTTATTTTCTTCCCTTCTTTCTCTGTAACATTTAATAACATATAAACATATGGTCATTTTTCTTGGGTTTGAGTATCTAATGATCAAATTCCACTGCTGCTATTTGCCTAACAGGTAAAAAGTCTAAAATAAATATGTGGCCTTGACATTCAGAGACCTACTGCAAATGCAGATGAAAGGGCTGGAAGACCAACCTTTTTTTTCTCTCCAATAATACAGAGAAGGTTTCTATTGACTAAGAGTCAGAAATAGATGACTTCTTTCCTTTCCAGGTTTCTACAAAAACTTCTAGTAAGTAAAGGCAGCAAAAGGAGCAAGTGTAGCAGTATTAAGAAGAGGACAAAGGAGACTGCTTTCTAAAATTGCATTGATTGTTAAAATCACCCCCTCCACTGCTAGTATTGTGCTTTTTGGCAAACACCATAACTGCTTGCCAGCTGTTTAAACCTCGTCAGAAATACAGCTCAAATAGTACTCAAACTAGTTTGGAAAATTAAAAAGGAATTTGATGTGGGTGTATTTGTTGGGGGCAGGTAGTAGAGGACAACTGACCCTGAGACAGAAAGGATATTTGGGTAGAGTTGTCCAGTATTTTCCTGAGCAGGAAGAGGAGTTCAGGGGCAAAGGGATGAGAGAAGAGAAGGTGAGGATGGCATGGAAAAGGGAACTCTGGGACATACCTTCAAAGCCAAATGAATGATAGGAATGAAACGTGTGTGTATGTGCAATATCTGTCTTCCTTCATGAAAACAAGGGCAATAAAGGTCCTTGCCTCTCCAGCTATCTCATGGATTCTCTACACACTTTCCCAAGGAAATTGGGAATCTTTGCACACTTTTTCTCGTACTGGAAACAAGACCTGATGATTCCCCTTGCCACTGCAGGCATCCAAAGTTCTCTCCATTTTCCCTGGCTGATCTCAGTGGCCAGTGGTTTAGTGGCCCTTCTCTCTCCACGCAAAGAAGCATGTGGGGAAGGAAGGGAGGAGGGAAAGGGAGGACTGAACATTTCCACTGACCCTTGGGTGTTTTCGGGGAGCAGAGGCTGCAGGTCTAGGGTCTCTGGTACACTAAAATTGCTTGAATCCGTCTCTCTGTTACCATGGTAACGATAGTTATGACATAACTATATGATGTAAACAGCCACAAAGCCTCACTGTGTCAGCTGCTTACAACTGGCAGGATCACAGAGTGTAAGAACCTGACCCCAGGCAAGGGAGGATGAGGACCCACCAAAGTGAATAAAGCCGTTGACACCTCTCAGCGCTGCATTGTTTTCTCCCTGTACTCATCCCCATGAGGTGTTTTCATTAACGAAAATCTCCTGCTGAGAAGATGGGAGCACTTAACACCTACTGAAGAAGTTCTCTTGAAGTGTTGATTTCTTCCAGACTGACTAGATGCTTTACAGTAGTACATAAGTAATTTAGTTGCTTTAAAATTCTAAGACTCCTGAAGGTGCTGCAGAGAGGACCGAGTTACTGGAACCACGTGTTGGAGCCTTGCTTATCTTAACTGGAAAGGCTCAAGATTCAACGATATAAAGGAAACCTGTGTTAACAAAATCATTTACCGCTGAGCACTCAGGATAAAGAGATCTTTGGCATTAACCGTTTAACGAGTAGTGAATCCTTTTGAGGAAAATTACAGCTTGTTGATGTTGTTAAGGACAAAGTACTTTATTTCCATATGTCTTCACATTTGCACCTGAGCAGGAGCTAACTGATTTAATGATAGCCTAACGAGCCCTATTTCTTTAATGTCACGAGTAAAAGAAAAAAAAATAAATCGAGGCACTTTATCTAATCTCCCTGAAACCTGTCTAATCTAGGACAATCTGTCCTTGGTCTCCAAGCCTAGACAGCAGTTTAGATAGTGATATTATGTGCCATTAGTGCTTAAAATCTTTGCAGTACTTATCCTTAAACTCGTGATGAAAGGACTTTTCCAAGACGTCATCCTCCTGCATTGTCATCCCATCAATGTTCCTCACCCTGTGTCCACCACTGTCACCGACAGCATGAGAGCATTTGATTCCCACTCCTGAACTTTTCTGCTGTTGCTCAGTCTTTCCTTTCTTTGGGGAACAGAGGGAGATTTAATCTTTCTTTTGAAAATGTCACAGGGCAGAAAGGTTCCAATCAAACTTAAGGTCTCTGCCAGCCCCATCAGCTCATGAAGTTAACACAGTTAAGGCAGATATCTACCTTTGCCTGTGCTTCTTCATCTGCCCACATGGCAGTTTTCTAACTGCCGTTTCATAGGCCTTCCCAAACCCTTTAGAGATGGTCCAAAGCAGGTCTGGGAAAACTTGCTCTGATGTGCTCATTTTGTATACAACAAATAGTGATTCCTACATTCCCTGAATCTGACTGATTTCAAGCCAAAGGGATGTAACTACTTGCCTCTAGCTCACTGATTTTTCTGAAAGTCAAGTTTGCTTTCATTATATTAACACTTCACTTGATGACATTAATTTCTAAAGTCGAGATAAGCAAGACCTGAGATCTCCTTCTTTCTCTTCAGCTTGGCAAGCTAACTGCTGGCAAAGTGAAGACATACTGGTAACAGTGAAAATAGCAATGAGTAAGGAGATGGAGGGGAAACCTGATAATGTGGTATGGTTTGATTTTCATTTTAAGAAGGGCAGATATAGGCAAGAAAACCACAGAATTCATATGCATGAGCAGTAATAGTTTTTGCAATACATTTGAATGAATCTTAAACCCTTTTTTTCAACAGGAACATGTAGGCTTCATGAGCACCTATACGTGTGGTAGATGAGATTTTGTTACTTGTGATACTAGAGTACTAATGTAATGAAGCTGGGAACATTAAGTTAGGCTGTGAAAGATCTCCTCCAGCAGCTCCATTCTGCCAGGGCAGTCCACTGTGTATCTTGAAAGAAAGGCCTACCTTACACACTTACTTCTATCAATGTTTTCTGCTTTGGCGTGTCTTCTGTTTTAGCAGACCAACTGTGGCTTGTACAATTTCTTGTTACAAGTGATGTGGTTCCTTTGACTGGCTTTTTGGGTTTTTGTCGATGAAGAGGAGATGACATCAGCGATCAACTATGACTAAGTCTCATTGCTGTCAAGGGATAAAAATAGAGAAATGTGTACATGCCTAAAGTAAAAATAAACCCATGTGTGTGACAAAGGTGGGCTGGTTCCATTGGCTGCTCTTGTTCAAGGTTATCGTATGTCATAATTTAATGCAGATGGTCATTGAACAGATTGGGGCCATCCAGCAACACCTAGCAATATCTAGCAACATCTAGCATCTGTTCATCTAGCAATGTCAGATAAGGGGGCAGTTGCCTCTAAAAGCCATTTACATATTAATCTACTCAACTATTTTCTGCTTGTACTTTTGGGGCTGAGGCAGGATCAGACTCTAGCCATGACCTCACATAATCCTCCTTCTGCAGTGACACCCTTGCATAATATTTGCAGTGTAAGGGTCATATGCCACAACAGTACAGGGAGTCACAAGTGGCATGACTGTGTCAAGGAGTTTTTAAACAAGTGTGACTGGCATGGAGCCTTACACATATCTGTCATATGGCCCTGTAAGAGATAGATTTGGGAAGCCCTAAGCAAGGTTGTTCCCAGCTGTAAGGTCACTATCACACAACAATAGTGGCCCTGTGAGGTGCTCCAAGAGATAATCATCACATTTGACCATTAGATTATCGAAATGAATGTTGTAACAACATAGTGTTGAGTTTGAAAGGAAATTATTTTCATATCTGAGCCAAGAAAAATTTTCCAGTAACAGCAGGAAGATCCAACTTGGATGCCTACAACGTACTGCGAGTTAATAACTGCCAGGCAGAGGGCCAGTAGAAATAGATGGTATTGTTTTAAAAAATATATATTCATCCCTTTCCCCTTACACTTTGCCTGCTGTTTGCCTTTCTGAACTACAAGTGCTTCAGAGCAAAGCTGCGTTTATTGCCTGAGATCAGCCATATTACTTGCTTAATCAATGGCTGCTAATGATAAATAGGAATAATATAAAACATGAATGGCTTTTTACCCATGTCTGCATCGGGCTCTCAGTGAGGTACTGCATTTGTTTCTGCTGCATCTGACCATATGTTCCCAGGGCAATCCTTCTGAAGTCTTCACAGCAGCAATACACCTGGGACATGAAAGCTGTTGGCAAATCCCTGATGTCAGGGCTGGAGGCAAGAGACAGAGAAGCCAAGAAAAGTCAAGAGATACATGAAACTAAAGGGCGTGGTGTAACAATGGTAAAGAATAGTGCAGAGATAAGAAATCCATGTAGCTAAAGGTGAACCCTGGGGCAAGGAGCAGGCAGGAACAGAGCAAAACTTGTCAAGCTTGATAACAATGAGATTCTACAACACACAAGAAGCAGCGGACATAGTGATGAGATTGGTCTAACAAGCCAACTCTTAATACAAGTTTTGGCCAAATGACTGACTGCAGTTCAGTCATCTTGATGGATAGAGCAGCGTCTACCACACTCTGGCGAGAACTTGGGGCCGATATGAAATTCTTCCCAGAAAACAGTAATGAGATACACACCTCTTATATGTTCCTACATAATGATGATGGAGCAGGATGCTGATGTATTTAAAAAGCCATTGAAAACAAGCAATGTTTTGCAAGTCTTTGCACCTCAATCTAATAATAAACAGTAATCAGTCACTGTCATTTGCACATATTTTTCCTTCTGAATCTTTAGAGGAATCTTACACCAGAGCATTCAGGTCTTATTAGCTTTCAACAAGCTGCTGTTGTCACTTCCCCAGAAATAGCAAATATACAAAAAAACCCTTTTTTTTTTTCTGGTTTTATAATAAAGATTCAAGCAGGAATGATTGTACAGAATTCTAGTGCCCATGTCATTCACAAGGCCAGACTACAACAACGAATCCCAAAATCTGTGAAGCAATTTTTTTTTCCTCATTATTCTTCACTTCCTAGTTTTAATCCCATTCGATTTCATTAGTATTCCTTCACTATGTTGTCAGTGTGCATTATGGTGGGGGTTTGGAAGACCTTCAACAAAAGAATTCGTGACGGTGCTACAACCCTCACCCTTTGTACCTTCATTCAGAGCCCAGTACAATGAATTTCTAAATGCCTGCGTGTTGCAGGAAACCAACTCTTAATGAATCTTAAGCTACAAGTCTAAACAGATGACAGTACTTTCCAATCTGCTACAGAAACAATATGTTTTAATTAAGTATAAGGTTTAATAAAATTTTCACTCCTTGTGCAAAAATGCATGGTGATTAACAGACGGCCGACAAGCCAACTCTAATAATTTCTGATTAAATGCTTTTGTTTAGTGTTTTCAGTCACTCTCTACAGGGAATTAATTACTGGAAATGAAAAAAATGAAGGTTCATGCCAGTTAATATCCTCGAGAAAGTGGAAGGTAATCAACTGTATAAATTACAGTGGCATATGCGGGCCAGCTTGTGGTCAAAATTTGTACAACATACCCCAGCCAGTTTTTGAGATGGTTAGTCTGAAATGCATGTGCAGGGTAAATCTGTTGCAAGTAGCTGCTCCATACTTTTAGGTAATCAGTGAGCAGCTATATTCAGAAGATACCATTGCAACTTTTCTTCACTTTGTGATTTTTTAAATGACATTTACCTATTTACAATGGCCACTACTACTTTGTACTGCTTTGCAGTTGCAAAGCATATGTTTACATAACACTTTCATATCCCATATTGCTCTTTAAATAAGCAAATCACCTTCTAAGGGCAAATCTACATGGAAATATACATAAGAACCAGCCATCAGGCTGCAGTAAGTACTGATCTACCCACCCACACCAGGGTTTCAGTTACCCCCACTGAAACAATTCCAGCTAAATTGGTTTAACAGTTACTCCAACAAATGTTCTCAAACAGGCTTTATATAACACTAGTGAAAAAGGAGAATATTAACTGCTTTTTATTACCCAATGTCCTCAAAGAGGTGTTAGTTCAAAAACTTACCGGGGAAAATTAACTCGCAGTAGGTTTGATTAGACAATCCCTTAGTTGAAGTCTGTGAATCTGAACTTTTTGCTCCTCTGAGTTGATTGCATTAACTTGAGTCAGTTAATAGCATTGTAAATGTTAGTCTAGATATGTCAAGATACTTTAATTTCATCACAAATGTTTGTATTTTTTTCCAGGTCTAAGCCAATTATCTTGAATTTTAGCAGCCAGAGTGCAGAAGTACAATACTCAAGAACAAACGTATACCCTCTGTGCAAGGTGAAGTGATCTTTCCCTGCAGAAAACCAGCACCAAGCCATTTGATGCCTTATCATTATGCTATTTGAAGTATCTTCCATTCCAGTTTGTCTCCAGTGCCATGCAAGCTTTGTACTGGCCACCTGCAAGACCAGGGAGAACTTAATTTGCACCTCCGATAATCTTATGTTTATCCAGGGATTCTTTATGACTTTTTAATATTGCCTTGATGACCACCATTTGTGGTGCTCAGTGAGCTTCAACTGAACTAATATGTTCATTGGAGAAGACCTACTATAGGAGTTTGAAATATTATAGTCATATATATGAACTTGTGTCATTCAAAATTTCCGTTAAAGAAATTCAAAGTTTTCCAAGAGAACAGAAAAACTTGTCAGAAAGAGCAAATAATTTCAGGTCTGTTAATAACTTGGCTAAATATTCAGTGTTGTCAACTATATTACTTTGTTCTGGAATTAAGAAAGTTATACTGAAAGATAGCAATAAGATGTAGGCAAAAGTTGCTATCATATATATGTATTTATAATCAGTGAATACAGTTTCTAAATGACTGTGAAAACTATCTGAGTGAAAAGAACTATTGTCACTAGTGCAGTTTTTGCCATGACAACATTAGTTTTAAAATAATATTAAATAATAAGAATGTAATTTAGTAAAGAATATGAAAGTGTGTATTATTTGTTCTGAAACTGTAACTCACACACGTTCCCCTCATCGCCTGTATCGGTTGGAGTTTGTCACAAGCCATAAAAGGAATTGGATGGTGCCATTAGTTGGTGACTAATGAAATTCTGTTCAGCAGAGGAAAAGAGAGGTATAAATTATGATCAACATTGTTATGAACCCTTTTTCACACCAAAGGGCAGTTACATGGGGAAAAAGACTTCTGATGTTATTAGCATGCTCTAACCAATTGAGCTAATCTCAGGGGTGAGTAACTGCTCTTTGTGGTATTAACAAAAATGCCACCAAGGACTCAGGTTTTGACATAATTTTTATGCTCTACTTTTCTTTCAAGTTACCTTGACCTTGCTGTCCAGGTAACATTTGTTGTTTTACAGAGGCAGCTGGGACCTCTGAAAGACAGAAGGGCTCCTTTCTCTACTGCTTTTCAGCATTGCAGGAGAGGTTTTCCCTACAACTTCAGGCTTTTTTACTTATTTTCTCTCTGGGGCAGACATTCTTTTGTCATAAGTTAAGAGATAGCTCCGTAGTCATCACACAGACAAAATCCCCCTTGAAATGATTGGGATTTTTTGACAAGAACTGCAGAATTGGGTCACGTAACACCAAGAGTGTTGTGGCTAGGAGTTGTCAGGGAAATGGTAATCCTCAGCTATTAGAGCTACTTGAGCGCATCACCACAACAAGCACTAAACTGGGAACAGCGTATCTTTAAAATGCACTCAAAATTCATGGTTTACACAAGGACTGACCAAGATTTTCAAGATCAGTTGCTGAAGTTTTCCTTTAAGTATATTGGAATCCTACATATTAAACTGTAAGTATTGGTAAAAATATCCTAGAGAGGACAGTGGAGCTCATACCTGCTGAAGAGACTCAAAATGACAGAGAAATAGGAGAATCATAGATCTTGAGATGAAACAATAAATGCAATGATGATATCTCAACTCATTTATTTGCATTACTTTTTCTCACTGCAACTTATCTTTTCTTCATGAATAGCTGTAAAGCATTGTCACCAATTAACAATTCTGAAATATTTAATGTATTTCCTCATTTGCAAATGTACCTGTGAAGCTGGTTAAAAAGTAGGGCATACTGTTGAGATACATAAATATAGTCATTAATTAAGTTTTGACCTGTGTAGAATTCTGAGTCACCTTAGTTCTTTCACTTCATCAGTACTTGAGGTACTGTATAACTCTCAAGAAAATGCTCAGTACCTGACTTGAAGAACAGCCACTTAAAATAATCTGCATGTAAGGTTAAAAATAGCAAGATTTGTCATATTCCTTACAAATTCCTTGTTGCAGAAGTTATCACATAGAAACTAGGGTGTATGCTTGTTGGTACTGACTAGAGAAAATTTTGTTATTACACATATCCTTTCTTCAGAAGTATCATCTCTCTTCCATCACATCCCAGACCCAAGCAGTTGTGCATATTCCCTCATGCTGGGTTGCTATCAGAGAGATCAGTTTGTTGATCTTAATATCAGTGCACCAGCAAAAGGAAGGGAGGAACAATTTAGCTGATGCTGGCTTTGAGAAAAGGTCAGTAGCCCCATAGCCTCACCATCACGAGAAAATCTGTCACTATTCTATTGATTAGGTCACATCTGCATTAAAAGTTTTGGTTTCGCCAGTAGCAAAACCAGCACTGTCAATAAATTTTATATTGGTTCAAGAAGCAATGATGAATGTTGTGACTGAAATCTCTCTTTGTAATTCAAGATAATTAGGCTGATGAAATTCAGAGTAATTTTAAATTAGCTGTAACTTCTAGATGATTTATGAAAAATGCTTGTTTCTAAAAATATTGATTTACTATACTCCACAGTCTGTTCACCCTGGTGTTCAGGTAGCCTTACAGATATAAAACTCTTCCTTACTACATCTTAATCTGCCTTCCTGTGGATTAAGTTTTTTATCTATTTATATCTGCCCAGACAATAGACAATTTCGCTCTGCAAAGCAGTGATCTCTTATACTTTTCTATGCTGATGTAAATATTTGTATTTTAAGGCTTTTGATATTACTTAGACATTTCAAACAACCAACCAACCAACCCTCCCCTCTCCCCCCCCAAAATCTTCGCATGGAGTCTGAACACAGGAGTATTTCCCCACAGGTAATGGACATCTTTCCTTAGGATGATCTTGAAAGAGACTGTTCACTTTCATGACTCTACTAGGTTTGGAAACTTTTGGGAAAAAAAAAAATATGGGTGATCACCACTCCAATCTTTTATAACATATGCTTGTTAACATGCTTATATATTTTAATTCAAATAGACTGATACTTGATGCTTAGATTTTCCTAAAAGAAGGGAAGCAGAGAAGTGGAGAGAGATACTTCAACCCTGACACCAGACCATTCATAATTACCAGAATAAGTGTTTCAAGCAAAACTCTTTTATTTCTACAAAAGAGCATTTTTTTTTCAGTAGAACTAACATACAAAAAAAAAATTCCACCTAGCTATTACACAGATAATTATTCATAAAATAACAAAACATTTGCTTCAGGATTCTGTATGTAATAGAGCAAAATACTCAGTTTTCAGTATAATTTTCTGTAATCTTTCCGTACTCCTGATTGGAGACTTAAAAGTGACTGCTGAGTCATCAATAGTAAACAAAGAATCATATTGATCCACAAGTTACTTTTATGCCTATGACTTAATTCTAATTTTGATGTTTAACACAGACTTACCTGAGAAACAGTGCAAGTCAAAGTATGCATCTCACTAATTCTCTTAGTGGACTAGTATAAGCAGCTTTTTACATAATGGTTTTTGTAGTCAATTAGCAGAGTATTAGCTATAATAGATAACATTCTTACTAAGACCATATTAATTAGAGCTTAAACACAGCTAATCTGAGTCCTATATTGAATTTATATTATTATGTAAGCAGAATGTTTCCGTAGGCAAGTAATTTCCTTCATGGCATTTTAAGGAAAAGGAAATACTAGCATCTGAGATACAAACATGCCGATTTTATCAGAGTATTAGAAACCACTTAATGTTTCTTAAAACTTGAGTGTGCCAGGCTGTATTACAAATAAAAATTAAGAGCAGTAAAGGACAAAAAGATTGCATACCTTTTAAATTTATTGGAACAGAAGGGGTGGAATTGCAAGCTAAGAAAATGTCTGCAAGAATTTAATGGATGTATGTTTCTGCTCCTCCTTTTGCCTTGAGTTACACCACAGCTCTGGAGTTCTCTAGTCACTTCATCAAAAAAAGAGCTGGTATGTCTATATGGACACATTTTTTAGTCATAACATGAATTCCCCAGTTATGAGACAAACTTTCTCTGAAAATAATTAGGAATCCTGTCTTATACAGATTTAAATTCATTTTTAGTTGCATGGATTTGTGGCCTCCTTATCACTTTGTTCAGCAGTTCTGCAATAACACCAAAGCTTAATATGTCTGGTAAATCAGCTACATGAAGGAATGCTGTAGGCAAAAACATATTAAATTTTAAAATCACAGATAACCCTGAAACTAAGTAATAGCAAATTTACAAGCAGAGAAAATTTGGGGACAGTATCAAAAACTGTATTGCAGTGAAACGAAAATGTTGCCATCTTGACTTCTGCTACGAATTGTAGCATCACTGCTGTTAGTAGAAAAAATAATGGCTGATATGGGCCACAGCATTCTGTTATCTAGTTACACCACGGAGAATTATTGCCCATCTGCATTCCAGAAGACAAGTGCTTCTCATGGTTACTGAAATGAAGTGGAAGAATGAGGGCTAACATGCTTGTAAATGCTCATGCCAAGAGTCATGTAGGTGACCTGGGGGGCACACTAGGCAGGTTAGCACTATAACATCAGATGCAGATTTGACAACCGTTTGAATACATACTCCCCTCTCCCACTTTTATT
The DNA here is from genome assembly GCA_013398115.1 of Falcunculus frontatus. Taxonomy (NCBI): domain Eukaryota; kingdom Metazoa; phylum Chordata; class Aves; order Passeriformes; genus Falcunculus; species Falcunculus frontatus. Next base: position 292,550 of record VZRV01002858.1, read on the forward strand.
GAGAAGCTATTTTCGCATTTGTGGTAATGTAAAATTTTTCATTTTTTAATGAAATATCCTTTCAAGCATTATGAGATAATTAAGTATTAGCCATAGTCACCCATATCTAAAAATACAGCGTGCCACTAAGCCAGAGGTGCTTTAAAATCTCCCCAATTTATGTACCATTATTTTTGGAATATGTACTTTAATTTCACCAACAGAGGTCAGTAAACCACTGAGAGAGAACCATAAGTGTTTGGTAAGAACACACCCTAGTCAATCTTCCTAACATCTTTCGATAGTTATGTTCAAAGGGCTCTTGTTCAGCTGCTTCAGTAAATATAAGCTCAGGTAACAAAATGGGAAAAAAAAAGAAAATTAGAGAGTGTATGGTTATGCACTCAGGGGAATGAGCTTTATGAGGGATATGAATTACACAAAACACTACATTGTTAGAGATACTTCAGCATTAGAATATGTTTAAAATATCTGTTAGGAAGCCAGTAGCATACATACATGCATAGGTAATGAGTATTGCTAAATCAATTTTTCAAGGTTAAAACAGACCCTGATTTCACTGATAGTGTTTTGAAAGACCTGCTATATTCTATTTTTCAAGCTCTGTGCTGTTGAAAACCGACCTAGTGGGGAGAGAGCATGAGGAGGAGGATCCCAGAGAAATAACATTTAATGATATTAATACCAGATAGAAGCACAGGAGAAACCAAGAGCTGTCACCGACTTGCTCATTTTGGCAGAAACACTCAGCTAATGGAACTATATTAACACATCATTTTCCAACTTCCAACTGTAATGAAAAGCTATTTTTACAAATCATTACTTTTGGTATATGGTGTTTCAGCCACATGGCTTCTATTAGTGTACAGGGGAGTTTCACAACCAAAGCTGCCTGTGCAGCACTGAAAGTGCACCTTTTATGTTGAGCTAATCCCAGAGGGGAGTCAGCACTCGTGCCTGTGTCCTTTTGACCTTTATCCTTTTAATGCATTTTGCCTCAGTAGCAAAAGGTGAAAACCTAGTTTTTATGTTTCAAAACAGAGCATTTCATCGCTGATTCTCAGTGAAGCTAAGGAAAGTAACATCAGCTCCTGTGGAAATATTGAAAGTCCCTAGCTCAGCAATCAACAATAGCTTTACAAATGTGTTTTTAGAATTGCTTTTCTGGTAGCCCTTTGAAGCTCACCCGTACAGCCCCACTGCCACCCCTCTGAACAGCTGTGAACATGTGAAGCCGCTGGAGTGGAAGATGTTAATTACTGTCAGCTACTGGAATTTCTCCAGGGAGCACTTGTGGTTAGAAACATGTTTCCCTAAAGGAGTGCACTGGGTGCTGGGATCATCTCTCCTGTAGCATACCTGAATCCTTCCCTCTTAAGCAAAATTAATTTCTCATTCCAAAGCAAAACTCAAAATATTCATTTTTAAGTGTTTTTTCTCATAGGACACTGTGGTTTTTCTAAGCAATATTAACTGTAGAATCTTTTCTTTCTGTGAATAGAATTCCAGCAATAGGGAACTGAGTTTTTCAGGGACTAGGTTTAGCATATGTACAGATTTTCATTAAAAACTGGAGAAACAAGTCTATAATAAAAAAGTAACAAAATCAGAAAACAGAGAAAACAAATTGATGGACATAACTGTGGTTAGGGTTATTTTTTCCCCCGACTACAGCTTCCTTTTTATGGCCAAGAAAAAGCTACACACCTTCCCTCCATGACATCAGAAAAGTGCACAGACCAAAAATGGTATTTTTTCTTCAGATTTACCTCCTGCTATTCATTGGCATTTTGAGTCTAGTTAGCATCAGGAGGCTGATGTGATGTGAGATATTCCCCATAGGGAACCAAAATAATAGCATATGAGCTGGCAGAAAGATCCTCAGAAAGGGAAATAACAAAACCAACAGATTCTAAGCCAAGCCCCTTACTGTGACAACTACAAAGCACCTTTAATGACTGAACACATCCTTAAATATACCTCGTAGATCCCTCTGTGGTAGTTAAACCTAGTAATCGCTACCACCCCCGCAAAAAGACCAAGTCAGGTCAGTCTCTGGCTACAGAGATGAGGATGAAATCTTTAATCTGCGGGATTTGACTCCCAACATGTGAAGATGAATGCTGAGGACATTTCTCTTGTCCTCTGCTATAGGTGAGAATGGCACATGCTCCCCAATACTCTATCAAGTGACAGACACACCAGTCTTTTTTTGATAATCTAAGGGAGTTGAAGGAAAACAGTGGCCTTGATCTTGAAGAATGCTGTTGCTTTCCCATAGAGGCACAGGAAGTCCTCATCCACCCCCAGAAGGAAGTTGAAGTGGGAAGAAGGAAACTGAATGTAATGGAAAGTAAACATATCAACTGTGAAAAGAGTAACCACGAGCAGCTACAGAAATCCTTGTTATACTTAAGGACAAGTACACTGATATTCAGTGTTTACAGAGGTAAAAGTCCCACAATTCCAGGGCCAATTACCTTTTATGTAGGCTATCAGTGCTGTTGTATTGTACTCCTTCCCCAGTCCAACATCAAACACAGCGACTGAGTAGACAGAGCTCAGGTGAGGGATTGCTTCTTTCAAAATGGTCACTGGTTAATGGCAGAGACCATCTACTAACTCTGGGTCAGCTGCTGCAAGCCTTTAACAAGGCCTGAGCTGGTAACAGCGCGTTCCCCAGCTCATCACAAGTAACAGAGAACATAAAAGTAAGTACACAAACGCAGACCTCTTATATACAAAAAGTTTAATTGAAATACCTGTATAAAAAATATGATCTCCATACATTTCACACTGTTAAACAGAAGAAAAAAATCCAAATCCAAGCTGCATAAATGCAACCAGATCACAGAAACACAGCTATTAAAATAAATTAAGGTTTATGACTCTGCCACTCTACCTTCCAGAGCCAATGCACGGAGACTGTACAATGTCAATAACTTAAAACCCTTCCAAACAGCATTACTTTACACTTCTGGTACAGTAATACCAGACAAAAGGCATACTGACTAACTTTAGAAAGTCATTCTATTTCCCTTAAATTAGACTTTGTACAACAATTTCCCATCTTCCAACAAAAAACTGGTAAGGTCAGAAGTTTTTTTTTATTATTTTTTTTTTAAACAAAAGTTGACAGGAATGCAGAAAAAAAGTGCCATGGGCAAACCACTAGAATTCCCATGGGGAGAAGGAGGGGAAAGCACAGTGTTGAATAACTCTAACCAAATAAATTAACCAAATAAATAGCCACAGTTGAAAACTGTGGGAGGTTTTCTAAATTTCAAACAATAAATAACTGTATAGTACATGGGAAAAACCAAGCTTACATAAACACATTATACAGGTATGGGAAAAAAAAAAAGTAGAAGTCCTTGAATATTGCATTGATTGTGCATTCAACATGCCCATACATACTTTAAGACTCGCGGGGTGACAAAAGGCCGGGGGGAGTTGAGAAAGGGGCTTCTCATGCCCAATGGTAGAGATGATAAAAGGAAACATGAATAAATGTTTCTGATAAAGAAGCCGATATACCTGTTCATATTTCTGTGCAGGCTATAGGAAACATTTTGAGCAGCAGAGGTGGGTTGGATTTGTAAAGGGCAGGGGGGCAGGAGTGAAATGTCTGTGTTCAAGTATTCCATCACCAGTGGATGGGACTACTTCATTCAATCACCGAACAGGTTCTCCAATGCATCATAGGAGCTGCTTCCTCCAGCACTGAGTCTAAAGGGAGCAAATTCCTATAATGAACTGGATCTTCTTTGGACATAGACAGCTCAAAAAAGAAAGTCCCACTGAAGCAGCTTTCAAAAAGGCACTCAAAAGCAAATAAAATCTAGTCCAGGCTCTATGAGAGCAAAAAAGTTTACCATGTATTCAAGAGGTCACTGCTTTCTTAATAAGGTCAGTCTTTGACCAAGTACTGGCCTGCAACTCCCAAACATCAGCGTTTCCAAAGGAAATCTCTCATTCCAAAGCAGAAACCAGCAAAGGGGGAAAACAAAATCAAGTCCCTCAGACAAAGATTCAACTACAGAATAATGAATGCATTTTTCTAGCCCCTCCTATGTATTGGCAGCAGCACTGTGGTCTTTCTGCTTGTAGCTCCCCCTCCCAGTGCGAGGTCCTTAATAATTCACAGACTCTCATTACTTGAACTTGTGCTAGATACATCAGTATCAAGGGTCCGTAGCCTTATGTCACAGTCCTCAGACTTCACTACTTCAGATTTGTGCATCCATTGATGGTCAAAAATCTGCTCAAGTGTTGGTCTGTCTGAAGGCCTCAGTGAAAGGCACCATTTGATCAGCTGTTGACATTCTGTAATTAAAGAAAAAGGCATTATTAGACTAAGAAAGCAAAAAAAAAGACAATCCTGAATAACAAAAATCCACCCACAAAAGCTCAAATGTACAGGACTATTAAAAAAACCCCAAAACCAGAAAACCCACTTGACTTCTATAGAACTTACCAGGTGAAATTCTTCTCCTGAAGTATAATCGTCCCCTCAAGATTTCTTCATCTTGCTCAAAAGGGATGTCTCCACAAACCATATCATACAGCAGAACTCCCAGAGACCATACTGTTGCTGACCGCCCATGGTATCTATGGTATCTGATCCACTCTGGAGGGCTGTATACTCTTGTTCCTGAAAGCCAAAAACACCCCACAATTAGAGTTAAGGTTTAAAGTGTTTCCCCCTTGTTCAGATCCTTCTGGCAGAACTAAATCAAATTTAAGAACTTGACATTTGGGAATTTAAAAAAAAAAGCAACAACAACAAGGAAAAAAAAACCAACCCAAAAAACTAAACAGCTTTAAATTTTTTACAAGCCAAAGCCATTAGCAGTGTAATTTCAGGTCATCTGCAGGGTTACACCATCAACAGACTTGGCCCATCCGGTTGTTCTATTTTGTTGCAAGGAATAACACAGCCCCATCAGCTGACTGTTTACTGAGGCGAGCTCCCTTTCACTGACCACGTGGCGTCTGCAGCATCACACCAAAAATAGACACAAAAGGACAAAGAGGGCTGGCAGGGAGGAGGAGACGGCGACAAGAAGGTGAAACTCAGGTCTGCCCGCATTACACGGGGCTAATCAGCTTTATCCAATTCCACGGGGCAGTAAACAAAATAGGGCCGCTTACGATTTCTCTGTTTTTAAGGCCCCCCCCCCGGGCTTCTATGCGGCAGCTTTTCCTAACCCGCCCCCCTTCCCCTCCCTCCAGTGCCCGAGGGCTCCTTGGATACCAAACAAAAAGGGGAATTCGTGATGCCGAGGGTCACGTGCGGCCGGGCTTCGGGTTTCACAACAAACAGATGTGAGTGCGGCAACTAGGGGCGGGGGGAGCGAGACCCCGGTTACATCAGTCACACTCCAAGGACTGGGGGAAATGCTCCCTCTGGTCACATGCTGGCTTATGTTCAGCTTTCCCACCTCTAAAGCACTAACCCCAGCCCCTGTGGCAAGTCATTTCGAGGGAGCGCATTTATCCCCATCGCTTTAAAATCTGCAATGCGGGATTTCCAGGACACTGGCAGAATGGGAGCGGGGGAGGTACCACTCTGAGTTAAAAAAAGCACCGCATATAAAAACTGCATATCCACACATGGAAACATCCGACACTGGCAAAACCTCCATGTAAACAGATCGCCCTCTAGGAAAAAAAACCCGCTTTTTCCAAGACAGGGAAACATAAACTGCTGCGTCACTGCCTGGAATCACTTCTTTCCTACGCAACTGAACACCCCTAAGCTACACTGGGTCCACTGGTTTCCGTTACCGATAGACCTGATAGGAACCCCCCCCGTCAGGGGCTCTGATTGCTGTGGCCGGTCACGGGGAACGGGCTAAGCGGCAGCTCTAGGGAAGGCATCACCCCGGGAGGGGCACGGGACGGGCGGTGGGCACGTACCATCGAAATCGGTATAAACTGTGTCCTTGAGGAGGGCCCCCGAGCCAAAATCAATGAGCTTCAGCTCGCCTGTGCGGAGATCAACCAGCAGGTTCTCGTCCTTGATGTCCCGGTGCACCACGCCGCAGCCGTAGCAGTGGCGCACCGCCTCCAGCACCTGCCGGAAGAACCCGCGGGCCGTCTCCTCGTCCAGGGCGCCTTTCTCCGTGATGAAGTCGAACAAGTCCTTCACCAGCTCGGGCCGCTCCATAATGATCAGGTACCCGTCGGGCCGCTCGTACCAGTCCAGCAGCTTGATGACCCCTCTGAAGCCGGAGCCCACCTTCTTGAGAAGGACGATCTCCAGGGGCACCATGATACCGCTCTGGGCAGAAAGAGGGGCGCGGGTCAGCGGGGGAGTGGCGCAGCCCGGGGTACCCCCTCGCGGACGGGAGGGAGGCGGGGAGGGGAGGGGAGAGAGGAGGGCGTGCAGGGCGGGGAGGAGGGCGCGGCCGGCGGGCCCCCTCCGCCGCTGCCGCAGTCCGAGGGGCGGGCGCGGCGCTGCGGCGGC
>VZRV01002858.1:300529-380369 GCA_013398115.1 Falcunculus frontatus
AAGGAAAGGGTCAAACATTAGCGGAAAAAAAAAAAAAAAAAAAAAAAGGGCGGGGGGAGATTCTCCCGTGTGCGTTAACGCTGCCGCGCGGCCAATCGCCGGGCGCCCTTTCAAAGGGCTCCCGGGGCGGCCCAATGAGGAGAGCCCTCATTTGCATGCGGCGGCGCGCGGCCAGGCGGCGGCAGGGCGGGAATGCCGCGGCGCGCCGGGCCCGCCCCGGGCTGCGGGAAGGTCGCTCCGAGTCGCCGCGTCCGGGGCTGCGCGGAGGCGGGGCGCCGGCAGCGCCGGGGCACGGCGGACCGCGGCTCCGGGGAGCCCCCCTGGGGCGCGGGCAGGCCCGGCACGGTGGTGGGAGCCCGTTCGTTTTGCCAGCCGGTGCTCCCTGGTGAGCACGCGGCGCGCTCCCTCGCCCTCAGCGGCGATTCCTCCTCCTCCCCTGCGCTGCCCCACTGCCTCGGCGCAGTTCGGCCCCGTGCCAGTGCGGGGGGATGTCGGCGCCTGCCCTCCGCGCCTGCCTCCGTCTGTCACCTCCCCTGTGCGGAAACCCCGCGGGGCCGGTGCGGCGCGACGGCGGGCGCCGGAGTCCTGGCGGCGCGGCTCGGCGGAGCTGAGGGCTTCCCTCCCCTTCCAGCCCCGCCGAGGCGCCGCGCCGGGAGAGGGCACGGAGCTGCTCCACTTGCCGGCATTGCTGCCGCCCCGCCCCGCAGGGGGCGCTGCATCAACAGGAATGGGGGCGCGTCCCGTCCGACGGGGCTCGCGGGGGGTCTCTGTGCCCTGAGGCGGCGGCCGCGCCGGTCACCGCGGTCGGGGCGTTGCCGCTGACAGGCCCCCGGCTCCGGCCTCCTCTGAGGGGAGACCGAGACAGTTGGGAGCGCCCAGGCGGAGGGAGAAACCCGAGGGCATCCAGGAGATCATGCCGAGTGTCTGTCCAGCAAGACTCTGGGCCACTGCTTTAGAAATTAATGAGTGAGAAATTAAGGAGTGACTGGTGGGCAACAGTATCTTAATAACTGCTCCAGCAGCTGCCTAGAGCCCAGCTCAGATGCACTCCCAGGGCTGGCGCCCAGGCGGGGAGCACCCCGCCGTTTGCAGACAGCTTGGCGGCTGCCCCTTCGCACCCTGTCACCCACCGCGGCCCAGGTGCGTGGCAGTGAAAAGCAGCGGCGTTGGAGGTACTCAGCGGGGATCCCCGACGTGAGGGTGTTTTTGGCAGCCGCTCCCACCCTGGGCTCTCGGGGAGAGCCTGGCAGTTGGGATTGTCTGATAATAGTAGTGGGTGTAATCTCGGGCAGTCGTGCCCATAAACAAAGCAAGGGCTTCTAGGGAGAAGTAATATCTTTTATTAGATTAGACCAGCTGATGGAAAGGTCAAGTTTGCAGGCACAGTTTCAACCCTTCATGTCCCAGAATGTATTTTTTGAAGATGGATCAGTTGGGCTATAAAAGTTACTACTTCTCATACAGACCAATTTGCAGAGGCTCCAAAATAAACCACCGAGTTTGTTGAAGAATTCAGGAGGTTTCGTGTTTATAGATTTTGTTTTTCCTTAAAGATAATGATTTTGATATATGAGACAGAGTGATAAAAAAGCTGGGGGGATTTTTTTGTATTTTCTTTTAAAATTTGTGTTAGACCCTGCCTTTTGGTTATCTCAAATCACATTAATAAAAGTTAATGTGTGTAATATGTGTAAGTGCTAATTACTTAGGGAATTAATACTGCAAGTTGTTACAAATTCCTGGGGTTTTTTTACATGACCAGGCATGAAAAACCATGCATGTATCACTAGTTTGCAAACTTAAAAACATCAGGCCTTGTCATTCCAACTATATTTAGAATTTCTTAAATTCATCTTTGTGTGTGGCCAATCTTTAGTAAATCAGTGATACACTTGCCTTGAACCTGTTCAGGAGATAATACAGTTCTCTCAAAATCCTGTTGTGTTTAGGCTGCATCTTCAGCTGTGTCAGCTGTCAAAAAAACCCATTACATACCTTTACACATCTACATTTGTAGCAAAATGGTAATCTAAAAATTCTGGGATCAATCCTGGCATTGGTGTAACTGCGAATCTGATTTGTATTTTCACACCAGTGTAAAAGAGAGGTTATTATGCATTTAACATTAAAGAAAACAAGGTAGTTACTGTAAAAAAAAAAAAGTGATAAGGGGGTATTTGTTCTTCATTCACTTAATTTTGGCAGACAGACATTTAATTTGTATACAGCTACAAGCACTCTTGGTTTGACAGATTACAGATGGATCCCAGACATGGAATTTACCCTGTCTTTACACATAAGCCTTTTATGGGTTGTGGTGCTTCTTTTTATCTGGCTTGGAACACGCAGTTCAGTGGTCCTAAACAATTATAGCTGCAGAAATATTTTATAAACTAGTTTTGGCCACTTGTAACAGTGGCTTTGCAACTATAAATGGAAAATCATTCATGGGTAGGATGCCAGTTTGATTTAAAATTCATTTTTCTGTGCAACAGTCCCTGGGCAGGAGTGAGTTTGTCAGGCACAGAAATATGGAAGATCCATGGGAGTTTCTGCTTTCAGAACAGTACTACCTTCAGGCTACCTTTTAATGTCAGTATGGAACTCAGCTCAAAGTTTGCTGTGGCACATCATCAGGTACTGCACCAGTGACATTAATGGGCTCTAATATATACTTATAGTCATTGTGGGTCTTCTGGATGGGACTACCAAAATGCATCTGTTCTCATAATGTGACCATAAGGAATGCTGCTAAGAATGCTCTGGCAGTAAATGTCCATTAAACTTATAAGAATATTGGTATTTCTAGGTCACTCAATCTCCTTGTATGTCAGAGCTCCTAGCTCCCTTAATGACCCTTTGCTTGATTCTCTTCACTCTCTCTGTTATTTGGCAAGAGGACAAACTGAACACAGTGCTCTAGATGTGGCTTCATCTGTGCTGAAGAGAGGGCAATAATCATGTCCCTTGACCTGCTGGCTGTGGCTCTCCAAGATGTGGTCAGTGTTCATTACCACAGGCACACACTGTTGGCTTTGTTGGTTTGTGGTCCACTGGGTCTTCTCCTGTGGAACCGTTAGTTCCAGCCTACACTTCTCCCTAAGTATATCCTGTTCCAGATGTGGGACCTTGGCATTCTTGGTTTTGGAAGTCCAATACAGATGTATTTGTTGTATATTTATTCAGCTAGTTGAGGTCTGAATAGCAGCTATACCCTCCAGTATATCAACAGCCCTCTTGATTTGGTGTCACATTGTATTTCCAAAGGTCATGGATGAAAAACTTAAATAAAATCAGCCATTTTATTGATCCCAAGAAATATCCATTGGAATCACCTGCTAATTGGACTTGAAACAGTTATGGGCCCTTTGAGGCCCATGACCTGGTCAGTTTTTAATGCACTTTGTAGTGCACCTATATCTTCCCAATTTGGCTGCAGATGCTGAAAAACTCTCAAAGTTCTGGCTAAAGACAAGGGGAGCAACACCTCCTCTAATCTCACACAGAGAAGCCTGTAATGTAGTTGTAGAAGACAATCAGTGTGACTAAACATAGTTTGTCCTTGGGAAATTCAAGATGTCTGTTCCTTTGGACAGTCTCTGATAGCTTAATATCTTTTTTATGTTGTGGCACCCAAAACTGCCCCCAAGACTGGAGGTGAGCATGCCCCAGTGCAGAGCAGAGTGGGACAATCTCCTCCCTCGACCAGCCAAAGATGCTGTGCCTGATGCACCCCGGGGCATGGTTGGCCCTCTTGGGACACTGCTAACTCATATTCAACAGAAAGATGTTGACAACTTCGTCAGTAACACACCATACATTTCCACATATGGCACATTCTTTTCCCTTTATAAATCAATATCCTGACTATATTCAGTCAATGTTGACTCCTACCATAAGCATTAGTGAGACCAGTATTGAGATACCGTTAAAAGAAGGTTGAAAAACTGAAAAGGCTTTCAAAGAGAATACAAAGTTTAGGACTGGTATCTTAAAACATGAAGCTCTACTAGCTCAATCTACTTTGTTTATTTGATATAAGGTTAAGAGTTAACCTCTTACCATAACAGTCTAGAAGTATCTACAATTTATTTATTTTTCCCTGCCTGGTATTTGCTAGCTCATCAGGTCTCACACAGGAAGAGTTTCCCAGGCTGGTAACTGAGAGAAAACAACAACCTCTAGTAGTAAAGTACAGGCGCGTAACAGAGCCTCACTGTGGATGTAGTTCTCTGGTAATTGAAGACCTGGTATTGAAGCTGGATTTAAAATAATGCAAGAAGATATGCCCATGTGTAAAAAGAACTTACAGATTTGATGCCCAACTTGCATTAGATACCATGACATTGTGTCAAGTGAAGTCAGACTGGGAAGTCTCTGGAGCATTAATATTTATGATTCAAAAAGCATGGCTCTGCACAGAACTGAGTTATCAGGACCTCATCTTCCACTGTTATGCAGGTGGCATTTTGTATTCAGTAGAGAGATTGCACACTTTCAGCAGCTGTTTTCCCTATTTAAAAAACTGTATTGAAGAACTAAAGTGAGATCAAGGGAAGGTAATGAGAATGACTGAGGATATGAAAAAAACCCCTCTTTTGAAAGATTAGGCCTTTTTTTCACTTTAGAGGGAAGATCAAGAAAGAGAATACAGCAAAATAATGGTCTAGGTACCATAGATCAGATGACTGTGTTCTCTCTCATTTAACATGAGCTGAGGAACATCAAGGAGAATTAAAAGGTAACTTTCAAAACTGAAAAAAACCCCAAACCCAACCTGTAATTAGCTCTACATATAAAACTTGTAATTAGACCATGGAACTCACTGCCAAGTCACAAAGGCCAAGAATGTAACAAGATTAAAAAGTGTATTGTATTTTTAGTGATAACAAGTATATTCAGAATTATAATTGGAGGATAAAAATAGTAGAAGGGCTATTAAGTATCAAATTTCAACGTGGAAACCAACTTTATGTCTTGTAGAATGAGTTGATACTATCATTGGCAAATTAATGGATAAAGAATGTAAGTAAGGAGTAAGGAATATGGTCCACCTCTGCCTGCTCTGGAGTCTTTATGTAGAGTGAGCCAAAGTGGTAGTGTAGTTTTTGTAACAAGGCAATTCTTAATAAAGTCCTATATTTGCTCCTGTAATTCTGTTTGTGCCAGTAGTGTTATATTTAAACTGCTGCAATGATGTGAAAAATTGATCTTGGTGTTCTGGTCAATGGGATAGTCAAAATGAGTGTTTTTCAACCTATAATCTATTGATGGAAATAGTAAGACATCACAAAGTGTTCAATGAATTTTGTGTTTGCTCACACGCACCAAATAAAATCAAGGAGGGAAATAAGACACGTAATACCAAAAAACCTAAGGTTTACTTCTATTTGTTATTTTGTAAAATTATAAAGTTGAAAAAGTAGGTGAACACATAATCCTTCCATGAAAATTAAAGAAACACTGGAACAGATGACCTCAAGATTTTGTGTAGGAATTTAGGGAGACATTTATTGTATCATTGTTGTATCATTGCTGTATGGGATGAAGCAAAAAAAAGCATTTTTTTTGTGCCTGTGTTTGAGTTTTATAGAAATGTTAGTGTAGAGATGAAACTGGATTCTGTTCTACCTTCCCTTTTCAAAATTCTTGTATGAAATTTTTGAAGTGTGAAGATATGAAAGCCTTATCTGAATTGTGACCACCACAGTTACAAGATTTAGATCATTCCGTTGTATCTGTGACCTGACCCAAAAGGCTCTGCTCCCACTAAAATAATCCAGCAATTTGTTAATAATAAATTCATTACAACAGACAGTGCCAATATGAATGTGTCTTTCTATATTTGAGAATGGATAGAAAAGTGTAATTGGTTTTCAATAATTATAATGATAATAAGTAATAAAATTGCTTATTTTAAAAGACTTGCAAAAAGAGACAATATACATAGCTGTCAGCTCGTCACTTGATCTTTTTTGAATCTTGGCACTAAATTTGAATTTGAACATAATACCAACATTGTAAACCAAAATATTATGTTTATGTGGTCCTACGCTACTAATTTCTACTCAATATATAGATACCTTTCTAAATTTAAAAGCAAGAGGAGTAATTTAAAGGAGACTGAAAGGACAGTTGGTGGGCGAGTTAAATGAAGAACTGTTATAATAATGTGGTAGTTGTAATATGAACATAATGGAATAAGTTCACATTTCAAATGCAATAGGTGGATGCACTTTGGCACAACAGTTTAAGTTGTCAACCAGTTTTATGACTACACAAGTTCCTAATTAAGGCTTGATGAGCCAAAATTCAGCAGTATAAACATTCAGACTTTTCCTACTATCTTAGCATCACAACCTGTGTGCTTCCACTTCCACTTTCTCCAATTCAGCTTCTTAACCACTGTGTAATGAGAAAAATACTATGGAGTTACTGTAATTAGAGAAATAAGATCTGTCCTTTGAACCATGTACAGGAGGGAACCACCAGATTGCTTTGTATGGGTGTGCCCCAGCTCTCTGACAAACTACTGTTGTTCCTGGTCTTTGCTAATCTAAAAGGATGTAATTATTAACCAGCAAAAACTCCACTCCTGCATGTGCATCCCAGGTGTAGTCCTCTGCAGAGCTGCCACAGTCACGGCTGCTGTTGTTAGTATTAGACACAGAACAGCACCATCAGCAAGCTGAGCTGATGTCTTTGTACAGAGGATCCTCAATACTGTGCTGGTGTGTGTAATTGAAAACAGATGTTCACGTGGAGGAGAAGGTTATGTATTGAGTAAATTTTTCTGTAAGTATAATTGGTCTGCCAGAATAGGCTGCCTTTTCTATTTTTTGAAGTTATGTTAAGTGTGTGAGAAGAATCCCTCCATTTAGCATATACAAAAATTTGGTTCCTGATTTGTTAATGTACTATTAAAATAATAGTAACAAAAAAAGAGGAAGGAATGAGTATCCTTAAATGATCTTTGATCAAGGCTCAGCTGAATGCACTCCAATATTTGTATTATAATCAAAAACATAGTGACTGACCTTGCTCAGTGTTTTATTCATAGATAACTAAAGTATGTACCATAAACCACATGACTGTATGACCAAAGGACACCTTCTGTGTGTGTCTTATCAGTAGTAGTATACTAACTTTATGATAATAATATTTCATTTTCTGTTTCCGTGGACTTCATAAAGAGTATCATAGTCTGTTAATCAGTGTCTTATAATTTTAAAAATTATTTTCTAAATGTGAAAATCTTGCAACAAGTATGCTACCATGCTATCACACTTTCTGAAAGGATGATTTCACTCATATTTCAAGCTGGTAAGTCTCTTATACCGATCTAAAATGTGTCCTCAGAAAAACATGAAAAGGTAACACAATTTGGCAGCAAAAGCTGAGACAGAAGACAATAAGTCCACCTTGGTTGAAGAAGACCATATATTACTTGAATTTTTTGGCAGTCGCTTTTGACCAACTCTCAGTACTGCTGTGGACATTCATCGAGAAGAAGCGTACGTCTAAAAAGGCACCTCATAGAGTTTGGCAGCAAGCAACAACAAACATCCACTTGTGAGTGAAACTTTGTTTGACGATGGAAGTACTAAAATACCCTTTTATATGGCCTTAACCCAGTGGTTAAGGCCATATAAAAGAAGGAAAAATCTATTTTCTAGACTCTTGGCACTAAGAAGAGGCATAGCTGTAGCTTCTGAGGAAGGTCTTCTACCAGGCTAATGGTACTCTGGGTGTAGCACCCTCTGAAACGAAGGGTGTGTAGTTTTGAGCACAAGATTCCATGGACACCATTGTGGAGTCCACTAATAACTTTTATTTATCTCAGGTATGTTCAACAGTAAAATAGTTCTTGAGCGTAGGCAATGTTGATTATTCTTGAGCCTTGAGTATTTAAAATTCAAATGAAATCACAGTTGAGTCATTCTGACTGTGTCCTTCCTGGTTAGGGTTATCTTGTGTGATGGAGGAATACTGGACTCTAAATCCTGGTACAGAGGTGTTATTTCTGTATTTGTTGTATGAAAGCACACTTATACTAAGATGTAAAATGTATATGCCATGTGAGGTGAAAAGGAACAAAGTTATCTGCATTTAAGACAGATACAGAAAAAAATGGTATTGAAGGAGCTGGTAGCAGTGTTGTACATGCTGCTAAAAATGTCTTTTAGCTGGTACTGAAGTAGAAGGTATAGATAATTAATAGGTTGATGGAGCTGAAAACTGTAGAAGATTGAATGGCTTGACTGCAAGAAAGTGAGTAGAAAAGCCAGAGGTGTATCCAGCACTTCTTAGGCTAGGAAGAGGTGACTAGGCCTTTTTTTCTGGATGATGCTCAAGAAGGAAACTGATGACAAGTACTACTCTCTCTCTTCCACAAATAGCAGGAGCAGCTAACGATGTCCTTCTTCTGAAGACTTTGGTTGCGATAGTAAGTCAGACAATATTTAGTACTCCAGATTTTTATTTAAAATACGTGTGAAAAAGCCTGTGCAGACAGTTCTAACTAAGGTCGGAGACAAAGGTATCTAGCACTTCCTGTTAAGAACTGTGGCTTCTGTTACCATGTAGAGTTTAGGTTGCCTCCTCACATGGAGAACCTCTGTGTCTTTTGCTCTTGTTATTCTTGCTTCACTCAGAAGTGCTGTTACGTTTAGTTAGGTAGGCTAGCAATGAACTACATAATTTTGAGTCAATTTTCTAGGATAAATTTAGTCATCTTGCTGAAACACTTCAGTGAGATATCAACCATGCTCCCAGAGAGGCAGCCAACAGGAATGCACACATTTGTTTAGTGCCCTCGCATAGATTTAGACCGTGTAAGTACGAACTGAAAGAAGCTGGTCAGAGAAGTGGTTGAGTCACCATCCCTGGAGGTTTTTAAAAGGTATGTAAATATGGCACTTAGGGACATGGTTTAATGGTGGACTTGGCAGTGCTTGGCAGTTTATGACTGGACTCAATGATATTAAGGGTCTTTTCCAACCTAAATGATTCTATGATACTAGGAGCGGAAGTGGTATTTGATGGGAATAAACAATACACAGGAGCAATTCCCCATTTAATTGATAGTCCTGTTGCAGCTGTGCCATTAGTTTCCCTTGCATCATAACAGTTCTACTTTGAAGCATTGGAAAAAAGAATTCCAAAAGGCAAAACAAAAGGCAGTTTGGAGTCTTCAAAATGTGTTGAAATTCTCAAGGGTCCAGATGACTCATTATTTTTGGGAGAAAGTAACTCAGGCCTGTTTATCTTTTTGTGATAATTTTTACTTGCTTCTCTTCAATGTCATCCTTAGCTAATATTGGAAAAGGAAATATATATCACCATTATTTTATGGTACAAAGGCACACTGAGCTTTGTCCAGATACAGAACAGAAACATGCTGAACACCTCTGCCTTTTCCCGTATGATTAACAATTTTGTCGTCTTCCTTTTCTGATGTAATTTATATTCATGCTACTTTTGTAACAATATTCACAGGAACTAGGATTTCTTTTACTCCCAGATTTTATTAAAAATCAATTCTTGTCCTTATTCTTCTTGAATGCGGAATTTTTCTGCCTATAGTTTTAATTTCCCCTGTTACCTGGTTTTCTTAACATAATGTTTTACATTTTTTGATTCCGTATTTAATTACTCTTTTTTGCCATCTGTCTGCAGGGAAATTGGGTTTATCTGTATTACTGATACTTAAAAAAAAAGAAAAATGTGAGAAACTCAATAAGAATTTCCTACATTTTGAAAATGTGTGAAATACATTGGGTTGAAGGTAGTCTCTCTGAAGTTTAAATCTAAACCTTCATAATTACAAATCTTTCCTGTAGTCAAAAAGAAGAGAATGAGTCAATGCTGAGTTGCTTGCTATACAATTAATTTTCATACAATTTCCTAGACGATGAAATTTCCAATGAAATAGAAGATTTAAATTCATGATATGAGTGTTGAAATCTGTATTTAGGTGTGCAAAAAGTATGTGTCTGAGAATACTTACAGACTTGTGGTACCAGATTAAAATCTAATATTTATTACTTTGTTCAGTTTTGTGCCTTGCCCCTGAGAAAACCACTGCCACTCTTGGGACAAAGGTGGCAAATGCACTTGTTGGTCTGATCATTAAGATAAAGCATCTTAAGGCTGAATCCTTTTAGCTGAGAACTTCCCTAAAAATAATAAGTCTTGTGTTACAAAAAAAATATATTTAAATTCTGTGCAAGTAAAAAGCAGCAAATTACAGTGATACCAGTTTTGCCTGACCACCTCTAATTCCCAAGAGAAGCTGTTGTGTCTGCTGACATTTATTGGTATATTATTGATGCTTTTGTGTTTGCTCCCACCTCACAAGGATTTCAGGCTCGGTTCTAATTTCTCAAACAATGGGTTTTCTCCACTGAATTAAAAAGGATTTCCATTGCTAACAGAGAGATTTAAATAAGACAATTGCAGACACATCTATGCAATTGTGGTCTTGCTGTCCCATTGGTTTTTTATGATTCCTATTTCATACTTAAGTTTGCTGGAGCAAAGGGGCCTGTTTTTGACCCCTTTTTTCACCTCAGGTCAAAGAGCTAATAGAACAAAGATTTATCAGTCTCGAGGGTCATATATCTGAAAAATTGAATTAAATGAGTACATCTTGTACTTAGTTTAATTTTTAATGTCACGTGTCAAATTATATTTTATTGCTCGCTTTTGTTTTTGTTTTTGTTTTTGTGTAGGTCCATGGTTATCCATATTGCTGAACTTTGCCCTTTTGCAGGAAATAACAATCAATGTAAGGATTAAAAAACAAATGCAATTCATTGCTTGGTCTGGTTTCAGAGTTACTTTGCAGATGACATTGACATAACACATTGTGATCTGCTGTATAACGTGATACAAACTGGCATGATGTGCTTTAAGAGTGTGGTAAGGAATCGTGGAATGCATAGAATTGAATGGAAAAGTTTTCTTCTTAGACTAGTTGTCACTGTAATGAGTCTTTTCTTAATGCCATAATCATGTTAGTAACAATGAATGTCATACCAAGTCCAGGAGCAAACCAGCTCTCATAATGTATGAAGGAACAAGAAATGTATGAAGGAACAAGAAATGTATGAAGGAAAAAAAAAAATTCGGATACACTTGTGTATTAAACTGTATCCCTAAATGTGCAGAAAAAGGCAAAATATTGCTTACTGCTTGCTTCATACAGAAGCAAGGCAGCAAAAATCTGGTATTCAAAATTCACTATGTATGCCTTCAGTATGTCTTCATACGCCAACAAGATGAGCATTACATAATGATAGAATATATCAAGAGTCTACTACAGACTGTACCTACTAATTCAGTAAATTGCAAATGTAAACTTATTAAATTGCCTTTAATACCAAAGGTTCCTGGTGTGTCTGCTCTTATACCAGTGGTGAGGAGCTGCATCCCGCAGCTTCATCGGCAAATAGGGTACCTCTCCTCTAACCTCTCTATCTTAAGATATCTGAATGTGGAACAGTTTGATATTGTTTCCTCCTTGTTTTTGTGATGACATCTATTCTTCCCAAAGATGTGATTATGCATTGTCAAGAACGTAAAAGGCTCTCCTAAAATATTTTTTACACAAGGTATTGATACCATCCACCAAAGTTTTTTGGCCTTGTTGTAAGAATAACTGGCTCTAGCAGAGCAGTAATCACATGAGATTGTCTCAAGGCTTCAAATAGTCATTGTGTCACAAAGTATTCCTTCTGGATTGCCAAATGTGCAGGAATTTGAAGGAATATGGATGAATTTCCTATGGAATCAGAAAGGTAGTGTACCCCATCCTTCACTGTGGAACCGCTTTAGTTCTCTTCTTCTGCGGGAGAACAATATAAACACCCTGTTCAGGTCCCATAAATAAGTAGGAGGAAACCTGTCAAATTCCAAAACACTGCAACATTTGGTTTCCAGGTTTTGTAATTGTGCAGAAGCCCAAGCTCTCTATTATGTAGATAGAATCAAGAAACAGAAAATGGCAGAAAGAACCACTGAACATAAAAATCCAATCTCCTCTTTTGCCTGTCACCTCAAAACTGGGACTGAGGAACTGGGACAGACTGTGTCTAGGAAACCACAAGTATTGTGCTAGTTATGACTAGCAGCCTGGGAGCAGAAATGTTTGACTTGATATGAGCTTGGGCAGGGAGGGAAATCTCATTCTCTAAGTGTCATTTAATTATGCCCTCTCTTTTTTTTTTCAAATAAAAAATTTTGCATCAGTGATCAAAATTGAAACTAACTGACAATGCCTTAAGTAAAAATCTGAGTTATACTGGTTTGTCTGTGACATGAGTGCAGGTATGCTCTACAAATAGCTATTGCAACTGAAGGAAGATAACATACTATGGCTTTCTTGGTGCATACTGTTACTTTCTGTTATACTTTATCTTATCCTGGACTTCAGCTGGAAATTTCCATGTACTCTTTCTAGTTCCTTCTGACAAAATCAGATAAGTTATTTCAAATAATTTATTTGACAATGTGAAGGCTGATGTTGCTAGAAGAAAGCTAGGAAGGACTTTGCCCAGTTTAGAGCACAAGAATTGGTAAAGGAATGTTGTCATGGAAAAGCCTTGATGCTGTTCTGCTAGACACCCACATTTCATAAAGCAAATGAATTTTCTCTTTACCAACAAGGCGCTGACTGTCCATCGCTACACCATGCCATTTTGCAAAACTGTAGGTGTAGCAATCTCCAGTGGCAGTGTGATGATGGAAAACTGGGAACCATTGCACTGCTGCCTGTCACAGGGTATATCTGTTCTCCTTCCTGGCTCTGTCGTGCTGTGGATTGGTGGCACCAGTCATGCCTGCCTACGCCAGTTGAAGAACTTACTGCTTCTCTTCCAAATGCAACTAGACAGTAGATCTGTGAGTATTCCCTGACATACTTCAGGCAAAAGTGTTAGCAAGAGCTGCTATTTAAATCCTTTAAGGCAACTTACTTATCTTGACCAAAGTGGGTTAGGGACTCCTTTTAGGCATGTATCTGGAAATGGCATCCTGTAGCTCTGCCCAACTACACTACAGAGTTCAGACTGCTGTATCTTCTGTGGCTATACTGTGTCCTGTACCTGAAGTAAACTTATTTAGAGCAACTTTTAATATTTTGATTAATTTATAGATACACTTTCTTTCCTCCTTTCAAGTTAGTTGTGCTTCACTTAACAGCATGTTCTCTGAGTCATATTTCATTCATCGTCTCCCTAGGCTTTTTTGGCCTCTTTGGAGATAGGAGACATGATCATATCTCTGAGTCACAGATTACTAGAGGCTGTGAGAATGTACAGAACTGATATATTGTATGCTTGCCCTGTTTGTGTGCTCTCCCCTAGGCACCTGCTAATCATCACTGTTGGGAATTGAATACTAGATTAAAGAGATCTTTGGTTTTACCTGTTATGGCTGTTCTTATAGTTTATTTCGATATGTCTCCATGAAGATAGCAGCTACTATCTGACTTTGCAGCTTGTTGTTCAGTAGGGAGATACTTTTCGGTTTTCTGGCCATGTGGAATCAAGAAGAGGGAGAAGTTGAAGAAAACTGTAAAAGTGGTTTGAAATGTATTTGGCCTTTCCACTTATAGAGGATACATAAGCATGCAAAAAAGAAAGGAAAGACAGTGAAAGCAGGGAATACAACGAAGAGGTAGGGTAGATGCTCTTCATTGATAGAGAAAGATCAAAGGAACAAAGAATCTCTTAGTAAGCCAAGATACGAACTGAGGAAGACACTATATCAAAAAGAAGCAGCCAGCACTAGAAAACTACAGTAAAAGCAATACAAAATGTTTGCATAGGATTTCAAGAACAAACAGAGATGGTAAATTCTGAAACTTATTTTTGAAACTTTAAAAATTTTTAGAAAATAGAAGCATTAAAGAAGTGCATTTTGTGAATATTGTGAGTTCTCATTTACGGGGCAGTGTTTTCAACGATGCATTAATTCACCTGTTCAAAATGCTTCAGTCATCGAATCATGGAACTTAGAATTGCGGTGTTTGTGTGTGTGCATGTGTGCCTTTGTGGTTTGGATGAAACTGGTATTTTTTCATTTGAATCAGACAAAGGTGAGGCCAGGGTGTTTTCTTTCAGGCATTTATTTATCATAGCTTACAGTTTGCTTTGTTGTTCAAATAGTATGTGACTCCACCCTCACCCATTATTACCCAGCAAGGATACAAGGAGGCTTTAGAGAGTTTCTTTGTTCCTGCTGTTGAATTCTGGTATCAAGTTGCTTTCTAAACCTTTAGGAGCAAGACTTTGGAGGGTAAACTGTAAGCATTGTATCTTGACTGCAAAAATCTGTCTCTTTGGAAGGAAATGTGATGTTGAAAGAAAATTCTTAAAGTATTCCTTTTTTAATTGGAAATAAATTCTCCCTTTCACTCCTTTCCAAACTGTGTTGTTGGCCTGTGTGTGTCCAGGATTGCATCTGCTGTGTTTAAGAATGTGCAGGTTTGATCTCCTGAAAGTATT
This sequence comes from Falcunculus frontatus, assembly GCA_013398115.1. Lineage (NCBI taxonomy): Eukaryota > Metazoa > Chordata > Aves > Passeriformes > Falcunculus > Falcunculus frontatus. The sequence continues at coordinate 315,040 of VZRV01002858.1, forward strand.
TCAAAGGAATATGCTGACAGTAAGTGTAAGCACACCTTCATCTCCCCCACAGACAAGCTACCAGAAGTGGTTGCTCATGCTGGAAGGAAATAGTGCATTATGCTAAGGGTGTTGCAAATCACACCTCATGTCTCCAATGCAAGTGTAGAGCTCCAGGAAGCAATCTGGTTCCTTCTATCCCGGTACTCCCTGCAGGGTGAGGCAACTCTACCGTCTTTAGAATAGTACCTCTAGACAGAGGTACGTTCATGAAAATTATGGGTGAAAAGGAATGTCAACCCTGTTAACTACTTCTGTGTATCAAACTGGGTCATGAGCCCATACAAATTTGTTGTACTTGGACCTCTTATTATGGCATTTCTACATTTCCTCAAGTCCCAAAATAGCAGGGAAGAGAGAGAGTGGGGTGGATGAAAATGAAGGTAAATTGTCAGTTTCCTTGGGAAAGCTGTCAGTATGTTTCCTGCTACTGAAATATATTTCTTACCTGTTTGGAGAACAAAGTTCCGTGTTTCAGTGGTTGCAGCTGGAAATTAATTTATTGCAGGATTTTGCTCTGTTCCAATATAACACACAGAGAATGTCACCTGTCTCCTCAGTTATAAACTTTTCTATGTCTACTCAGTAAAGTCACCTGTTCTTTTTGCTAGATGTAGGTTCACTCTCAGAACAAAGACTCCTCAAAGTCAGTGTGTGTAGCACCCTACACAGACCACCATATCCAAAAGCAGGAGGAGCAACTGTGCAAGGGAGCGGATTCATCGGAGGTCAGAGAGGAACATTTCTTGTAGATGACTAATGGTAAGGGATGGGCAAACCTTGTGTTGTTTTGAGGTTTTGTGAACCTTGTGAACTATACTTTTGGTTTCACAGTGTTTGTGAACTGTCCCCTCTTCTACCTTGTTCATCTCCCTTTGGTATTTTTCAGAAGCGGGGTTTTGTTGAATTCTTTTTTTTTTTTTTCACTGTAAACAAGGGGTCCCTTTCTGTATGTTTTAATGCTTGAAGAATCTTTCCACTGCAGCACATTCTCAGCAAACTACTGGGTATAGGAAGTTTCTGTCCTTATTCTCTTCTCTTTTTCTCACTTTAATTATATTTTCTTCTCAGAACACAGTATGGAAAAGGGACCTTCTGGGTCCATATCAATAGAAACTACAGCTTATCCTTTTTCTAGGTCTATCTAGCTCCAGTTTTAACCAAGTTAGGTTTCTTTCCTTTAGTCTTCATTTAATCTGAATTACCTGATATTGTATAATTCTATTGTGGATGCTTTAATATTATGTTTGTCTCTGCTTCCCTTTTTAGTTGCTCAAATGCTTTAAAAGCACAAATCAGAATCAGAACCCTCCTGGTTTCATTAAGTTCTTGCATCAAGTGAGATCCTTCAGCTCCACAAAATTTAAGAGGATTTTAGAATAGAAAATCATATTTTTCCATAATTGTCATCTGGAAAAATGAAAGTCCTCAAACTGACTCTTAAAGAGATAGTTTTATAATACTACCTCCTCATTTAAATCTCTGCTATACCATGCCTGTGTGCTGTATGTTTAAAGCAGGTTGATTTATTGTGTAAACTGCTACCACTTTGCATTTGGTGAATTGTCAGAAGTGACATTTTCTCAGACTTTACATTGGGATGGGCCTGCAAGAGGACCTGAAAGAAATGGTTAGTAATTTGGAAAGTTTGTATAATGAATAGTGTTTTGAATATCTTTATCTTATTAATGGAACAGATTTTTTCCCCTATTTTTGGCATAGTATTATGGTAGATTTGGTAGATTATTGCTGTGTTGTAAATTTTGCCATTAGTTAATGCCAATTATGTTAATGAATTCTAGCTGGCCAATCAAAGAAGAGTCAAAGCTATTTTTTGTTTGTAAATTATATTAATTTAGATCACTATACACAGTTTGTGTTGGTAAATACTCTAATGTTTCGTTTCTAAACAGTTCATCTTTTAATGGAGAAGGAAGAGTGGGGAATTTAGTAATTTGCCAAAAATTAAGACATATTTTGTAATTACACAGATTATTCATTAGCACCAATGCTTACAAAAAATCCCTCAAGGCACAAATATATATATAATTTTTAAAAAAGGAAGTAACGCTTTGTCTAAAATAGAACTTAAAAAAGAAATCAAAGCCAACTTTGATGAAAGCTTTGCACATTTTAAGCTGACTCTAGGGTATACAACAAATAGATGTGGAGTGTTGCAAAACTCAAATGTTGAAGCAACAGAGAACTGTCTGAATAGTGCCGAGATATAGGGGAAGAATTGTCCAAAAGATCTTGGGGCAATTATAATGGACTAAATACGCAAACGGTGCTGTGTGTGCAGCATTTCTGCACTGTTTACTACCCTGCCATAGAAGGATTTCTCCGTGAAGAAAATTACTTTTACAAGAATTATAGATTTATAATGGAGACAGGCATCTGTCACTATATAACTGGAGAAAAATTGAAGGTCTTTAGTAGAGTTCAGTTCTTCATGCAGGAATATCCTCTTCATTTGCATTACTGTACCAGAATTAATATTAGGGCCACCGACAGAGATGTGATTTACTAAGAGTAAAAGGATAGATTTGCAGATTTATATTCCCTAAGCACTTTCCCACAACAACTCTTCTGATGACAAGCCAACCTAGCAAGTTTTGGCTTGCAGTTTCGGTGGTTTGCAAACTGTTTCATTTTGAAAGTATGGGAGTTACTCAACACCGGGGGCCAAATGATGATCTGAATTGTGCTGGAGTTACACTCATGCTTCTCTGGTTGCTATTTTGGAACAACTGCTAATGTACACTGTTTTTCAGATCGTGATCCGGTCTGGTTTCCTATACGTCGTAGAAGCTGGTGGAAGAAAGAAAATGAGATTCACGTCATCTGTGGTAGATCTTTGAATGTGTCTGTCTTTTTTGCATTAAGTCTAGGGAAAGCCTAGGGCACATATTTTATACACCTACTGAACTGCCCTGTTAAGATGTGTATCTCTGTGCTGACTGTAGGAGCAGTCTGGTTATCCAACTACCTTAGACCGACACCTCAACCTTTATACAGCTAGAATAAGGCAAAAGCAGTCCCACCCTAGGGAAATGGACTGGAAAGGGAGATTGTGTATTCTTCATCAATGCTTTTGAAAGAAAATGTTCCTTTACATTAGCAACAGTTTTGTATTCCGAAGTCATTGTAATGTCATACTGAAATAGAAAATTTTAAAGATTAGGGGTTTTTGAAAAAGGAAAGGGGAAGAACATGAAATCTAGTGAAAGTACTGCTCTCTCCTTTTTGCTGATTCTTCCCAATCAAGAGCAGACATTGAGTTGCCTCATGGAAACTGTTTAACCACTTTTAAGGGTACCAGAAAATGAGAACTTGTTTTTGTCATTTTGTTTTGGGTATTTTTTGTTTGTTGTGTGTTGTTTGTTTTTGTTTTTTTTTTCAGATGATTGTAATGTTTGCAAATGATTGACTTTGTTTTCCTGGAAATGTGTGCTCTAATTGAAAATATTTATATAGCATTTCTGCTTTTCTCAATGTCTATCATGGAATGACTTCATGCTGCAGTCATTCCTTCAGCAAGGCTCAAACAAAGCCTATTGGGTAAGTGAAGAAAAAAAGAGCTACTGTAAGAACAACTCCAAGAGCATGTCAAATGTAGGCTAGCTAAAGAAGATCTAAGGAAGGCTGGAATGCTTCTTGTATCAAAGAACTAATTACCGGTGGGTGGAAAAGGGAAAAGGATGGTCATGGCCCAAGGTAAATGTCATAAATCAGTTTAGACTTTGAATCTGAAAGACTTTTTCAGAAATAAAATGGTGTTCTGGGACAGTCTTCTGGGTGGCAAAAAAAAGAACTGCTGTTAAGATCAGCTTGGTCACTTTAAGAAAAGGTTTATATAATATTATATAACAAAAAACTGCCCTTGATGATCCAAATATTGTATTTTGATAATAGATTTTGAAGGCTGTAGAACACAGAGCACACCTTCATTCTCTGCTTCTAGTCAAAGCTATTACTAAGTATCAATATATAGCTTAGGATACTTTCCTTTTTGATGAAAAAAGCACCTGAAAATATTGAAAAATGATCATAATCTCTTTGGTATTCTTTGAGTGAGAAAATGTTCTACAGTTTGATGGAGAAAATAAAAAAATATATTAAATCCTTATCTGGAGTAGGAAAATTTCTTACCTATTTTTGGCAGTTGTTCAACTGCAGAAATAATATTTGTTACACAGATGAGTACACCTAAAACTGGAATACCCTCACTATTATATCCTCTAACTCAGATAATATTCCTGTTTATGTCTTGGGTTTTAAAATTGATTTTTTTAACATTCAGGTTATGTCTTTACTATGGCATTGTTTTGCACAAATAATGAATGTAGTCTAACTGGAAACTAATCTGTAGTTTAAAATAATGACAGAATTTGGACTAGTACTAGAGAGTTTAACTTCTAGCTATGCAGGAAGATTTGTGTTCTTGTTCTAAAAATCACATGTGTACATGCACACACACTCGGGTATATGCTCTTAACCTATCAAAATATTATCAATTAAGATTAAGAGTCAGACTTCAATCTGCAGGTGCAAGGGCGCTTTCAGACTATAGCCTGTCCTTAAATCACCCTGTTGTTAATAAGTGACTTTTTCTAAAACATACACGTACCTTCAGATAAGTCAAAATAGCGAACAGAGGTCTTGACAAAAGTCCTGCATATTTGAAATTGTTTGCAGATATGCATGTGTCTGTAGCACAGCATTATGCACATACTTGGAAAGCAGACACTGCAATAACCACACTGAAAGGGATTACCGGAGTCCTTTTGCCAGAGACTGGACTAGCAGTGGCTAAGCTAACTTGACTGTATAGCAAAGTCAGTTCAGTTTTGGTTTCTTTTCCCTGTGCTACATGCTGTTGTAATCCATATGTGATGATTAAGGGTTAGTGAAGTGTTACTTTACTATTCCTGAGCATACTGAAGATTTCTCTTTAAATGGGATAATCATGTCTGCAGTGGTTGTTCTTCTGCTCAAAACAGTATCTCAGTTGTCCACACCTTCTTCTCCTCATGTTTGTACCTTTCTTGGATCAACCAGATGTTGTTGAATCCTGTTGTAATGGTTTAAATTGTTATCCCCAGGTATCTGTCTCACATCTCTGCCAAAGACTGTCCTGTTCAAAAAAAATCAGTAGAAAAGTGTGTTTGCCTGCTCCAAGACACTATCCCACCATTTTGGTAAAACCTATGGTTGTAGACACTTAAAATAAGAAGCTTGACTTTTTTTTTGCTTGTTTGTTTTCTGGATTTATTCAGTGACTTTTATTTATTTCTTCTTCTAAGTGTTTTCCAAAGATTGTAATCTCCCAGAAGGTGATAGGATAGTCAGTTTGGAGAGCAATGCTAAAATTATTAAAACAAGATTTAAGATGATTTTTTCTGTTAAAGACCTTAATAAAAATATTTTATGTCTACTCTTTAATTATTTTATTAGTCTTTTATCTATGTAAAATAAACACATACCAAAGAATGGGGCTTGATAGTGTATCAAGCTCTATGCCTGTGTTCTCCAGCAGAGATTTAATATAACTTTTGTTGTTAGAAAAATTAAGAGTATTGTTAGACAAATTTTAAAGCAAAAATGGGAAGGGGGTTTTAAAGGGCTGTATTGACAAGTCTAGCTACGTCACATTAGAGTTTTCACTACTGTATTCTGTAATCACTCTCCAAGATTAAACATTAACTGACAACAGAAAGAATGATCTGGAGATCAGAATTATGAACAAGCTCAGTGAGTGATCTGGAGCTGAGAATTCTGAGCAGAATTCTGAACAAGTGAAGTAGGATTTTCTTCTTAACCCTGAAGTTAAATGTTTCCCATTCTAGTCAACATTTTTCTTTTAATGTAAGAAGATAGCTTAAAGCAAACAAAATCTCCTCTGGAATATTCAGAGCTTGAGTATTTTCTTAATTAGAGTACTTTATTTCAACAACAGCCCTGGAACCTTGTCAGGGTCCCCTGCTGGGATGTGCATGAGGTGCATGTGATTTACAATAATCTCTTAGCAACAATATTTCTATGAATTGATAAATAACTGCATATTTTTTGCTGTTTAAAAATTATGTCCTTTGATAGTGCTCTGTAGGAAATGTCACAGAAAGAAGTAGAAGAGTCTTAAAAAATGTAATATGGTTGCAAACTGGAGAAGATAATTTTTTCAGTCTCGGTCTAAAGAATAAGGTGTAGTAGGTATTAAACCCTTTGTATTCATTAACAATTGCAACACTCAGTTAACATTATTGCTATGTTAGTACAACACATTTACAGTAGAGTCTGTGGCAGGGTCTACCGTTGTCTGTAGGGTCTACCTGGTGTACAATTCCTGTAGCTAGAACACCATTGAATAAAATGATGCAAATAATACAGCCTCTGATCTACATCTTTGATGGTGTCAAGAAAAGTAACTGGAACAAAAGTTGCTCTTATCTAAGTCTGAGAAGACTTAGATTACTCTTCCTGTGGCCAACTCTAATTGCTCAACAGACCTGAAACCTCAAAAATTCTAGAAAAATGTAGGTTGAGGATGGATGATTTCAGAGACAACTGAGCATCAGTTACAAGCTGACAGTCCCCCTTGCCCAAATCCATCCCTGATACAGAGATGTTGTCAGCAAGATGAGCTGCTTCCTCTGTCCAAGATACTGTTTGTTTGTCACTGAGACCTTCTGAAAGGTGAAAACAGCGGTTCTGAACTTTTGGGAAACCCATAGCTATTGTTTTAAAGTCGTTGGCAAATACTGGTCAAAATCATCCCGGGTCTTAATGCCACTAAACGTAGGAATTTCATGTTTTGGTTTTAACAGCGGAAAAAAGGAGGAAATTAATCCTAGGAGACTAAGGTATATAGAAAATTGCACACCAAGTGACCTTAAAAATGCAGTTGTCTTGGTACCCCATGGGGCCTCCATATGGGTCTTCATTTCTAATAGCAGAATGAGTCAATACATGGTGTGAAGAAAGGGCCCTTCCAGTTTTCAGCTGCCACCTTAGCCAAATGAGACTTAATTCACTCCCTAATCTGAAAACAAGAAATAGAGACAAAAGATAAGGAGCAAGTGGATTCCTTGAGATCAACAGTTTAAATCCAGTGACAGAGACTAAACAGGGAACCCAAATCTCTTGACCTCCAGACAGTTATTCTGTGCATGATGCTGCCTGACCTCACCCTTTTTTCTGTTTGTTTTCAAGCATTACTCTTTCATCCTTGCCATGTAACAGGTTGTAAGAGATACTTGCTTTTATATCACTGATGAGGAAAACATAAAGGAGTAGTACTGAGTCAGTTGGTCTGTTCATAAAATGTCAGAGGCCAACGCCAGGAGAGGTAGTATGCATTGCAGGGGCACTGTTTAAAAAAGAGTAAACAATGACCTACCAGATATTTATCTGAGACCTCCAGGGTAGTAATCTACCACTTGTGAAAATTCTTCTGCATCCTAAATCCATTTTAAAAAGACAAACTATCCACATGTCCTTGAGCTTGTCGGTAGTACTCTTGGATACAGTGACAATGATTGCTGAAGTCAGAAATGAGCAACATATCCAGTATGCTGCTCAGAACAGCAGCAGCTGTTTCTGGCTTTCAAAATGTTTCCTGAGCAGGAAACATGGATTGTGGACTGATTTTTTTGGTTTTCCCTCTTTTTTCCCATTCTGTAGCAGAAATTGAGGGGTTTTCTCTTTAGATATTTCTTGCTTCAAATTTCAGTCAATTTGACTACTTTAGAACAACACTTTACCATACATAATCACAAGGCTATTGGTTACCCACACAGGGACCTTGGCTGATCCAGAGGCACCAGGAAGATATGATAAACTGTCATCTTCAGCCTGGGATACAATCTCAAGCCTTGTGATTCCCAGAGCCTCGCTCATTATCACAATGAGTCTCTTTTGCGGTACAAACCTTTCCACTAATGGCATGCAAACTGACACAATAAGACAGAATTCCTCTCAGAATTATCCAAAATCTCCAGTACAATCTAAACAAGGTGCTTTCCAATATACAGATAACATCCAGTGTGCAGAAGTGGAAAGCATGACTCATTCCACTGTATATCCTTAGTGTGAAAGATTCATGCAATGACCACAGTACCACATGGTACCTGTGTGATGTAAGTACTTTGTTGCATTTCCCATATGCTGTCCTGTCTGAATTAGGTAGAAACTTGATACCTGAAATGCTCTACTTGATATTGAAATCATGATATCCTGCTATGGAAGTACTTATGGAAATATAAGTATAGTAGGACTGTGAAGATACTTTACAAATGGTGCCATTACCCTCACTTAGGGTTTGTGGGACTAAGAAGGGCTTTTAACTTGGCGTCATAAGGCTCAGGACGTGATGGCACTAGGAAGTTGGCATATGGTTGAAAAATTATTTCCATAGCTTTTGCAGAAACCCTCATATGTCTCTGTAGGACTTCAGTCTAATTAATACTGTCTTTTTTTTAATGCGTTGTTACTGAAAACTTGTAACAAATAAACTGTTAGTTTCCAAACTCCAACTGAGCATAAGGACTTCCCTGATACTATTCAGCTGATGGCACTTTTGCTGAATGCAGAATCCATGTTTGATTATCCTCTGCTAAGGATGAAGTGTAACTCCACCAATAACCATGTAAGCAAAAAGAGAAATGAGTCATAATACATAAAGACAATTAAAATTTAAAAATTGGTCATTTATTCTCTTTCTTTCTTTCTTTCTTTCTTTCTTTCTTTCTTTCTTTCTTTCTTTCTTTTTCTTTCTTTCTTTCTTTCTTTTTCTTTCTTTCTTTCTTTCTCTTTCTCTCTTTCTCTCTTTCTCTTTCTCTCTTCTTCTTTTTCTTCTGGGCAGAGTAGTATGAAAATACTACTTATATAAGTAATATAAGTGAATCAAACATATTGTTTGCCCCAGGATTTCTTATTTGCATTAAGGTATACTAGTGCTACACAAGTCATTATTTCAGTTTCTCTATTCATATAAATCCCAAGAGATTAGAGTAAAATCTCAGAGCTGTCCATTAAACAGCAGGAAACATATGGTTACAGAAATGTAGTTACATCTTGATAAGCTTATTTTTTAAACACACTGAAATTAAAATGATTCTATTGGATGTATTCCCACTTTTTTACACATACACTTTTACCTAGCTTAAAGTGCTTCTACAGTAGAATCTTTCTACTATAATGTCCTGAATTTTGTGAACAAAATTGACAGTGAAAAAAATTACTATATAATGACTAAGTAGCTTCTGTCCATCCTGATTTATTTCTGAAACATGGTAAAAACATCAGAGATGCATATTACATTGTACAAAGAGCATACATATGCATTAAAGACACATACATTATACATTTTAGTGATGAAATTGTGAAATATGTTCTTTTTACATTCCTAATTATGGAGCAGAACAGATGGCAAAAACTTAGTTCAAAGTAATATATATCCATTAAAATAAACGATGTTGCCAACCATTCATCAGTGATAGAAGAGTTTACTACTTCCTTGGAATATAATTAGGCACTAGTCTGGGCTGCAAAAAATGTAATTATTTCAAAGTTTATTTTCTGTAGTCATTTACAGTCAAAATTAGTTGGAAAACTGTTTGAAAGCTTGCATTATCGGGTGCAATGCATTTTAACATGGCTTTGTCGTTTGACAGCGTGAGGTGTTTTGCAGGGAATGTAACTCTGAGCAAGGACTACGAGTGACATTTATTTTGGCTCTGTGTGTGACTCATGTTTACACCATTGTAAGTAATTGAAAACTAAACTCTTCCTTCTAGTAACAGGTTACAGGAAGGATGTGTACTGTGAGGAACTCCCAGAAGACTGAACAGACTAGTCCCAAAGCAGTCCTGAGAAGGATCTCTGCTGCACCTTTTAGAAGGGCAGAATCTGCAGTACTGTCAGGCTAGCACATTTTGATAAGTGCTGTGGAGTGATGTGCTGGGCTACAAGTTTTCCAGATCAGTTTATGTAATATTGCTGACTCTGATCAACTCTTGCCGTCCCTAGGCAAAGTGCCTTGCAGCCATGGTGTTGCTATTTCAGGCGGTAGCATGCGGTTCAGGTGACATGCTGAACAGGAATGCCAGCCTCCTTCTCCCTGGAGACATAATGGAGTGTAGTAGGTGCCTCTGAAAAGTAATCCAGAAGCACTGAAAAAAGTACCAGTCACTTTAAACTAACTCCATATGCAACTATGTTTTAGCAGTTCAGTAAAGACACAAAAGAAATTTCATTCCTTAATTTCTTAACTATAGATGCTGCAGCACATGTTTAAATTTAATTAGAGTGCCATACAGCTCAATGTTTTCTTAAAGTGCAGAATATCAAGGATCTTACCTGGCTCTTCCATGGAGGCAAAAGGCTAGAGGAAGCCCCTAGCTCTGAGACTACGGCCACACTAGTAAATGAAGCAGTCTCAGGGAATTTTCCCAGGCTCTAGAACTCAAATTTTCTACATCATTAAATTGCTGGTACAGTCCCCAGCATGGTTTTTGGCTTGAGCTAAATAGTATTTCCCTAAGCAATTCCTGGGCACAGAACAGAAATGTTCATGGGCCAGTCAGACTGTTGGCAGCAGGCAGTTTTCGTGTAGCCATCTTCTCATGGGGGCTGGGAGAGCTTCTTGACCTCTTGGCCGGGATCTGCCAGCTGCTTTCAGTGCCAGAGAAAGGTTTCTGTTTCTGTATATTTACTTTCCTTGTACAGACAGCTAAGTTAGATTAGTTAGCCTTAGTTAGCAAGTTGCAGATAACAATAAAAAAAAAATAAATTGAACGTTAGATAAGTCGGAGGAGAATTTGTTGATGTTTGTAATAGGTGATGATCTATGAGAGCTTCTGTCAGAAGTTCCATCCAGGAGCAGCACAGCAACATACCTCATTCCACTGTCTTCAAATTCACACAATAATCAGCTTGTACATGTTCATGGTGAAACTGCCAGTGGGCCTAGTGCCTCAAGCACAGGTTGTAGTTTGCATTCAGACCCTGTATATTTGGTGTAAACAGTCTTTACTTAAACACAAGTCTGAAATAATCTGTAGATGACAATTATTTTTTCCAAGCTGGCTACCCATATGCATGGCTGGAACTAATGAACAGACTTGAATGCGAGACTGTCTATGACATGATTATAAACAAATCCTTCTGTATTTAAAACACAACCTGAGTATAAATATAATTTTCTGTACCCTGGCAATGAATTAGACACTGTACAATACTAACTCCCTGAACTTTGCATAATTATTGCTTTGTAGAATGACTGCTAGGATATCTTTTGGGTTATAGGATTCTTTTCATCCTGTGGTAATACTTGCTCTTCCTTAATAATATGAGCACCTTGTCTTTGTAAAAAAGGTGATTGTAGGAATTACAAATCTTCTGTCTAAGTGGAACTAACTACTGAAATGATTCAAAGCCCTTTCTGCTACTGCACTGCTAGTGTAAATCCTCCACTGACTGTAATTGGGGGAGTTTTGCCATTAATTTCGGTGCTTGAAGAATCAGAGCTTAAGTAAAAAACAATAATAACATCCATAGGTTTTATTTGCCAATTTCTATTAATTATAAACAAGAGGGGTAATAGACGTGAATAAAGTCAATGGGTTTAATGTGAGAAATAGTCATTACTGAGACATCTGTTCTTATTGCACAGAAGCCCATAGAATGTTCTGAAAGGGTTCCCACAACTTTTAGAGTTAATTGTTCTTAACAAGCAAAAATAAATACAATACAACTGAAGGTGATACGATGCAATCTGATGCAATATGAAATGCTATAATACAATGCAGCACAATACAATACAAAACTTAGGTGACATAAGTGTCTATCTGGTCACTCTGCTGATATTACTGAATTGGTGGGAATGTTTTCTGTGCCATCTTGGGCTTTTCTCTTGATTCAAATCACCCTGAGAAATGCTTAAAAAACCTTACTGAAAAGATTTTCCTAACAGAGGAAATTTAATGCCACTAGAATAGCATAAGTCTCCCAGATCTGCAAAACTGAGTTCAACAGCCCTCAGAAAATCTCTTTCTTCCCATTCTTAGTCTCTGTAGACATCTCCTAGAGAAGAATCTGACTTTTCTGTAGGCTGATGATCCTTGTTTTGCAGACATCTAATTGAGGTATATATAATTTCTTGTGTGAGACATGTAATTTTTTATCCTACCATTCAGGTTTGGAGCAGAAAACTTAATATGCCTTTCAGAAAAACTGTCTGGGTTTTGTACATTGCATCTTTCTGGATAGTTTGGCACTGGGGAAGTCTTGACAGATTGATATAGTGAAGAGCTTGTGTGGACCCAGAGCTGCATTTGGAGGCAAAAGGGCCCATTCCCACAAAGAAATAAGCCCTATTCCCATGAAAATTGCTGTGGGAACAAAAAAAAACCCAAGGAGGTTTTAACAAGACTATTGTAATGAGAGAGTCCTGCTTTGTATCCCCTTCCATTTTTGTTCAGGGAGGATAACAGAACAAAATCAAGTATGAGTCATGCACCTGCGTGACATGGTATATCCAGAAAGTCTCTTTACCTGGTCTAACACTTGATGTATATATATCTATGTCACATACCCTACAGACACTGATTACTCTTCACCTCTGGAACAGTTACTGGTTTTGATTAGATGTGTCTGTTCATTTCTTCTTTTCCTTTAGTACTTTTTGCGCTTCAGGAGCACCAAAGAACTTTGGCTACTTTGGTCACTCTTTCCTCAGAGGAGTGTGCTCACTGAAAGGCAGATTTATAATACATAAGAGCAAAAGTGTATTGGAAATGGAAAGAGGAAATTTATAGTACTGTCTGCATAAGAACAATCACTGTTTTGAGCAATACTTTGTCAGAAAAACTCTTTGGAAGAAGACTTGCAGAAATGGTAGAGAAAAAGTTTCAAAATGTTATTAATTTTTCCTCTGTTCTGTGTTATCTGGTGCATCTAATAAACTATTCGCATGGCTCCTGCCCTGCATTTATGGATTCTCGATGGACAGCTCCCATGGAGATTGCAGATGCCACCTACCTTGCTTGCACCTTTTATGATTTGTTATGATGTGTGTCTTTGTGGTTCGGTGCCATAATTCTTAAAAGTGGAGAGGGAAACCTTAGCATTCAAAGTGTGGTTCCCAGAAATACAGTTTGTACTGAGATCTTTACCAAGCCGGACAGAATAATCAGATGAAGATGGAAGGAGTGAAATATGCTGAGAGATCATTAAATGTGCAAACAGCATTACCAAGAAATGTGCTATACAACCTAAATTAATTACTGCTTGTATTGATTTAATGGCAGAAAACACATTTATTAATGAACAGAAGGAGAACACTGTCCTGCAACACAATGCTCGGATCTTACTGTGAAGTACAAGGTAAGAAATTTCTGGATTCATTTTGATGTTTGCTTACGTTTAGACTGAGAAATTCGAACCGTGACCTGCAAGACAGAGATGTTTCACTGTGTCAGTAAAAGACCACAGTGACTTTTACTTCTAGGCTGTAAGAGAAGTATTCAAGGTGATGTCACTGCAGAGTTTTTCAGCTCTGATATGAATTGGTAGGTTTTTTTCAGAAAAAGAGCTCCTGTATGACCAGAATCTTACCATAGCTACGCTTGACAAGTAAGACATGTTTCAGATGTGTCTTCTCAGAAAAAAAGAATCTTTCCTGAATGTCATATTTTTTAGCCTCAAATCTCGTCCTTGGCAGAAGTAGGATTTATACCATGATTTCTTCCATGCTCCCAAGAGAAGCTCTGCTTTTTTGAATCTGAGTCAAACAAGTTCTGAAGACAAATGATCCATCTTGCTTAAGGAGTTCACATGGCTGTTTCCAATGTACCATTATGTGGAAAGAAGGTTTCCTTGAACTGTCACAGCTGCATCTTCTTGAGCATTATATTAATTTAAAGAAGATGACAGGAAATATTATGAGATTATTGATATATTCTGACATTGACAGAGCAAATAATTAGTAAAGTCATCTGAAATCTGAAATCTGCAACTGTGCATTTTGTAGCATATGGGAAAGCTTCATTTCTGTTACTTGTGATGTTATAGAATTTTGGTTTTACCAAACAAACGTCTTTGCTAACATTATGTCACAAAATGGTTGAGGTTGGCAGGTCATCTGGTCCAAGCCCCCTGCTGAAGTAGGATCACTTGGAGTCAGTTGCCCAGGTCTGTGTCCAGACAACTTCTGAATATCTGCAGGGATAGCGGTTCCACAGACTCGCTGGGCAGCTTGTGACATATAGTAACAGTAGTGAGTAACATGTACCGAGTATTAAACTAATTACTACCTCCTTATTCATGAGCAAATGAGGCAAGGAGAACATAACAGGATGCTGTCAGACAAGCCAAAGGACCAGCAAAGTAGACGTTGGTACAAAAAACCCTAACAAACCAAGTGGCCGTACATGTACTCTCTTGTACCTTGGTATTATTTAGATTTTTAGCCCCTGTGACACTTTGGTATTTATGACTTCTTTCTTACTGATTTAGTGGTAGTTTACTATTGTCCACAGTTTTCTTCTCTTTCTGGTGCTTTCTCTCAGGCATGGATTTTGAAGGATGTATCTTAATGTTCTGAAAGATTCTACCTCTTCCTTGTGATTATCATTCACATACTTGGTGAGTGTAAAAATAATTTTAGAGAGGTGGTCTGCTCACCTCTGCTAAGAGAATGGAGCCGTTGAGCCAGTGTTTGCTACCAACCATAAAATAAACTGGATTGCATGTTTTGTTCTCTTTGGTTTTTCAGTAAAGGATACAATTGATGTTTTGTTTAAGATGGCGTAAAAACCATGTGGTTTTTCATCAATATTGATCACCAGAAACTCTTCTTACAGTTTTGGTTTTTTTAAAAATTATTATATAATCAAATAGGTTCGTATTCCTAAAAGGAAATGTTTTATTTTATTTGTTATAAATTTGTTTTAGTATTTTAGAAGTAGTTACATCTTTATTTTCAATATTCTCTGTGATCACTTAGAGTGAATGAAACGTTGCACAAATGAAATACTTACTGAAATTGATGATAATTTTAGACATAATTTTAAAAATGTCTTATAAATGAAACTAAAGTTGTACTTTTTTTCTCCATATTTCTAAGAACTGAGCATATATACTGAAGAATCTCAGTACCCTTTACTTGGAATTAAAGTCATTCCTTGCATAACTGAGTTGAATCATGCAGAATGAACTATGCCATGCACTGAAAACAGAGGTATTAAAATTGTCAAAAAATAGTTATTCTAGAGATGAGCAAGCAAAGGTCTTTAAAAAAAAAAAAAAAAGGCAACAACCCCAACCAAAACATTTTTCCAAATGAAAATAAGTTAAATCTTTTAAAATCAGGAAAGAAAATCTGTATGTTTGGTATAAAAAAACCCTCAAACAACAAAACAAAAACCCAAACACAATGTTTCTCTCCTACCCCGTTTCACACATACCTACAGACGCTTTCGACTGCTGATTCTATTAGACTTTGTGCTGACTCGGTGTCTGCAGCAGGAATACTGGCAGGCAGCACCATACCAGCAGTCTGAAATTACTTACAAGCACCTATAAAAATTAATGCCTATTCTTAGGTGCAACTTTCTTTATTATGGGAAGACTGTGACATGAAGGGTATTTGACCTTGTGGATAAGTTTGTTACTATTCTGTAGACTTTTACTCCGTGGACTTGCACTCTAATTAGAAGGAAGATTGGAATTAAATTTGACAGTGCACGCTGATAAGGACACACTTTACATGAACCACCTGGTCCAACTTAGAGGACACCAATATTCAGATTAATCTGGCATAAAGAGGGATCAAGCTATCTCTTAGTGTGTTAGATTAGTTCGCAACTAACAAAGCTAACAGGTACTTAAGAACTTCTCAATCTGTTTAAAAAACACAAAAGCCACACTAAAGTGCCATGAGTAATCTTAAATATCCAATGCCTTATCCAGAGCCTACTGATTTTAGTGGAAAGATATTTGCTGTCAGTGGGTTTGTAAACAGTTCCTTGAAATCCTTATGCCAAATCTGACTGTTTTATTCCCTCTGCTGTATGATCAGGCCGGATTTTATATTCTTCTATGTCTAACAATGTTACAATGTTATTAGAGAATCTGCTCATGCACATTTCAGTGCCTAACAAAGGGGGAAAAAGGGGCAAATTCAGTCCTGAATAGAGAGACCAAAGAGATGAGGGAAGGCGGAGATTGGAACAGCTGTGTGAAACGGAAGTTCATGTCATATCAGATGTTGCTGTGGCGGATGATGGCCAAAGAATTTCCATGCCCCTTAGTGAATATGTACTAGATAAGAATCATCGACTTTGAATATGCTTCATGAGGGGGATAAAGGGTCAGGGCTCTCAGGACTGATATACTCTGGATGGACCTAATGGATTGTACTTTGACTGTAACTTGGGCTCAAAGGCTAAATTTGCACTGTACTTGAACTAGTCCCATGGGGTGAGTAGTCCCACAGGTTTCCTAAAGTGTGATTTCGTCTCAAGATCTGGCTGTACCTATCAGTCTTTGTAAATCCCACATGTCTGAAAATGTGGAAGCACTTCTAGGGTAGACATTGGCTGTCTTGTCTGCACAGATTCATGGCATGGCATTGATTGGTCTGACAATACGTGAAAGGGAGATGAGCAGCATATAACTGCAGGAAAGAAATTTCCCCTTTAATGTCCCACATGCTCTAAATCCAGTCCAAAGAATATACCTGATAAAAACAGGATAGATGTGATGAAAATGTTCAAGTCCAATCTTAAAACTGCTATTAAAGCACAGAACTACGCTTGGGACACCTTCTGGTGTAGTGAGTTGAGCCTATCTCACATCCCACCATTCCTGGCTTCATTGACAGGAGACTGAACCTATACTGAAGTGCTGGAGGTCATCAGTGCATTGTGTCTCTCTCGGGCCTGGAATTCTCCAACTGTACCAGTTTGCAAGCAGGGGCTTAGCTCCTCCTCATCTGAGCAATACATAGCTCTGGGGAGAATGTCTAGAACTGTGCTTAGACAAATGGTGAATCAATCAGATTTTGAAAAATATATTACAAGGAAGGTTTGCAATAAATGACACATATTTATTAATAAATAAAAAGTTTAAATACATATGGGACATAGTAAAAATAATTCAGCAAAGGACCATGGATATGATTATGGTATTGGAACATCACTTCTGTGAGGAAAGGCTAGAATTGTTTAGCCTGGAGAAGGCTCAGGGGAGATTCCTATGTAAAGGGTAAGGAAGATGGAGCCAGGATCCTTTCAGTGGAATCTGGTGACAGAAGCAGAGAAAATGGGGGCAAACTGAAACACAAGAGGTTCTGTCTGAACATCAGGAAATACTTTTCTTCTCTGAGAGCTGCTGAGCATTTAAACAAGCTGCCCAAGGAGGCTGTGGAGTCTCCATCCATGGAGAAGTTCAAAAGCTGTCTGAATGTGGTCCTGGGGCAGTTCTAGACTCTAGGTGACCCTGCTTGAGTAGGGGAGTTGGGCATGACCTCTAGTAGACTCTTCCAATCTCAACCATTTTGTGGTTCCATGATTCTGAATACATGGGAGTGATTATGCTCATACTTACATTGCAAATTCTCTGTGGAAACAGAGAAGTGTGAGTGCATCGTCTTTTCCTCCAGAGTCTTCTCCTTTAAATACAGGTGCAAAATAAAAGATAAGAAAGCATTATTTAACAATGGTACTTCGAAAATTTAAGTATTAATTTCCGGTGGAATCAGAAAGGCAGAGCTAAACTCACTATAAATGAATCAACTCAGTTACATTGTTCGCCATCTATATTCATGTCTTTGGAAGAATGTATTTTTGCCGTTGTTCATTGTTTCATTGTTTCATTTATCTCATCTCTTCCTACCCCATTTGGAATTGTAGTAGGAATAGTGGATTACTCTGTAGAATTGATTAGTTGATAATAGGGATAAGTCTTCTCTTTTATTTTCTCATGGTGCTTTTCTAAATTTTCACGTGCCTTGTCAGTTGTCTTTTTTTTTAATTACATTTCTCAGGAAAATGTTATACTAAAATGACTAAATTCCACAAGACAGTAAACTGAATGATTGAGCTGAATGAAGAAGCAAATTATATAGTAGGTTAATGACACTCCCAAAAACTTGGGTGAAAAGCTAAAGCAGGAGTGGAATACTAATCAGAAGCTGCCTCTAACCAGCAATTACATATGCTTGTGAAAAATACTACTTTTACGTTACATTAAATCCCTTTTTTTTAGTAGCAGCAGCAGAAGCCATGATTTCTTAATGTTTAATTCTTATGAAGCAAGAGAAATATTTGATCCATAATAAGCCGTTATTGAGCATGGAGGAACTAAATACAGAATGTATTTCATGCAGCAAGCAGTGCTGTATCTAAAAGGCTCTGAATACAAATCTGTGCTTACTCAGGGTGTGGCTGTGAACGGCAATTTGGGGCAATTTGGCATTTCCCTCCGTGTCAATAGTGTACTGCTTGTTTCTTGCAGACAAGTGTCTCTGCTGCAGAAACCACCATAACATCTTGCAGTAACTGCTCCCCTTGTTGGCAGTGACAGCAGAGCACACGAAGGGAGCCAATGTGGAGATAATTACCCTGGCTCCACCGAGGTCGAGCCTGGGAAATGTTTGTGGGGTAGTGTCTGCTAGAGCTGACTGGGCTTTAGCTGACATAAAGATTTCATACAGAAGACTTCTACCACTAGAGTTATCTTTCTGACCCCTTTCAAGAAATCTAAAGTAACCTATTTATTTTCCAACTGTGCACTGGTTACAGATATTACAGTGCTGGTGCTATTCTAGAGGCTATGGGTGTTCTTATTCAAAGGTTTGAGTACTGCAAAGTCAGCTGGGAGGTATTGAAGTATTCTCACTCATAAATATTACAGCAAATTTCTGAAAAGAAACAAAGAAAACTCCATTTCACCCATTTTACTTGCAGAGCCCCGGAAACCCCCGTGCCAGTCATGGCATGCACGTGGAGCAAGAGACAGAATTTCTCTTAGTACAAAAAACAGACAAAAGACGGTGGGGGCAAATAGGGCTCTAGGAACTGAAATGATCTGCTGAGGATCACCCAGAATATTCCCTGAAGAGATGGGAAGAAAGCATGAGTCAACTGATACACTTTAGTCTCATATCCACTAGATCATGGGATTTTCATGCACATCTCACAATGGTATCATGTCAATGCACTGTGTATTATTAGTATATAAATTATTAGTTGTAACATATTCCATATGTATCATGGTTGATCAATACAGAACAACAATATTAACAGGTTACTGGTTAGATCCAAAATCCACCAATATGAGTGTATCAAAAAATTTTGGATGGAGCTTATGATGAACTAAAAAGGACAGTCCCTGCAACTCTGTATGCCATTTGCAAGATGAAAGAAAATAGCAATAAGAGTAAGATAAGAGCAATAATTAAAGCTTCTCAGTCCTTAAAATAAAATAATATTTTGTTTCGTGGAACATTTGTGAAGTTCCCAATATCCTTGCCTTGGCATAAAAGCATCTATCTCCCAAAGTTGAGGAATCCTAAGGAACTTGTGAAGATTGGCCTCCTCACTTTAAAAATGATAAATTTCTGAGGACTTCATACAAAAACCTTGGGATCAGAACCCATATTTTTGAGGTCTTGCAGCTTTTCAAGTTGCTCTGGTTTCTGAAAACCTTCTAAGCTACTAGGAAGACGGTAGGCGGGTGAGCAGAGGCTGGGCAAGAAGTCTGGGAAATGTTTTGATGTCACTGAACTGGCATCTCCTGGGGAGAGAAAATTGTTGCATAGGAAAATTTCTGATCAGTTTGGTTAGGGTTCCCTGCAATAATGCAAAATGCATAGATTCCATTTTCTATAGCATTTCATGCCTAGAGGCCAATCTCTTTGCATATGTGCCTGTGCACACTGCAGAGGGTAGATATACACTATGTAAATATGTCATGTTTGCAAAACAGTGTAAAGCTTCTCTAACAGCATTGGGGCTCGAAGACTGAGATGGCTGGGTTGTGATCGGGCCCTGTGCTACTCCACATCTGTAGGCCAATCCAGAAAGATATTTTGTTATTATTTGTTATTAGCATGATTTGTGCATTATCAATCATTCTGAAAATATGCATGGACCTTCATTAAAGAGTCAATGACTATATGAAACTAATTAATAAAGAAATAATATTCTTAGAAATGGAAACTGTCAACATTGGTTTCTTTTTTGATTTATATGAGTAATATTGTACATGATTATTGTAATAAGTTAAGTTAATGGAAAATGTCTACGATTTATAAGTGCGCTTCTAACTAGTTCCATCTGAAGGAGATAAATATGTCAAGAAATTATACTAATTCCCTTCCCTAAATATGAGAAGATGTAAAGATATGATTTAACATGTCACACTTGCAATCAGAAAGAAGTCCTACAATCAGGAATCTGTAATAAATATTTACATCATGTTTTTTGAAGACAGAGAGAGTGCAAACAGTTTTGAAGCAGACTAAACATGTCTGGAATACATTCTAAAAATAATTTCCTCTGAAGAGAGGTTAATTCTTGCTTCAAAAGGCATGGCTACTAACAGTAACTAACAGTGTCTTTCCTGACTGTGAGCTAACAGTGTCTTTCCTGACTGTGATCTTCTAAAGTAGGTTTTTAGATAAGCAAGTGGTTTACTGTAACAAACACATATCTGAAAGCTGAGAAGGCATAAGAGTAAAGCCCAGATGTGGGTTATATATCTTAGTGCAAGTGCTCTGGGTTATATAGTGCAAGTCAGAGGCATGTCACAGAATGCATATATGGGGAAAGGTGTCATTATGCTGTATCCAGGTTTGGATTATTGCTAGGGGTGAGAAATGTCTGAGATGTCACGAGCCAGAACTCACACAAGAGTGTATAATATGACTGCTCTGTGGTGCTGCTGAAAGCAGGGAAGGCAGGGAACTCCAGCAGGCTCCCTCTCTGCCTTGTGAGAGAGCTCAAGAGAGAAAAGGAGGCACATGTGGAAACCTTGTCGCCATGCTCCAGCAGTGGGAATTCTTTACTGCCTGAGGGACTCCTTATGGTTCATGCATGCCACAAGAGATGTGACTGGCCAGTTTGCTTAGAGACCATATTACTGATTTAATCAATCAGTTAAGATACTTTCCCAAGGCAATATTTCCAATATGAAAAAAGTTGTGGCTGGTAAAACTGAAAGTAAGGCATATTTTCTGGTCATATTCAAAGTCTTATATCTGATGCCTGCATATGTAACAGAAAGGAATTTCTCTGCTATTTCCCGTTCAAATCTTTCATCTCCTGCATTAGATAGTGAACTTCTCCATCATCCAGTGATTTTGATTGCATCTGTCGTGGAAAACGGGTTGGAAGCATTCCCTTGCATTAAATGTCTAGGCAATCCTTGTTAGCAGGTGTGCTGCTCATTTTTCCAGTAATTGGCTATGGCTTTGCAGTAGACCTTCCTGAGATAAGGTGGCCTGTCAGCTGTAAAAACTCAGATTCCCATCTCCCTGCTTTGGTTTTGCTCCTCTTTACAGTGCTTGTGTGCATGATGCTGATCCCAAGTAAAGCTGGAAAAAGTGGAGCACTGTCAGCAAGTTTTCACTGGTTAAGTTAATGGCTTCTGTTGTTAGTATGTGGCAGCTGGGCTGAGACACTGGCTGTGCTGCCAGACTTGAAGCAGGAGAATGAATCCATAGTGCAGAAACTCAGACAAGCCAAGGGTCTCACTCTGAAACTGTTTGTGAGTTTGGGCAACACAAACAAAGTAGGTTCATCCTTTAGAGCAGCCAGGAAGTTGTGGTGATGGGGAAAGAGGATTCAGATGGACAGTGGTCAGTAAATTGGTGGTATTTCCAGAGTGGCATGGGAAGAGCATAGCTTGGGAGATACATGATGAAAGGAAACAGAGCTCTTGGTCTGCTGGCCCTCAAAATTAGTAGAAAGCTTACCATGGGCTTCAGGGGGCTCTGTCTAAGGCCTTGTAGGCAGCAAGAAAGGCAACGGATGCTGCTGCAGGAATTCTCCGTGTTAGCAGCAGAGCTCTGAAATGTGTCCTCTGGTTTGGATCCCACAGTTAGCACTGGAGGAAATGAGGTTTTGGTCTCAGGATGGGATATGAGAGACGTGAGGTAAAAGGGAAGTTTTTACTATTTTGCTTCTTAACTGATCATTGTGTGCTCTTAAAGGGAGACATTAAGAGATAGGGGGAAACTACTAAAATAACTCACAATTTGTGCTAAGATGTGATGCGCTTATAAGAAACTTTCTCACCCCTATAATTTTTCTAAATCTTTATGCACAACAAATACTGATCCAAATTTCACAAAATGAGATAAAATATCAAAATGGAGTCTTTTGGAATTTTTAAACTCTAAGTAGCAATATGTTTTGAAAAAGATCTTATCTTCAACAAGAAAAAACACCGCAAGCATCTCAAATATACATTTTTGTTAACCATATAAACATACAAGCAAGCAATGAAACAGTGAACTGTTTGTCCTGTGATTTTTTTTTTTTTTTTATTGAAAAAAAAGTACTTAGTAAAGATGTATTTAGCAATTATTTTGGAAACCAAATAGAAATATGTTTCCACAGAAAACTGTTGTTCATAGATTTTTTTTCTTATTTATATTTCTATGAGATCATAATATAATAAACATTTTTAATTTTTTTGGTATTGCAGTGTAGCATTTGTTTTTATTATTCCTGTCTATAACTGTGATGCATTTTCTCCTAGTAGATTAACTTATGTAATTTTATTTTTGCATATTAATTTTTGATAAGTGAGAACACCAATTTAAAATTAATTTTTATAAAACCTTTTAAAACAATCTTTCTTTTGTCAACTGTCTTCAAAGGCAAATAGAATTTTGTCTTCTTTCTTTATATTTGTAGCTTTTTGCACTACTGTTTTTAATTTGTAATGAGCAATATTTGTGCAGAGACCTTTTGTTATGAAGACAGCTGAGCTCTGCCAAACATTATCCTACTAGCTCAAACTAGAATTGCAAGAAAACATTCCAGACTATGCCCTTTTGAGTGACCATTTATTCCAAGCAGTGATAAAATAACTTCTTTCTAGATGGTATTGCATAACTCAGACTATTTCTCTACTAGGTTAGTTTTTGGGTTTTTTTCTAAAATGAGGAGAATTATTGTATGTTTCCCCTACAAAGTTTATTTTCTTCCTTGGAAATGCAGTAAAATTCTGAAAAAAAAATTATATGGTAAATGATAATAAGTCACTGGAGACTCAGTTGGTAAATACAAGATATTCAGATGACATGTTGAAGGCACTGTTCATCCATCATCTCATCTTAGCACCCCAATCTTGAATTTCTCATTGAAGATATGGGAATTTTGTCCTGATGGAGGAATATAGGAATATGACAGCATTTACATAACAGAGATAGTCAAAAACCCAAGCTATATAGATAATTGGTTTAATACAAAGCCACTCTTGCTGTTCTTTTAAAATTTTTAAATTTTTTTTAAATGTCTCTAATGGAAGTGACAATGCCAATATAGCGCTGTTTATTGTAATTGCAATCTGGAAGAACATTTAAAAGCTATCAATGCTTTGACAGTGGATGCAGATCTGTTACAAAGACAATGTGTTTCCAGAATATTCATAATTTCCATGTATCAGAAGTATCGGAAAATACATAAATATCTATTTTTCTCGAAAAGTTGATCTGCTTGCAGCTGATTTACTGTAGAAGACAGCAGCTGAGAAAATTCAGGGCTTTCTGTTGTGCAGAACTAACTGGTTTATAGTAGCAGAAGACTGGATTAACCAATATGGCATGACTCTTCTCTCAGGAGACCAGTTTCCCACTCATTTTGTTGTGGTGCTGACACAGTGGTCAGTTGAAAGGATCTGCAGAGAGAGCCCAAGCTCTTTGAAAAGTCCCTAATTATAAAGAAGCAATTGCAATAGCAAAAGTTGCATACCTTTGAAATTGCTCAATTAACAGAATTGTCATCACAACTAAATGAAGTATTTTTAACTTTGATCTTGAAGTCTTACTACTGAAGCAGTTTTAAGCTTGTGGTGCTTTACAAAGAAGTGTCTGCTCAGTAATTATATCAACACTTCTTGTGATACTGACCATTGGAAATGAGAAAAAAAAAGAAAAAATGGTTTCCACATAAGCATTCAAACTTCAGAATTAATGTCTTGGCTAAATTTGTTCCCACTCATACTCATTTTCTGAGATCCCTTCAAACAATCTTTTGATCAGTGGTAGAAGTTAGTGGAAAGTAGAATACAGAGTGGCCTCACTGTTTATGAAGACTTTATGTGAAGGTTTTAGAAGTACTGGCATGTCAAGCCAATTGGAAAACAATTACCTATCAAATCTGGTAACAAAACCCAACAACTTTCCTTTTCCATAGTTAAAATAAGTATTTGCAATCTGCCTGTAGAATTAAGCAATTTCACCAGATTGAGCAACCTCACATTTGACAAAATCAGATTTAGCTTTTAAATGTGCATAGCAACAAAGGTGTGCTCTGATGGAGCTACTTATCTCTTCCCATAGCAGCCCTCACAGTGCTGTGCTTTATGGTTGTAGCTAGAACAGTGCTGATAATACCCCAGTGTTTTGGCTGCTTCTGTCCGTCCCTACTCCAAGGGCCAGTAGTCTGGGGATGGGCAAGAGTTTGGGAAGGGACACAGGGACAAAGATGGCTGACCCAAACTGACATAAGGGATATTCCATACCATATGGCATCATACTCAGCAATAAAATCCAAAAGAAAGGAGAAGGAGTGGAAGGAGGTGTGTTTTTTATTGAGGTGTTTGTCATCTGAAGCCACCACTGTGTGCTGAGGCACTACTACCCAGGAAGGGGCTGGACATCACCTACTGATGGGAAGTAGAGGATAAACCTCTTTGCTTTTCTTTTCTTCCATATGGTCTTTGCTTTTCTGTATTAAGCTGCCTTTATCTCAGCCCATGAGTTCTTCATCTTATTTTCTCTCCCTGTCCTTCTGAGGAGGGGGACTGAGATAGTGGCTTGGTGGCACCTGACAGAGAGCTAACGTCAACTCACCATGAAAGGGCAACACATTTTTACAATTATATAAATTGCTATTCTAAGCTTTAGTTCAGTCATCATAAATAGCATGGGACTTCATCCTCTTCAAGTCTTAAAGGATATGACTTCCTCTGCAGTCTCCTCCTGTTGAAAAAAAAAAAAATGCCCTGGGGTATATAACTTAAAGAGAAGCAAAGTCAATTCAAGTTTATGAAGAATCACAGCCAATAGTTAGGAGGCAGGAGAGGCTGCAATGAAGATCATGCAGCCCTGGAAGCCAGAACTGGGAGCTCTGAAAGGATGAAGAGCTCAGAGCAGGCAGCCAGGAGAAATGGCAGTGTCAGGGCAGGACACACCTAGTAGTGCTGCAGGGTACAGTTACTTCCAGTGTACACTACAGGAACTTTTATTATACAAACAAAACATTTTTAGCAAAAATCAGCCTGGTGGCTGGTGCTATTAAGTTCTACATCCTCTCTTGATAAGCTGAGAAAATGCTTTATTACCAAAGTGAAATATCCCTTGAGTGGGATGCTTAGATTGACTGCATAGAATGAATACACAATCCTGGACATACAAAAAGAGAAGGCTCTGACAACCATGTAAGTTGAGGCTTTTGATATAAGACATTCTGAAAAAGTGCAGTCATGAAGTCTGAGAAGCTCTACAGCTGGGCTTCCCACGTGGCTGGTAGACAAGCACCTTACGATAAGGCATGTGCCATAGATTTATTTTGGCCAATAATTTCTGAACAGACTTATGAATGGATTCATGAGATGGGATAGGAAGAGTACTTTGAGGAACAAATAACCCGAGATACTAGATCTATAGCCAAAATAAAAAAAATATAAAAAAACCCCCACATTTTGAGGCAAATCTCTAAATAAACCAGGATTGTAAATATGTTTAAATTATGGATCATCATCCACCAAAAGGGACAATTCCACCCATTCCTCATCTCACGCAGTCTCTTGTTTCAGTCCGTGGAATCCAACTAATTTTCATTGTGCTGGGTTTTTTTTTTTTGAGCTGACACCAGTTCCTGACTAGTTTTGAGTGCAGCTGCACAAATGCTTACTGCAACCCAAGGGGATACATGGTGTCATGAAACTGAGCAGGCTGGTGTTAAGAAAAGGGTGGGATGGCCCTTTTCAGTCACGGCACTGTATCTTGCTGTCTCAAACAGATCATGAAACTGGACTGTAAGAGAAATTTCCCTCAGGACACAGACATGCTGTGGGATGAGAAAATCCAGCCTGTTGGTATTTTAACAATCTGGAAGAGTGCACGTATCTTCTGCTGGACAGAGACCAGTTTTGTCAGCTCAAAGTTGTATATTGTATTTACTCTAGCTGAGTTGTGCTAGCTGAAACACATGAAATACTATCCCTTTCTTTTTGACTGAATCAGTATGTCCAATAGAGATAAACCAGGCTGCTGTGTGCAGAATTTGATTGTATTCCCCAGGGAAATAAAGAATGAGTTAGGTTAGATGTCTTAGTGTAAAGTAATATGAACTTGGATTATTGATCTATGCACATCAAATTCTTACAGTGTTAACTATGCAAAATACTCATTCAGATTATTTGGCAGTAGATTTATGTGGGCAGAATGGTATGCCCTCTGATTAAAACTTACTCTAATCTAGAGTTTGAATATGTGAAGACATATTTATATTTAGAACTAAATATAAATTCAGACATGTGGGCCTTATATAATAATGGTCTTTTTAAAGTATAATGCCATGAATAAGCACATAATTGCAAATAAATCTCATTTCTAAGTATTTTTATTAAATTAATTATGGCATATAAGAAAAAGAAAGAAAATAAGTTTTAATGGCAACAAGTTATATTTGAGATGATTACCTATTTAGATTATTACCTACTTGGTTAAGTACTGACCTACTGCACAGTCTTCTTGGCTTTGCTCTTTAGACAAAGGCAAGTTACTCCTGCATGTGCTTCTTCCTTTCTTGTTATTTTTGGTATGCCTTGTTTGTAGACTACTCAGTGCAGGTGTTATTTTACCATGGTGTGTACATAACAATTGGCAGATTGGAGCCTGGCTTTTAGCTGGGAAATCTAGACATGAATAAATAAGGTTAATACTATGCAGTTGCCTGACTACGTTGTTTTTCATGGGTTGAAGGATAACAGCTCATCAGGAGTCCCACAGCTTTTTTTTTGTACAGACTGGGCACGCAAGTAAGAGACCTAGCACAGGTGTTTGCAGCTGCCCAGCAACCCCATATCAGCTCCATATCATGGATGTATCATTCTATGTGACTTAGGAATGGGAGGTGCACAAGAATTACTCAGGATCCTCATGAAGGATGTGTCCTATTGCATGCTGGTTTCTTAATTCACTAGGTAGTAGGCAGTATACATACGGGTGAGAGAGATGACTGCTGGAAAAATCAGTTTCTAAGCTCTCTACAAGAAACCTTCAGTGAACTGGGTTAAAAAATGAAAGCACTAGGTCAATGGGAAAGAGAAACAAAAATGTTAGTACACTTGTAAAAACACTTTTTGCTCATTTAGCAGAAGATTGGCTGCTATGCACAAGTAATGCACAAAACAGAAACAGAGGTAGCTTCCTGTCCTAAAATAAGGCATCATTATGAAAGCAAAAATAAATAATGACAACAGTATAGACATTCATAAATGTATAATAGTTCCTGTTTCTTCAGAGAAAACTTACATTTTCTGTAAAAGTGTGTGCTTTATGTGCTTTCAAAACTTTTCACTACAGAAAGCTTGATTAATTATTTCCAGGGAAGAAAATAATTGCCTTTTCTCTTCTACAAAACCTGTAAGTAATTTTATAGGAATTTATGTTTTATACAGAACGCCTTTTATTACCAAAAGTTCTTTCCACATCAGGACTGGAAAGAAGTTAACAGGCATAAAAATCAGAGGTAGAAAAGCATTTGCTTTTCCCTGTTATTGAACTGGATGCTCTCCATGGCAGAACATATCATGCTTTCTGCAGAATGCTCCTAAGGGCTCAATACACTGATCTGTTACTGGGAGTGGCATAAAAGTGCCAGTGATTCAGTTCCTAAAATGTCTACATAGCATGGGTTGATCTTCCTGTTTCCTTTCCTGATATTAATTCTATCAACTTTTGTTAATTTTATCCTATAAACTCTAAATAATATATATTACACCCAGTATATTCAATCTGCCACTCTGTCTCTATTACACTGTTTCTGGGCAAGAATAAATTTTTAAAATATTTGTTAGCATATTAGCACCTAATTTTCTTGCTCTTTCTTGAAAATTCTCTCCTTTGAATTTTTTTCTGTTAATGTGGATGTGAGAACTGCATAAGCTGCTTGAATTTTTTTTTTTTATTATAGCTGAACAAGAAAGGAATTTTGTGCTTTTTCTGACTCTGTGATGTGTACATGCATAGGTAATCTCATCTCAGAACATCATTTCTAGTAGTTTATAGCTCCAGCTGCTATAAACCATAAATAACTAGGCAATCCTTGACTAGGCAAATGACTAGTGAATCAATATTTGACCTTCTCAGAACTTCAAGATCAGAGAAGGGGAAAAAAACTGCATGCAATGTATTTTAAGTCCCTTTTTCCATAAGTTGTTCTTTCAACCAAGTGGTTTTTGACCTTTCCCTGTGTTGTTGGTGATAATTAGTGATCCAATGACCTGGCTGTTTTATTTAGGACTAGTAGCAAGAGCCGAAGCCACAGTGCATTCTGATTTGCAAAGCAGAGATACCAGCTGGCTATATGGCATTGGACCTCTTCTGGTTATGTAAATGTCCAGCCAGTCGTCTGATGGTCCCTATGGAGGCCTTTCCACTCATTCACTGCCATTGCAAATGTGTCTTCCTTTTTCCTTTTCAGCCACAGAAAAAAAGCTTCCTCCATCCTCAGTATAAGGAATAACAATCAGAGCTCAAAAAACTGAGGAAACTCAAGTGCTTGGGATCTTTTATATCTTGTAAGCAGGAAATGTAGTTGCCCTCTTGGGTTGTCAAAATGAGGTCCCTTGGTAATGTAATTGCATTTATATCATTTTATGGCAGTGGCTGCTGAACAGAGCATTTTTCTCCTGCCATCTTCCTTAATACAAGGAAAAGCATACTCTTAATGCAGATTTCTTTGATATACTGCAGTTTCTCACAAATCTCCATAGGAATTTAACTGTTCAGCAGTAAAACTATTTTCTCAATTCTGAATTCTTTTATGAAGCCTAACCTTCATTACTCCCCCAAACCCTGCAAATCCTAATGTATATCAAAACCAAAAAGCAGATAAGCACTTTTAATTGGAGGGTAGATAATAATATTTTTTTCACTTATACATTTCTCCAGAATATAAGTATTCATTTCAGAAATTGAAGTTGTCCATTGTTGCATCTCAGTTAAGTGGAGATTGGATTCATGGCGATAAAATGTTACACTAGTCATCTGGCACTAGTATTTTCTAGTATAATTGAAGTCTGAATCGTATGTAGCATGAAGTCGAACTATCATTGTAGATAATTGCAGTGATCTTACACATTTGTCTCAAAGCAAATATGGTAAAATAGCCTTAGATGACTTAGAGTGATGCATAGTTGACCTTATTACATGGTTTCTTGAAGTGTGACAGCAGACTAATACTTTCATGTGAGCAATGCCGATAGTAAAGGTCAAGGAATGAAGATGACAATAACAAGTCTGACTTTCACCACTGTAAAGTGAAAGCCATTAATGATAATGTATATTATTACAGCCAAGACATAATGTAGAGCTTGAAACTGTGCAATGTAATTTATTTGATTTATTTCAATTTACTCTTATTTTATTTGTGCACTTAAGAACAGGAATTGGTTATATAAC
This sequence comes from Falcunculus frontatus, assembly GCA_013398115.1. Classification (NCBI taxonomy): domain Eukaryota; kingdom Metazoa; phylum Chordata; class Aves; order Passeriformes; genus Falcunculus; species Falcunculus frontatus. The sequence goes on from VZRV01002858.1 coordinate 345,008, forward strand.
AGGGAAGCAGGAGGATAAATTGCTTCCCACCCTCTTTGTCTACAACGCAGGTTTTTTTTTTTTTTTCTTATCCTTTGAATAACTTCATAAAACAACAAAGCTATAAAATTATTCACATTTTTTCTGTGTTTCAGATAGGTCAGGTAAACTTACAATGATACAAAAAAGCCTTATGATCTGTATTTTAGAAGTAATAGATGTAGGAAAAATTGACATTTTCTCAGAAACAGTTGAGGACGTTTTACAGTAGCTGTATTCTGAGCAATAATGTCACTAGACAGACTTTTTTCCAAAGAAGAATGAAGGTAGAGACTGGAATTTCTGAGAATTTTGTACTTCTTTTTTTTTTTTTTTTTTTTTTTCCCTAAGTAACACAGTAGGATTAGTCTAGTCTAAAACTTAGTGTCACCCTTGGAAGGAATTTTACCAATATGTATCCTAAGGGATTTGGGCACACACATCTGGTGATTCTCCTTGGAGGGACTTCAGGTGTTACAGCATCTGGCAAGCTTTGTCTGTCTCCCTGGCAAAGGCCACCTGCAGAGTAACGGGGGAGCAGGATGGTGTGTGGGTCTGTCAATCAGCTCAATTTTCTATCAGACATTTCAAAATAAACCTTCTGTGACTTGTTGCACTTAAAATGAGCTGGGTTAAAAAAGATTAAGCAGTTTAGGGTAAACTGCCTGATTGTGTCATTTTGACTGAAACAGAAAAAGCAACGCCCATAGGCACAGCCTTGTCAGAACAGATAATGAGTTTAGAGTCAGAGTGATGAAGAGCAGGTGGGAGCAGATCTCCAGTGGCACAGAAGAGAGTGGCTGTCCACAGCCAGAGTCCTTGGCTCATGGCTCTGTGCTTATTAACACCGTGTCCAACCATTCCTGGATCATCTGGCAGTTTAGATTTGAGCCACTCAATGCCAAGTTGCATAACCATGTTTCAGATGGGCACTGCTGAATCTGCACATGATAGTTGTTTTCATCCTCACGAGGTCATCCTTTGTGTCAGTTGTGACACTGTTACCAGCATCCTTTTGAAGATCCCGTTATCTTCCCTCTTTTGACAATACTCCAGGGATGCCATTTCCTTCTACAATAATTCCATGAATGTTTGGCTTTTTGAATTCTCTCTCCCTTCTTCAGTGTAAAAGCAACAACTATGGAGGGCCAGAAGATAATCCTTCCATCCTGAGAACAAGCAACTGGAGGATGTATCCGTAACACTTCAGGTTAAAGATCAGTCCCATTTTTCCAGCTTTTGAAATATTAGCAGACATCCTACACACAATCAATGACAATTTGATTGAGTATCAGACACACATGTAAGCTGCAAACTACGACAACTCACTTCATTTTACTGACTTTTTTCTCAATTTTTATTCAAGCAATTCTGATTAGGAAAAAGTGATTGGTTTGTCTGTGTGTATATGCATGTGATTTTTTTAATGATAGTGGTAATTTGGAAGGATGAAGGGAGGTGAGAGGAAAAGGATGGCATGGATCTTCGGGTTGCTATGAGTACCAGGCATAGTTTGTAGCAAAGCCTAAGCAAAACCGCTGGAGCAGGGCAGAGAACAAAGGTCCACATTGTCAGGTCTGAAGAAGGGCTAGCGGGGCTAGCCTGTCTTTTTAGCAGCATGACCAGACCCTGGCTGTGTTCCCAGGGAAAGAGGAAACCAGGAAAAAAGCACCCTCAAAACAACAGCCAAAAGGTAAACAGCAAGCATCCCTGGAAGCAAGTTTCTTTGCCTGAGGTGAGATGATGAGATTTATCTTGGGAATATGGATTCAAAACCAGTTCTTGTACCACCAACCCTTTGCTACCCAGCTACCTGTTCTTAGCTTATCTCTCACAATAGCTTGATCAACCTCAGAGACATCTGTTGTTTTTGAGGCAGCAAAATACTTTGGAATCCCAAATCCTAGTGTACTCCCAGCTATCTTTGCGTCCTAATTCAAGATATAGAAAAGACTCACATTAAAAGATTATAAATTCTGTGGCTATGGAAGTAAATTAAACCTGTCTGGGAATGTTCTAGGTAGCAGGGCTAAGTGCTAGTAAACATGCTTCCCTTCCAGAAGAAGGCAGAAAAATGGTTTATTAGCAATTGTCACTGGCTATTTACAGCAGTTAAACAAAATCAGAGAATTTGAGGGGGTTATGGGAGCTGGAATGTGCCAAATCTGTGCTGGGGGATATTTTAACAGTCTGCTACCACAGAATGTCAAATTCACAAATAAAATTTAATTTATTCACATAGACACATTTAGGGAGTTCAGCGTCATCCTTGTCTCTGTTGTACCTCCAGGTAGAGCCTTGAATCTGTGGGGTCTGCCTTCCTTTGCTCTCCATACAAAAGGTTTTATAAATGAATGAGTTGAGTTAGTCTTCATACTGCCAAGTCTAATTATTCTGCATGTCCTCTTGGTTCTCTTGGTTCTCTTGGACAGAGTGTCCCATCCTTCTGCATGGGACCATTTTGAATGATAGTAGATATCATTTAGATGGCATAAACACCATTTACATACACCTGGTTTCAAGTATGACCAAACACAAATGCAGTGTTGATGTTTGGATTTGCTGATTGCTGAAACTGGGTCTTAGGTAAAAAAAAAAAAAATTGATGTTACCAAAATCTGAATAAGATGTCCAAAGTAGAGTCACTGGGGTTTCATTAACCTCTGCATATTTTGTCCAAAGAACTCCAGCATGTCTGCGTGTGGGAGGATGCTTGACTGTGCTTTCATTTGGGGTGCTCTGTGCATACCTAATTGTGTTATACAAGTAATGATCCAGTGAAGTAGAATCCTGGCACAGAGCCTAACTGCAAAGCATTTAAGAGTGTAAAAGGTAGAAATAATTTAATTTACTTTGCATTATTGGGAAGAACTTTTTCACTTTAAAGAGCTCTTATTGATTAGAAGGAGAAATAGAGAGAAGAAAACCCATATACGGTTGGCTTCACACACATCTTGCAACCCTCTTTACCGGGTAACCCAGTTCCAGTTTGCAATAGGATCACTCACAGATTAAGAGACTGCTGTCTCTTTTCTCTCACTATGGCAGGCAATAACGAATAAAGAAATAAAAAAATATTTCACGATATATATTTCAAATATAGAAAAGAAGCCTGCAGATTTTAAATAACTCTATTGCTAATACTGTTACTTTGACTGATTATTCAATGAGCCGTACCCTCACGTACCCTTTAATCTATTTATTTTGAAGGGTTCACTTGTCCCTGCACCAGAGTGAATTTATTGTGCTAGAGTTGCCTGTTTGTTTGTAATTGACTTTGTTCCCACCATTCAAAAGCAGCTTACCATACACATCGAGCACCAGTTTTTCAGATTCAAGTCCTTTTTCTGAGCCCAGCACTGAGGCCTTATTTCTTGGCTGGAAGTGGTCAAAGAGAACATTCAGCTACCAACTAGCACATCTGCCTTCTCTGTGTGTTTGGATATTACAGTTACTGAGCTGGGCTTGGGAGGGAATTATTTTTAGCCCTCGTCATCAAAGAGAAGCCTGCTGTGGGTTGGAGCGACTGAGGGAAGGCAACAATAAATCTAATCCAGAAAGATCCTGATATAGGATGGGAAAACAGAATTCAGATGGGCTACCTACAGCTCTTGTGGTGAAATTCAGTAGGAGGGATGTAGCGTCTCATCTATTTTAAACAAACAAATAAACCCTAAGACTAAAGAAGTTTCACTCTTATAGTAGTAAACTGTGCCTTTCCACTCTGAGCTGCATTTGCTGGGAAGTCATAAATACAAGATACATAACTGCCAGCTACCATAATTTAAAGTAATTTCCTGGTTGAGCAGTATTAATGGAAGAGGTACTGCAGTCATTTGCATTGTTGCAGCACTAATGTTGGAGTTCATTCATATTAAAGTTGAAAATGTCAATTGTCTTGCTCATGGTAGTAATATTCTGAGCAAGTACTCTATAATGTTTAAAAATTGTCTAAGTAGTAAATATGTCTCAGCTTGTTATGACTCAGCTCATAAAAGACAGAATATTTTAATGCAATGAAAGAATGCTGATGCCTTTTTTCCAAATTTCTTCAGTAATGATTTTAATAGAACTAAACCAGAGAGTTTCTGATTGCTGCTTGTTGTCAACCCATCTGGCAGAATGAAACAGTGGCTGGGATATTCAAAGGGGCTTAGGAGGGTGAGGCACACAACTTCCTTTTAGCTTGTGCTGATGGGGTCCATTCCTATTGAATGCAAACTGAGTCATTCTTCTCTATAGCCATACTCTTGCTATGAGCTCGGTGTGGGCAGATGCCCTTACCAGATTAGATACTAAAAACTGGACATTCTTTTTAAAGATTATTATCTTTACTAATGGCATATGTCCATGGGCTACATTGGAATCAATCACTGGATTATTCACCATTTACCACCTTGCTAATGATTTTTCTCCTGTGAAAAGCCAAGTCTTTCTGTAACTGGTGTCCTAATATGGAAAAACTTCCTATATGTAGACAAATTAGCAATAAACCCACGAAGAACTAAGAATTTTGGATGTTGTTTTATAGTCTTTGACACTTGGAACCCCCCTCTGATACAACAGAAAACTTCTCTTTTAGTTTAGGCTAATAATGATAGGGCACACAGCTACAGAGTGCTTGTCTGAGAAGCACAAGAACAAGACTGTCTAATGCTTAAGCAGTACTAATAGGCAGTTGTAACCTTCGCCATTACTGCTCCTATTAAACACATCTAAATAATTGTATATACAAGTGCTTGGTTTTCTTGCCAAAAAGTGTTATTATCTGCCATCAAGCCGCAGGTGGAATGGTACTCTGTCTCCATAAGTCTCTTTTCCCTTCCTCCAAAAATTAGCCTTTCCCATATATCTCTTTCTCTCCTTGGGAACCTGAATAAACCCTTACAACACTGTGTGTACATCAGGCCTGGAACTTGTTAGGAGAAGATCTGGAGGAGGACACTGAGTTCTGAAGTCCAGTCCAGACTTCTCCAGTTCCTTTTCTTTTTTCTTTGCCAATCGTGCCCTATAAACATCTACCACTAGAAGGAAACAGCAAAATAAGGATTCTGAAAATATGGCTGATGTCTGTGACAGTGGTATGACTTGACATAGTCAGACAAGACTGAGTCAAGTCAGTGTGTCTCTTTAGAGACTCCTGTTAGATCCTTGCAGGTTCCTGGGTCATGATTAAGCCAAGTTTTCGAGACTGAAATGTCCATGTCTTTATTCAGCTCACAGTATCCTTGCTGGTAATGTATTGCTATGAACAGTGTTTTGTTGAAGAACTGGCAGAAAACCTTCACTGAGCATCCTGACAGATTTAATGTTGCTGCCATGAAAGGTGCATACTCAGAAAAGCTAAACACTGGATGAAGCAAAGGGTTTTAATAATTAATGGTCTCCTGTAATTTGGTCCCTGCTAGAAGCAAAGTGATTTTCGAGGCAAATGATGCAATAGTCTGATTGTGTTGCAATTTCTCTCCTGTGATCATGATGAGGGAAAGCTTAAAAGTGCATGTTGTGATAGTGTAAGACCATCACAGGGTACAAAATAAAAGCGCTGGCTATACAATGGAGAATAAATATTTTCCATCCCAAAGGTTCACTTCTCTCATCTTCCATCAAGTATTTCCAGACACCCTGAATGTTCACAGCTACCCAGTGAGGAGGACCTTTTCTTTTTTTTTCGGTTCTGGGAATAAAATTACTCTGATGAATCCAACTGCCAATATTTTAAAGCCTACAGTGAATTTTAAAATTTTGTCATATATAAAAAAAAAGAGATGCATATTTTCAATCTACAGTGTTACTGTATAGTCAGACACCCACACAAACCCAAACCTTATATCTCTACAGCCCTAAATATGCTGAATTTTATGGGAAAAAACCTGCTTGATAGAGTATGTCATTTTAAGTGCTTTGCTAATGGTAGAGTCTTCAGACTTCTTATAAGCAGAAAGACACTGAAAGTCTTCGAATATCTTTTCAATAAAAAAAATATGGAGAGTTCATCAACTGAAAGCTTATTTGGGAATTTTAGAAATACCTGTTTTTCAGTTTGAAAATTTACAAGCATTCAGTCAAGGAGCAGAAACATACACATACAGAAACACTCAGGCCAATAGTGGCAGGACAGTTGTTTTAACAAAATATCCTTTGGAGAAAATCTAGAAAATAAAAAGTAATTTAAAAAAATCTACAAATAAATCTATTTCCCTCTATAAATCCTCTGTAGTTATAGCTATGTCAGTGAGTGTGGCCCATTAAAACTGTACAGATTATTGAGAAAAATTCTGAGTGATGCCCTTATCAGGACAGACTTGTAGTTCTTATGAACAGAACCCCTAGAAGGTAAAAGCTCTATCTACAAAATAAAACATTGCAAAAACTAGTTCAAGATTGTCAGAGATGGATAGGGAATATCAACTGCTGTACCCTGTAGGTTTGGGTGTTCAGCAGTACAGACATACAGGAGTGGGATGCTGCTAACACAGCACTTGGCTCACTTTACCACCCAGTGCAAATATCCAGGTACAGAATGACTGAGACTTGACCAAGGTTTCCAGGAAGAAATTCAAGTAATGTATGGGGTATGAGTAGAAAATACTGCATGTATTTTGCCACTTTTGTTTTGGAAAGAGTCGTGCCTGCAGCATGACCTTAAAGTCCTTTGTGACTAACGATTGTAAAATTTAAGCATTGACTGTATAGCAATTAAAGTAAAATGAAATAAATTATTGTTCAAGTATTCATTAAATGCTTTTTTTTTATGCTCTGTTCTCAGACGTAAAAAAAACAAGTTTAATTTTGTTTCTGTCTCCTTAGTAAAAAAACCCAAAAGATATTTTAAATACGTGCTACCTTCTGTTAAACACCACCTCCTTTTTACAACCTCTAGCCTGCACCCTTAGAAATGATGATTTAATACAGGAAGCTTGGACACAGCAGATTTTCTGCCAAAGCATTATGCAGTTGGATGATAACTGTGTAGTCAAATGTAGCTTTTGAGAAAAGAAAGGGGACACGAAACTTACATGATATACAGAAGTGATGGGAAGTTGTGTATAAAAAGGCCGAAATGCTCATATAGTCAAACAGCTCTGAAAAAAACCCCAGGAGATGAAAATAACAATGAGGGAATAAAATTAAAGAGGCATTAGGAGGGATGGATTTCCACTTTTTGAACAAATGTGGTTGTATATTAGGGAAGGAGAAGTGACAGTCATATGGGTGCATCTGTGTTAGTGTTTTTCTTCAAATCTGAAATGTGTTTTTGAGGTGAGCCATCTCTGCCCCTGCCCACTGTGCTCTGGCAGCCTAATGAAGAATGAAAATAACCTCAGAGATGTGCTCTAGGAATGAACATACTGAACAGCAGCAACTAATTGACATTCAGTAGGAAGGACCAGAGCAGAGCCACTTGCAAGTATAAATCTTCACAACTTATGTGGTGGGAACTTGGTGTCCTCAGCACCAGCTCATTTTTCTTGCTGATTGGATCATGTTGCCCCATAAACTTCTTGCAAAGTCCCTTCCTGTCTGCATGCAGAGACATTTCCATCCATCCAACCTAACCGCAGGCATTGGCTTGAGCTGTCAGTGTTAGAAGTACAGCTGGTGGACGCTGACTGAGCTGCAGAAAGCAACAGAGAGCTCTGTGAATGTACAAGTTAGCAGTGTTGTGTCTGCCCCTCGATACAAGGATGGGAGGATGGACATTGTCAGGGTGCCATTGCCTGCATGGAAGAAATAGTGACAAGAAGCCTACAAACTCTGGACACACCTTTCATAAGTCTTGCCATCTTTAAAATGCTCTGTATTTTTTAATGCCACAAAACCTCAGTTCTTTACTGTCCTGCTTCTAGCTGGGAGTTTCCTTCCTAGTATCTAGTATGGTGCTGTATTCTGGATTTAATATGAGAATAAAGTTGATAACACATTGATGTTCAAGTTATTACTAGGTTGTGTTCACTCAAATCAAGGACTTTTCAGTCTCATTCTCTGCCAGTGAGCAGGTGCACAAGAAGCCAAGGGAGAGCATGGCCTAAGCTGGCCAAAGGGATATTCCATGCCACAGAACATTGTGCCCAGTTTACAAACTGGGGGGAGTTGGCCCATGGAAGCTGCCAATCGCTGCTTGGGAGCAGGCTGTTCATCAGTCAGTGGGTGATGAGGAATTGTTTTTCTTGTGCATTATTTTTCTTTCCCTGCTATTTTTATTATTAGTAGTATTATTATTACTACTAATATTATTATTGCTATGAGTATAATTAATGTTATTATTATTTTTATATTTTATTTTATTTCAGTTATTATGCCATTCTTATCTCAGCCCATGGCATTTTTTTCTCTTCAATTCTTCTCTCCACTAGGGAAGAGGTGAGAGTGTGCAAGTTGCTGCACGGTACTTAGATGCCACTGGGGTTAAACTGTGACATATACCTAAGTTCTTAAGATGACCCACCATCTCCAGCACACACATGTATGATGTGATCCTGATAGGAGTTATCACAGTGTATGGTGGTGTAAGGAAATTGAAATTTTGGCAGTTCTATTTTTTTTTCTGTCTCAAAGACCAGTCTGTGGCTCTGAAGGCAGTTTACAGATTATTTAGATTTCAGGGAAGCAAATTTGGGGGCATTATTGCTTTTATTTTTAAGATTTCTCTCCAGTTAGTAATTTTTCATAAACACACATCTGAGTTTTCAGCAACAGAAATTGAACCACAAGGTATTTCTGATTCCACTAGAAGTTGAAAGGTCTCTTCTAGGACCCATTTAATATTCCTGGCTGATGGTAAGGAGTGGGACAGGAGTGGGAGTTATGAAACTTCTGAAAAGGTTACCTTTTGAAAAAGAAATATTCTTCATTCAGTTACTGAAGAAATAATTTCTAAGACTAGTCGTAGATTTGTTACTCTATGACTGTATTCGTTAAGTAAATGATTACAAGAACCAGAACTGTTGTTATACTCATAAAGCACTAGCACAAGATACACATTTCTAATTGACTAATTTTGCCATGTGATCCTTAATTCAACCTGAGAACATTTTTATACCCAGTGTTTGGCTAAAGCATTAGTCCTTCTCTAAATGTTTTCGTAGGGTTCACTATACAAGGGAAAGGTACAGCTATACTTATCCTCTAATGATACTTATGAAATACAACATAAACTAATGTGAATTCAGCTAGATGGGCATTTTCACTGTGAAAATAAAAAAATTCCCAAGACCAGGACATTAATGTCTAACATGTACACACTGAAATATTACTTTTCATATCTGTGTCTATCATTAATAACAAATAATTACTCATACATCCCCTTGCAGAACAAGACATATATACAGGAATAGCTATGGTAATATGTTCGATTGCCTGCTTAATTTATACAAACTCTGTTAATCTGTCTGCTCAAACTGTACCAAATTTTTGTGTGTAATAATTTCAGAACATTGACAATTTATCTAGGCTCAGGAGTCATTTATAAATTTTTCATCGACCACAAGCATTGATTACTTCTAAGTGATTCATTTTACCTGAATGTTTTTATTTCTTCCCAAGTCTTCAAAATCTGGGGACAGCAGATTTGATGGATAGTTGCCATTATTTTGCAATGTGCTGGTGATTCTAAGACCAAACCTGGTGATGTACAAGATCAGCAGCAGCAAACCAGCCATGATTCCCAGGCCACAATAGCAGCAGGAAGAGCAGCAAGAACAAGTTTCCTCTGCTGGTTCTTTCGCCAGATCTGTTCTTCCTCTCTCCTTCTTCTTCTGCTTCCCATGTCAGAAGCAACTTGGTCCAGAACCATCTCTTCATTTTGGGGATCGCATTGTTGCCAGTCAGATAATTCAAAGGTCTGTGAAACCCATAAGATTAGCAAAGCCACAGTCCAATTGGGATATTTTCTTGCTCTTCCTTAGAGTTATCACTCTTAGTGGAGATTTGAAACTAACTACATTTTTTTTTCAGAAATAATTATTTTCTCCCTCTTTGCAGTCTGAAATTGCTTGTAGATGTAAGACTTTGGAATACAATCAGATACCAACCCTTTGCAGTGGTTTAACTGGTCGCAGTCAAGCTCTTTGTTCCACTTCTCTGCCATTAAAATCACCACAGAAAACTAAGATAGTGAAGATTTTTATCCCATGTGGTATAATATCAAACTTAAAATAGTTTGGGAGGATCATTTGGACTGATGAAAGTGATTTACTGTTCATGTGCATTAGCTGTGAAGTTGCCTCTAACTGGGGACCTCCAGTGAGAAAATGGCACGGTAATGTTCATAAATGTTCCAGCTACAAGATGAAACAAATTCTTCTCAGAACCGGGATCTGTTCCCTTTTGCTTGACAGCACAGTAAATGTGTGACTTACCAGAAACTGTTCTTCCAAAACCATACAAATTAATGATTGTTTCAGATCTTGATCCATAACTGAGAAAAAGCATTTATAATTTTTATTCGTAATTATTAGTAACTGATATTTCCTTCAGTTATGAAGTCTCTTGTGCTCTCTGCTTTAAAAATTGTTATAAATGGAAATGGGATTAGAAAAACCCTGCTTACAGTGCATCATGCATGGCATATTCATTAGTGCATATAGTATCTTGCAGTTTTCAAATCATCTGCTTTGACCAACTCCTATCACAGCATGATTCTGGAACATGAGAAGGCCTCATTTTCAAAAACACCATTTTTATAAATAAAGTCATCTATATAACTGTAAAATCAAATAAATAGCACATAGCTGTCTGTTTTTAATATTCACAAGAAGCAGTTTGCACATATTAGCTGCCAAATCCCTGTGGCATCTTTACATAACTGGTAAAAATGACCATTTCCATTTTACTAGTCAAGAAACACCTAAACAGACAAAGACTACTTCCCCTACATACTACTGACGATGGAAAAACCCAAGTTTTTATAATCAAAGCATGTCATGTCTACAGTGCTGTGCCCAGACCAATGACAAAACTAAGGAGTAAAATCTTAAATGAATATTACAAAAGTAAAATTAAATCAGCCTTTAACACAGATGCTGTTCTCATCAATTATGTTTGCCAATTTTGTAAATAACCTTCTATTTTTATGGGTATAAAATAGACTTGGTTCATTTTATAGTCTTATTAATTTTTATGTTTGACTTTATTATCTATATTGTGTCTGTAAATACTATAATAATTAAAAAAGGTATTTACATTGGGGTTTTTTCCATTCAATAAATATCAGGGATTTTTAATGGAGCTCCTAATTAAGCATTGGCATCAAAATAAAGAGTGAAAGATACTGACATATAGTGCCTAAAGTAGGAACATGGTTAGATTAAATTTTTTATACTGCACATTTTCAATACAGCAAGCTTTAAAAAGTGCCATGAATGGATACTACAAAGCATCAAATAGTGTTTATCATTCAAAGGTAAGCCAACTCTGCCTCCTTTTCCCATTTTGTGATTTACTGGACAATGATAGAAAAATATTTCTGCAAGAAAGAACTTCAATTATTCAAACACTTTAATTATAAAGCACTCTCAGTGAATGCAAAATACTGCTTCAGGTACATAATGAATATTCATGTGTATATATAGACATATACACACCTATGTATTCACACTGAAAATACACTGATTAATAATGAGGGATAATATTCCACCTCTGAATCAGTTGGATTCTGACAATTGACTTCCACACAGTCAGGATTTCATCATCAAACCGTATGCTTCCATGCTTCTTTTTGTTCCAGAATTTATTTGTCAGCGCTGCTAGAGGTGTGCTGGTTACACCCTAGAGGGTGTAATGATGCCTGAGATGGTCATTTTAGATGTTGGCCTCCTGTTGACTCGAGGGAAAGGACTCATGGATGTACAGTCCTCTTTGAAGCAACGTGTGCTCGTGGCTTTGCAGCTGCAGTCATTCAGGGGCACAGCCTTTGCTCGCAGGTGCAACTGTTCCCAAGGACCAAGGAACTAAGCCTGGAGAAGGTGAGAGGTGACGAATTCTGGGACAAAGAGGGCACTTTTGGCCTGGCCTATTCTCCCACGTGGCTAATGAGGCCACTCAGTGTTACATCAGGAGAGGGTCAGCCACCGACTCATGGAGGTTGAGGAGACATTTCCTGGAAATTTCTAATCACAGTCAAATATCTGTGCAGACATTTATACACTAACGTTTATGTGACATGCTTACACCTGCTGATGTCTTCAGTAGCATTTACTGTATTTATTTCTGCTCCCTGAAATTTGCCTTAAAATAATGTTGACTTCATATTTATTTTTCATAATTAAATATCTGATGTTATGTACTCATACCTTTTTGCCTTCTTATGCTTATCTGCCTGTTTGAATGACATTTTTTGTGGTTGCACATTCTTCATTCCCACACATTTTGAGAAAAAAAAAAAAAGACTCAGTTAAGCAGACAATTTAATGAATTATTAGAGTGTAACATAGCTATGAAACCAATGTATGGGGTTTTTAATCTGCTTAGGCAGAGCATACGAGCAAGAGAAAAACAAGAAAAACATGAACACTGAACACTACTGAGGGTTTTTTCCTCTAAAAATGGAAACTAAGATTACCTATTTAAAGCTGTGTGGGGAAAAACAAATAAAAAGTATTAAAATTTTTATTTTGAATTCTCTGGTGGAATTTACTTGCTCAAGAGGTACAAGTTTTGAACACATAGGCAAAATTTTTCTCAGAAACCTGTAAACTGACAAAGAAAATTCCTTACTAAAGTCATACTTGTAAAAAACCTAGATTTTATAAATCAAGGAATGAAGAGAAAGTAAAATAAATAAATAAATAAATAAATAAAGTAAGTGTCTGGGACAGGAATTATATTTGCTTCCACTCCTGACAGTGGAAACTGGAATAATTGTATCTTGTAATGTAACACTGGAGGGAGTAATAGAAAACCTAGAAAAAACTCAGATTACTGAGCTGAAATGCACAGGTGTTAACTTCAAGGAACAGTATCTATAGTTCACAGCACCACATTAGTAATGATATAAAAGGGTATGCAGGGACACATGGGTGGCTATCCATGCCATATGGAATTTAGAAGTAAAATGTTAAACTATTCAGCCTGAATACACTTTGATGGGAGGCAAAGCTTTTTCTACACTGAATCATATAGACCTGCAGTTAGTAGTTTCTAAGTCAACAAAATCTTGAGAATCCTTTTTGGGATTCAAAAAAGAAAAAAAAAAGGAAGGGGGAAAGAAAAAATACCCTCTTGATTACTTAAAGAATGTGTTTAAATCTCATCTTAATAAAAAGTATGTTATTTTATAGTAATGGAAGAACAGTTATAAATTGTTTTTTAAGAGCAATAAGCAAGGCTAAATAATTGGTAATTAAAAAAATTAAAATGCTCAGTATTCTATTTGACTTTTCAAGGCCTACAATATCCTTATGGTTCAGTTTATGTAACTCTTAATTTAAGAATACAAATATAAATGTAGGTGGATCTGTTTCCTTTCTGCCTGCTGAGAAGGTAACTGTCATGTTACAGCCTCTGTGAAAAAAGAGCATCTCGAAATGCTCTTTTTCCTGCTTAGACTTCTGTTTAAAGAATAATGTGAAGCAAAAGCCAAACTTAAAAATTTATTCTAGGAACCCAATCAATACCAGAATAGCAACTATCTTGCCATGGTTAACGTAATCTAGCATTCTAGAATAAGATTGTTTTTTCGCTTCAATTAAAATACTAAAGGCTTTTGAAGGACTTTCAATCATTTTGGAAGAGATGGACCTAATGGTGTGATGTCTTTCTTCTCCAGGCTGGTGAATCAAAGAGGTCTGTTTGCAGATTTTTCATTCCTTATGGTGGGCAAGACCATTTCTGGATCAGCTGCACTGGAGATCTAAGAATTTTATTGACTGCGTCAAACTTTTTGTTACATTAATCTCTCCAGGACCAAAGATTTACAACAGGTCTAGTTATATGCCTTCCCCAGAATACTCAATATGCTGAAATGCTCAGGTACGTATAATGTAGTAGCATATGTTTATCTGGTATAGCTAAAGCCAGTTCTACTCTCCCACTTGGAACTGCTATGTATTAAGAAATCTGCATTGGAAAGAAAGACACATTTCTTTGAATCATCAGAATAGAGAGGTACAAAGCTGAGAATCTGACCCAACATTCTTAGAAACAAAATTTTATTTCTTCAGTGAAATCAAGCATTTAACATCCAGAACCAAAACCAAATGTGACCTGTGACCAAAGTCACATATTGTGAAATCAGTGTGGGGTTATTCCTCTTGTCCTTATCCCTAATACTGTCCTTATCCATAATATTGTCAGAATTCAGGAAACATGGCTAATTTCCTGTTGTTCACGGTGTGTGTAGTAAAAGCTGTCTACAGAAAAGCAGTGAGTAAAAATCCCACTTGTTTGTAAATTGCAATATGAGAAGAAAGCATTGTGTTGTTATAGGCTTCTGAGTGAAGCCTATAGCTCTAAAATACTGTCTAAAATACTGTTCAGGAGCTCTGCTGGGGCTGGAGCTTTCCCAGAGCTCTGCTGGTGTGAACAATCAGCAGTGCAGCTCATATCCAAAATGCCCTGAGTGCTTTTGGCCCTAACTTCATGTTCATGAAATTTGGATGAACTGAAACTTGAGATTAAAAAAGAAGAGAAAGCTTGCTGTCTTTGCTATACTTTGGGTTTGTGCCCATTTCCTAAGGGCACTGTGATCACTTTCCTTTAGATTGGGGTGACAGAATGGCATTTAGGTGCAAACATAAAAGGCAAAGCTTCCTAGTCTTAATCTGTTGGATATATTTTTCTGCTTATGCTTTGTAGCTGGCTCTTTGCTAACAATAAAGGAGGATCCTGTCAACAGTAGTTACTTCCCATGGCCCTAACACAACTGTCTTGGCCAAGGTTACCAGTTACCTTGTTTTACAAATTCAGCCTGTTTGTCTTTTGTGATCAAAGCCAGACCATTAAAATTATCCACGAAAGTAAAAAAGAGACTAACCTGAATACGTGGCTATTTAATCACGCAGCTCTATTGCAGAGTGTGCCTGTACAAATTGCCAGATCATTATGACTGAGGAAACAGTAGCTGTAGGACGGGAGGGGAAGTAAAAGTGCAGGTGCAGGCAAGGCTGGAACCTTGTTAATGGGCTGCTGTGAAAGGATTCCAATATATAACCACACTTTTGATGCTCTGTAAAAATATGCATGATAGAAAATTCGCATCAAGGGATAAGTCTTTCAAAATGAAACCATGCTGTGGACTTCATTTTCAAATGAGCAAAAAAAGTTTTTGAAAATTAGCTTTTGCTATTTCTATGCTATTTCTCATAATGCAAATTTTCATTATTCCTGGAAGTCCTAGCATTAGAACAGACGATTAAAACCAGTACTTTCAGTCACTAGGTTTGATTGCACTTACAGTAAAAAGCTGCTCTGGGAAATTGACTGGAATAGCTTGCAAAGAGACACTTTTTCTGGTTATCTCAAGTGGATTAAGGTAAATTTGAAAGAGGGACAAAGGAAACATTCAGCAGAATAAGAGTTCCCGCATAGGGATCTACTTCAGAGTAGCCATTGCACTTTAAAAGCGGCACTCTGATTTATTTTGGAATAATTTGTACAAGTAGATAAGACTAAGTTTCTTTCGTAGCTCTTGTAACATGAAGGATCCTTAAGGAGGGTGTGAATGTGATTAAATTCAGTACCCACATCCCATTATAATTTACACCCTCTTTTAAGCTGCAGTACACTGACAGAAAGGTGGAAAGAGGCATTTCTATCAGTTATAGGCTATTTTATTTGTCAATTATTCTAATTGCAGCAGTTATGCTCTAACAACAAAGCAACGCACTGTTAGAATAGGCCCTTACAGGATGCATGGTTGGGTGTTTCATTGATTTTGGTTTGTGTTTGTTTCTTCCTCCCACCCCAAATTGTTGTCTTTTTTTGATGTTAGAAGAGGACTTCTAGCACATGGAAAAATCCTTTGCACCTGCAGATGCTTCAGATCTCTAACTGGGGATCCCCATTCTAAAATGGTCCACGCTGTTATTACTGGCTGTGTTGCCATAGCAATGCGAACTCTGTTTGAGATGAACATTCTTCCCTACAATTACTACAGCTGATGAGCACAGTAATTATTATCGCTTCCTGAGGTGCACTTAAAATAGCAGAGGCAAGGGAATGCGTTCTTGGAGTATATGGTATGTTCTTTGCAGGCTGTCCTGAAAACTCTCAGTGGGAAAGCTTGGCTTGTCTTCTGGGGTTATGGATGAGCTATTTTTGATTTTTAAGGGTAAAGGTTATATTGGGAAAAGATAGAGCAATAAGCATAAAAAATATCCATTTACTGTAACACAGAGTGATTTATATTATCATTGCTTAAATCATCTTATTGTTGCTACTTCTACATACCCCCAGACATGACAGAACAGGCTCAAGAGCAACATAAACTGATGTCATATTGTTGAATGACATAAGTAGGAGTTCTTCAATGTCAGAAAAATCAGTACTTGGGGTACACCACCGAACAAACATCTTGAAGCTTCACAGGTGAGAAGCTGCTAAAATAGCCAGAATTCAGACATAGCAAAAGAGCAAAAAACAAGCAAAAAATCCACTGAAAGAAAACCTGAAACCTTTTGGAGCCAATATTTATAACAGTGAAGATCGTTTTCAGGATCTTAAAGGTTCACAAAATCACTGGGACTAAGCTTCTGCAGATACTAATATTCTTCTTAATATATATATATTTAACATGAATTCTCAAACTGTGATAATGCCTGAATTGTTGAAAAGGAGTTCTAAGATACAACATTTTCTATCTAGATTTTTTTCTTGTTTTAAGTGGTGGCAAGCTCTAATACAAATGCCTCTTTGCCAGGGAGCTCCTTATCCTATCTTACCCTTCGAAATGCATTACCACTACTATATTGCATATGATTGTAACACCACAGTTTTTCTCTGTTGAGTGAAGAGTCATCAACAAATTTAACAGAAAGAACAGTTGTAAATGAAAAGTAGCATATTGAAAAAGGAAGACATCAGCTGGACAGATCAAGATATTGCCTTCAGAAATGATGAATGTGTATTAATTCAAGACATAAGCAGATTTTACTGGTAGGATAGTAATCAACTTGCAACTGAAGAAAATTGATGAGTAAAAGTGACACATTGAGAATTGTTTGGGACAAGTGAAGGGAGAAATCTGGGAATGCTAATGATTTGGCTACACATAGTTATGTCTACCTTAATTCAGATGCCTTCTTATTCCGATAGGTTTGAAGTCTGAAGATAAGGTCTAATATTTTGTGGTTTTTGGGAGTGCTAATAATTTCTAATGATTATTATTTGAGTATCTTTATTAATAGGTCTTCAAAACTCACCATTTGCTGTTTATCCTTTCCAGAATAGATAGTGTGCATGATATTCACAAAAGTCTTTAGGTATAAATAAAGAGATATTGAGATACAAGGGATATTGAGATATTGACTACCAACTACCACATGAAAGTGCATTGAGGTATGAGTTGTCTATTTCAGTGTAAAATATTGTATGAGAAAATATAGAGGTGGTCCCTAAATCAAAGCCAAAGTCAAAATCTATCCTCTGCCTGATGTCTTCCTGAATAATCTTATCTGCTCTGTCTCCACTTGTATTTAATATAGAAAAAATTACCTCAATGTAGGTATAATAGTGTAAAAGCAAACCATTTTAAGACAGAAAGGAGCAGAAAATATCTCTTCACAGTGCCAATATTTTGTGCTTTACCTCTATCCTAAAAACATGTTCTCTGTGCTCAGGGATAGCAATATAAAGTTCAAGCAAGTGCTGCTTCCATTTATGGCTGGTTGTATGTGCCTCTCAACATGTTTCATTTTCTTTCAGGATTCTTTCAATGTGTAAAAAATGGTAGTAAGTGTAGTAGTAAGTCAAAAATAATAGTGCAGTGACAGAGTACATCGAAGAACACCTACACTCCTTTACAGCCATTTATAATTACCATGAAAAGAGAAAAAAATACTAAAAGTTGTATATAGGTGAGAGTTTTCATCAAAATCAATACAAAAGGGAGTTGTGTTCTGCAGCTGAGGGCTGCTTGCAAGCCAGGCTGTGTAGACTTCTGTAGACCAAAGTGATCATGTTTTCCATCCCACTCTGGAGAAGTATAGTCAAGCAGTGGGCAGTGGTTGTCCCCTCAAGGAATCAAAGAGCAAGAATCTTAGATTTCAGGAAGTTTTAGATAATTGTTTCTATCAAGGTAATTATAATTCCCTTACTTGTGTTATATTTTCAGGAAATATATTCACAAAATGTATTAGATTTATAGTTTTACATTATATTCTGTAGATTTTAATAGGCATAATCTGTACTTAAAGACCACTGTCACACGCAAAAAATTCGCTCACCACAACTTCCTTAGGATTCTGGTACATTTTAAAAGATCCTTGGTGTACATAATCTTGTCATATGTGACAGAACAGACATAATTCTCATAATTGTTTTGACCTGCTTTTGCTCTGCTCTTTTTGACTGCTCTTTGAGTAGCCATATGTATTACTAGAGACACTTTTTGTAGTATATCATCGATTGTTCATCTGACTTACTAAAAGGATTTCAATAATTTACACAGCTGAGCCATTCTTTTCCACTTGTACATTATTGGCTTCATACTTTCCTTCTTGATTTCTGAGAGCCTATATCATTGTGGATTCTCTGCTTTGGGGATCTTTTTCTTATACAGCATGTAGAATTCTAGTAAAAGATTGTTAATTTAATTTTTCCTTTTGTTTTCTTAATTTCCTGGTCATTGGAAAAGTGCCTAAAATGTCAATATGCTTTGATCTCAGTTCTGTGTGTTAATGTTCTTGTTATGTAGGTAATAAGAGGGTTCATACCTGAATGAATCATACCTGGATGCAGAATCTACATGAAACGTGACATATATCTGATTTTTGACTTCCAGAAAATATCAGATTGTTGGCTTTTTTATTCAGAGTGCCTGAGCTGTGTGAAAAAGCCTCAGGATTCGTTTTTTTGTTTATTTGTTTGTTCCACAAGTTTTCTAATATTAAAATCCTTCCAGAGTCAGTACTGTAACACTTTGTCTGTGAAAACTTTTACGTGTGCAGGGGATGTTCGAACGTAAAGAGAGAGCTGTAACAGTCAGCAGAGTTTTCCATGTGACTGCTGAACCAGGCATCCATGGTTATGTGTACTATATAAACTAACCTGACATTATGTTCTATGGCACTTTGTTATGAGGTTCCTGTGCTGAAATTGCCTCAGTGACATCTTGAGAAAGAGCAGACAGCGGTGGTCTAACACTGCCCAGCATCGTGTCACTTACAGTGGCTGAAGTAAATATTGTCTTTGTAGGATTCTACAGCTCTAGACCCTGTGTTCCAGAGCAAGACTGTAAGTTAACCTGTCAAACTCCTGTACCTTTCAGCCAGCCTCTATGACCTCCTTTTCAGACCTACTATTTAGAGACTTCCAGTACTTTGCTCATTTGCCCATATGAACCTCTATCACACAATGGAGCCAAAAGCTGATGTTCACCACTACCTCTCAGACTCATTTTTCGTCAGCCTACCTGGCACTGGTTTCAGAAATCTAATAAATATCTGTATTAACATCCATTTAGCTACAGAATGCCTTAATCATATTTCTTAACTCTCACCCCAAATTGTTATTTTTTTAAAAATACCTAGGTAAAAGTAATTTTTAATATAAATTTGTTTGCTGTATTAGTTTGAGCGTAAGATTGAAAACCACGGTTTGGTTTTCTGGAAGCTGGTTGGGCTGAAATGAAATGAAGGGTTGGGGCTTACAGGGGTTAAGAAATATCCAAACTTTACAGAACTGAATGGCACTGGCGATCTGGCCTGCAGAAAGGGCTCTTTCAGACAGCATTGATCAGCACAGATGCCAGAATTCCTGTTTTTCAGACAGGGCAAAACTGACTGTGGCTTATAAAGAAGACATTGCATGTAAGAGAGACTGTAAACCCCAGAATTTCAGCCACACTGCCACCAAAGGGGTTGTGGGAGGGTTGCACTGAACCCTGGGTCTACCTACATCCCACTGCAGATGTAGGTGTTCCTTGCTGCTGGTCTTACAGTGTTCCAGCAACATCCCCTTTATCCAGCAGCTGGAAGTGTATTATTTTTTGTAACTTTTGCCATGCATATGGGTGTATTCAAACTCTTTCAATAAATTCCTGAAGAGAATTTTTACTTCTTCTCTGCCCAATTCTTTCAAATAAGTGGCAGGTATATTGATGAGCGAAGGGGTAAATTATGAAACACCTATTGATGCATTCATTAAGTGAATGTAGATTCTCTTTTTTCCTGTGTTTTGATGCATGAATAATTATTCAGACTAATTATTCTATCACAAACGGAACTGTGTAATGTATTATGTGATAGCATCTCACTACTTTATAGGGTTAGAAGAGGCTGATGTATGGTGAAGTTAAAGAATTTGCTACTGCAGCCAGGACAAGTACATAATTTATAGTTGCCTGGGGTAATTTTTAACACATGCATCATTTATTTGCTTGATTATCTGTTAGAAAAATATGTGTAGATTACTAACCTTAGGCAGCTGGTCTTAGTTTAGTTGTTTTGGAGTTTTTTTCCCATTCATCAGCTGTTTTGCACTATGTTATTACATCCAAGCTGAAAATTTTCAGCTATGGCCCCAAGAAAAGTGCTGTTAGTTTTGAAATTAAAGGAAGACAGCCTTCATTAAGTGCCAAGACAGAACTCCTGTGGTGTTTTGGGTGTGGGAGGATTACACACATTCACTGAACTATGGTGCTATGGGAAATCCATCACTTTGAGAAGAATGATAAGGACAAAGTGCTGATGAACATCGACTTCAGCCCTTCTCCCTGGATTATGCAAAGTTAATGTTGATCTTCTGTTATAACCCACTTGTTCCTTATCCAGCTCCCAACTTCTCCTGCACACTGATACTTAAGGTCATAAGTAGAAAATTTCACTGCTTATTAAAAATGGAAAATGTTTAAAAACATTTAAAATATGATTATGTTCTTAATTTTATGTGTAATTTAATAGGGCCATCTTTCCCTCTCCTTCCTTTGAAGTATATTTACAGTTGGCTAGAATTTCTGTTAGAATATGTATTTTTCCACGTGGAGTAGGTGACCTTACTAAGGACCACAAAATAATTCGTCAAATGGTAAAACTGACTAAGGTTCTGTACTGCAGACTGGTTTTGGCCCTGACTGATTTAGAACTGACTAATCTGATATTAGATCCTTTAATTTGTGTTAATTGGCTGATAATGGTCAAAGTATTGTAAAAAAGAGTATGGTTATGGAGACAGAAGCCATCTGAAACTGTATTGATATCAGTAGGAAAAATTATAATAAAGGAGTAGTACTAAAACTTTCAAAGTCTGGTTTAAGAAAGGTGTTACAGTCAAACATTTGTTGAAGATATTAGAATTGAGTGCCACTAAATATGGATCAGACCTGTGGAGAGTCCAATGTTTATCAGACAGATCCTGGGCGTATTTGAAAGCCGTGCAGATGTGGCACTTAGGTACATGGTATAGCAGTGGACTTGGCAGTGCTGGGTTAATGGTAGGACTCAATAGTCTTAAAGGTCTTCTCCAGCCTAAAAGACCTTATGTTTCTATGATTCTTGCTCTCTTGTAGCACATAAATAGGAAAGCTTTGGTGCTCTCTGCTTTTAAAAGGGGAAGCGTTCAGATTGCAACCCAGTAAAAAGTTTGGTAACATAAAATGTAAATATGATGGGGAATTTTTCCAAGTGAGGAAGAACTTTCTGCTTCATTCATGTCATTTGTCATTTGTAATAATAATGTTACCTGAGAAGATGACCTTTAGTATTTGTTGTATTTTGAGAACCAAACCTGCGTAAGACTTTTATTAATACTTGGGAACTTCACTGTTGAGCAATGTTAGTAGACTCTTGGCTTTTGTGCAGTCACTGTGTCCTGTAGACAAATAATAAAGATTCCTTTTTTTTTATTGCTTTTGACAAGGAAGCCACAGTTTCCTGGTTTCAACATGATTTCAGCTGAAGTGACTGTACCTTTTCTAAGCTGGATATCAGTTTAGTTGAAATGCACGTGCTTTTTCGGAAGAGAATGAACCTTTACAAATAAATAAAACAAATAGAAAATATTTATGAGAAGAGCTTCTGTGTTATTCTTTCCTTCTTTAGTTACAGAACAAGGAAATAAACCATAAATTATTCCTTAAATAAAAAATATGAAAAAACATTAAAGTTTTAGCCTTACTCACCTGGATAAAAAGAAAATTTAAGGAAGCCTTTAAGAGATCATAATTTCTGTAATGGTTATATTCAATGAGTAATGGAAAATATCAAGAATGCTGTATTTTTATTTCCTGTTTTGTTTAATGCTTAGATGGAGGATCTAGTGATGTTCATGACCTCTTTTAGATACAGTTTTCAAGAAAGGTTATAAGCATGTTCAGTTTGCAAAACTCGAATGTCCCTCGATTGCATATTCTACTTTCAGTAGAAGTTTTATGTGTTTGCAGTTTGGGATCTAAAGTCAGCCAAATGGTGAAGGAGTTTAATCTCTAATAATTGCTTAATATTTTGTCAGGTTTTTGTGCTAAGTAAATGTGAAAAATAACAAATGACACCAGGACCAAGCTGTCTGAACAACAAATTGTTTTCCTTTCCCATCTCTTTTTAATTGCTTTGTAGTAAAAATTGAATGAAAATTCCAGGTCTCTTCTCTATCAAATCTGGTTTTGTGTCTGGAATTTCTAACTTGGGAAGTGAACATGAATAAAAGTAGAGTAGGCAGGGTAGAGGGTGACTTTACTCAGGCTAATAAAGTAAAAGAAAACATAAACCCAACTTTTATGTCAGTTTCTAGATTTTGTTAGTATTCTAAAGCAAGAGAAAATGGATCATATGAATTACTTTACAAATTAATATATTAAGACTGGTTGCATTGTGTTAATTTAGAAAAATATGCTATTTTTCCACCTATGAATTGTTTGATGAAATATCCTACACCTTTTCTGTTCAGTAAAACAGGTATAATACATGTAATGTAATACATCTTTGATGTTAGATATCATACTTGCTGGAGTTTTATGTTGGTGAAATTTAATGAAAATAAATATTTATTTAATGAATTTATATATTAATTTATGAATATTTAACAGATATTTAATTAAAACTTTAGCGGAAAATATTTTTGCCATTATTTACATAACTTAACTTAGTTATGCTACTGAAATGAAATATGTTACTGTATTTTACTTTTCTGTCAGAATTATTTTTCTAAATATGTTAATTTACTGAACATTGATGTAATCTCTTTCTGTTTCTGAGACTTCCTCTATGTACCGTAGGAATAAGCTATAAATACCATGGAAAATGGAAAAGTAATGACAAAACCTAACTTTAGGTCAGCATTCTTGAGCTTCTAGGATCCTTCTGTGGACAGTGAAGAAAACCACACCTGTCTCCTCAGAACCAGTGCCTTCCTCAGTGACCTAACTGTTGGCAGCCATCAGGATGTGACACGACAGTCTCTCGTTGTCTTGCCTGTGGCTGAACCTTCCTGTCTGTGGTGGCACAAGCCATTTGCCAGGCCGAACAATTGGGAGTATGATTGGATCAGCTCCCTGATGCATCTGGAAACTGGCACTCCAAAAAAAAAGAAAAAGAAGTTTTAGTCGGTTCAGTACCACAAAACTGAGTTGATAGATTTATCGCAAGGTTATGTGAGGTACAGATGAGGAGGAAAAAAATATCTTTGCCTTTTGATCACCAGTTGTAGCTCACAGTTAGATCAGATAAACAGTGTTGTGAAAAATGTCGTTCTGCTAAGACATTCAACTCTCTTTGGAATAATGTATCTCTCTATTGGACAATGCTGGTGAAATTAGCTTCTATAGACTAATGTAATCTTGTAAACACCTGCTACTTAAATGCAGTAAAATTTGGACGTATTCATCATCATTCACTCAGAAGATCTGTGTCTCTACATAGATCATTATATTTAGTTGCCTCTGAGAATGCAAGACCCTAAACAAAGATCTGTCATTACTGCCCAGGAGAGCCTATCTTTCTTAATCACACCCAGATGAATAGATACCTTCTGAGGAAAGACAATCAAAAATGACTAGTAGCCTGGAGCAGCATTCTTAGGTTTTGTTTTTCCTTTTTTTTTTATCCACGACCATCAGGGACTGTCTCTGATCTCACACGTAAAGAAGAGAAATGTGCAGTGAGAAATTTAGTGGATCCAGATGCTGAAACAGGAGACACCCAGATGTATCTGCATGTGGAAAAAAGATTGAAAATGACTGAACAAAGCTATGAAATGAGTAGCCAGAAGAGAGGAGAAAATGGTCAGACATGCAGAAGTCATAAGGAATAGCAAAAGGCAAGAAACAGGTGGTGTGAAGGAGGAACATTAAGTGAAATTAAGTAAAGTCAAAGGCAAATAAGCTCTATATGTTAATAAATACATAAATATACAAATACACAATGATGCAAAATAAGTAAGGATGTACATATATGTATTTCCCATATGAAATAAATGGAGAGTGAAGACAGAAAAATACTATAGATCAATGGTGTCTACTAATCACATTCTTTTCATGTGAAGATCAGTCTTAGAAGCCAATTTATCTAATCAAAATAATCTACTGTTTCTCACACAACTGTGTTGATCAATCTTAAA
The DNA here is from genome assembly GCA_013398115.1 of Falcunculus frontatus. Lineage (NCBI taxonomy): Eukaryota > Metazoa > Chordata > Aves > Passeriformes > Falcunculus > Falcunculus frontatus. The sequence continues at coordinate 369,734 of VZRV01002858.1, forward strand.
AATCTCCCAAATCCATTGCTTTTTAGGAATTTTCCTGAATTGGAGATTACTTATGACCTATATGAAAATTCATGTTTATTAGCATCTACTTTACTCTCATCTATTTGCATTAAAACCTAAATGTCTGAAGGTTATTTGCTTCCAAACTGTCTTCAAAAACTGGCAATCGTTTGATGTACATTTTCACTTCTCTGACAAATTGTTATGTTTGACGTCATGAAGGAAAGGCATAGAGGAGTTGCAGTCCGAAACTTCTTGAGATGCTTGCTCCAGGCACAGAATGTGTCCTGTTACTTATGTACCACTGGTGGTATTTAAACATGTTACATAGAATAATTCAAGTTATTTACATGCCGCATTCAGTAATTCAAAGCATCCTTTAAGGAACAGAAACATTAGCTTCATGTAGACTTAGTCAAAAAGTCCTCAGAACTTATTGCTTGAAGTGATTAGGGAAAAATATTAGATTGTTGCAATTAAAGACTTTTTCCTACTGGATAAAATAAAAAAGTCTAGGCTTAATGCGTGAAATCAAGTGCATTAAAATGATATTAGCAAGTCGTATGACTTAACAGAGCCAGCCATGTGGAGCAAGCCAGCTTGTGCTGGTGACGTGATTTCCACAACTCCTGCACTTAGAAACCCTTCGCACTCATGTGGTCCTTTGAATACCAAGAGCTGAGAGCTCCAAGGGCCAGATGGGCACATTTGAACTCTCTTGTTCATTGTCTCCCACATGGAAGCCAGTTCTCACGCTTTGAAAATGCTTCATGTGCTAAACCAAAGTTCAATGAAAAACTCAACTAAAATGGCTCCTTTTGTAGGAGTCAGGTGGGTATAAAATTATATTATTGCTATAAAACATAGTGCAAATTATTTACTAATATGCACTCAGGTTCATGAAGGAATTGCAAGGGCCATATTTCTGAGAAGAACATGGTGTAGGATTGCTTGGACATAGCTATCAGCTTCCCTTGGACGATGGCTTCAACTTCCAAACTATCTTCCTAAAGCTAGGATTTTACTTAGCTTCACTCCCAGCTCAGGAAAATATTTCTTCTGTGTGCAGGAAGTGGATTGTGAGAAGCTGGAGACATGCTGTGTTTTAGAGTGCAGCAAATTATTACCTCTTATTGGATTATAGTAGTCTCTGATTTGTGGAATTACTTTTGAACATTCCAGAAATTTTATTACAGATGTCTCATCTCTATTCTGAATTTTGGACATTTTTGAAATAGTTTTCTGTTTTGGAGCTTTATAGCAACAGCTATGTAATCTTAGCAACTTGGTTCAAAGGAAGTCCACATTAACGTTTTCATTTCATGTGGATACATATCCCCCAAGTCTAGCTTTGAGTACTAAGTTCAAACAAACCAAAAAGTCAAAGGAGAGCTCCACCCATATCATTGAATTTTGTCTGGGGAAGGTTTTTCCTCTTTGAGTCATAACCAGCATAATAATGAGTAACAACTGGTTTCCATTCAAGCAATTAGTGACCTGTTTTCGCTAAAAATTAGGTCTTTATCTGGGAAAGCTATAAACCTTGGTGACAATCTTGGTCTCCCAGGTTTAAATTTCAATCTTTCTCTGCAAGATTCATGTAAATATTTACTTTTTATAGCTGCAACCTGCTTTGCATATATTTGTGAATTTATTTATTTATTTAGTTTTACTGGAAGGATGATTTTTTCACTTTTTCTCCTATGATATTTTTCTGTATGGTATGACTTCATCTTCAGCCTGAATACTGAGCATGGCTTCTTTCACCATCTACTGCCAAAGGAAATATTTACAAGTGCAACTGGGGAAAGAGAGACTCTATGACTGCTATAAATTTATTGCTGATTACAAACGTGTCATGATTCTTAGTGGTGCCATGTCTAATTTAGAGCAAATGTAAACCTTTGCATAGACAGTGCTTTGACATTCCAGTTAAATCTGCAGAAAGACTAGTACTTGGATAGAAACATATGACCTCATCCTAAGATCTGAGTGTTAGTATCAACTTGCCAAAATTCTTTGGGGAAGAGTTAAGAGTCAGACATTCTTTTACAAGGGTCTCATCCATACCCTAGGTCTTTGTTTATTTTGGTTTCAAAACCTTTTCAATAAATTCATCCCACATGTATACTTAAATTTTAAGGGATCTCATATGCATTTCCATGGGAAGTAAATTTTGGGGGGTTTTTCCTTGTTTTTTTTTCTTAATTTTTACTTAGCTACCAGAAATCTAATTTTTGAGAATTAATTTTTTGTGCTGTTTGATTTTTGTTTCCGACATTTTCTTACTCTTATGTATTTAGATTTTAAATAGTTAAGATTACTGATTTCTTCCAGGATTCTAATATTGTATTCTTCTCTAATATCCTTTTCTGGCTGTGTATATGTTTCATTCACATACTAAATCCTCAATTGTTTAGCAAGTTACTATCTCTAGAAAAAGCAGATTTTAGTTTGTAATAGTTTAGTGAATAGACTTTTGTTGCATCTTAAGTTGATAGGAAAATTTAAAATTGTACAAACAAACCGATTTCTGAATGAATATGACTTTACATAATGAAAATAATGAGTATATATATTGTGAAGTGAAAATACATCTTTATATATAGTAATAGCTAAATAGAGAATGAAGCCTTAATTTCTTTCCAAAATGTCATGCTCTATGAACAGCCTTCAAACTCTTCAAAGCAAGTCTCTGGGCAGACTTGGAGCATAGTAGGCCAACTTTCTTCCCTCAGTAGGCCTCCTTAACTCCAGTGGAGGCTTCTGAGGACCACAGTGATACTTTTTCCTCGTGATTGGATGTGCTGCATATGGAAACACTGGACTTTGATCTACTGCCCATATATGTACATATATTTATGTGAAGGCAACTCATCTTTCCATTTGTACAGCTTCTGCAAGAAAGAGTAGCCAGAGGTGGCATGTTGCTACTTCAACAGCATTTGGAGTTTTTCCTCACTGCTTTCTTTCTCAACAGAACTTTAACCACTGAAAAAGAAGTGGCACTATGACAGATTGATTATTCTGGAGATAGCAGCTTGGTTTTGCACACCACGTTTCTTCAGTGTGTTGGTCTGTTGGGTCCTTTGGGACCACTGGAACCAGCAAATGCCATGTGAGAGCTGCGCTTGCAATTTAGTTGTGTGGTGGAATAGAGACCATAATTTCCCAGGAACAATGGCATTAGAAAGCAGCTGGCCAGAGCCCGAACATTAAATCTGCTGTTGCTCCTGACTGATATCTAGTGAGCCTTCAGGAAGGAGGGGAGATAGATGGAAACACTATAGCTGAAATGAATTGTCATACTCAGGGACAGGTTGTGTACTCCTGCTTTTGTACATCTGTGCAGTGAATGGATGAGTATGATATCTGTGCTGGTTTTAATTCCCTTAGTAATAGTAAAGAACACAAACTTCGACAGTAGCAAAATACATGGATGTTTTCTTATGGCTCGTGGCAGTCCTATATAGACTTTTCTGAAACTAATGTCTCATCTTCATTCCTACTGCTATCTGTACTAACCAGATTAAACTAGTACAGCTATGACTCCTGATACTGTAAAAATGTCTTAATTTGCAGTGTAGTCAAGCCCTAGGCCCTTGAAGGGGCAAAAAAATTACAATTAAATTTTCATGAAGAGCCATTTTAGTAACAAGAAGGATTGCATGAGCATTTAGTTGTGTTTTCTTTTTTTTAATCTTTTTCTTATTTTATTTTAATATTCCAGAATATGTACAAATCTCAAAGAATTATTTCTTACTTTCTGGAAAGTATTTTCTCTACTTCCCCTACTCCCTTCCCATTTTTTGCTGCTTAATTCTGATCACTGAAACTAAAAGCCCAGAGGAAATATTGTTATTTGATTCATATAATAAATTAACAGATTTCTCGTTACTGCTGTATACAGATGTTCAGTGTATATTTCAGATTAGGTGTAAAAAAAGCTTTTGGAAATATTGCATGAGGGATTAAAATACCCCTTTGGTTTCTGCTCCCAAGAGATTCCTGTAAGATCTGAGGAATCCTTAAAATGTTTTGGACTGGAAGTTCTGGGGGAACAAATAATTTAACATATTGTTTCACCATCAGTAAGGACCTGGATTAAATTAAGGAAGTCAAAAGAAATTCATTTGCATAAACCCTAATACTCAAGAAGTGTCTATTCCTCAGCAGGAAACAAGTGCCGATCTCACAATTCAGTATTGTGATACACTCTGCCAGTCTTTTTTGCTGATTTTTTATAAATATTTCACTTCCCCTTAAATATATATTAACAAAAGTTATGTTGAAAATTAGTACAATACATTTTTGTTCTTTTCCTGTCCTATACCTTAGAAGTTTTGGAAAATTAGCTATAAATAGGTTATTATTTAGAGTGAATCATTGTTCATTAAATAGTTTTAAGGATTAAATGTGTTAACACAATTATGTCTAATCTATTAAGCATGAAATATATTCAAAAAAGGACATACATGTTTATAACAGTCTTGAAGAGTGAAGTATTATAGACTAATAATAGAGCAAAATTTAGATAGAAAATTAAATTTAAAATCAAAATGTTCCAACTGGGAATTTTATTATCTTTAAAGAATTCAGTAAAAGGTATTTATTAATTTCTTCACTCTCTTCAGACTTATTTCATCTACAATTATCAGACAGGTTTATCTTTTTTCTGACACTTTTTATGCCTTTTCTAGCTTTTTTGTTTTAGTCACTTCCTTTTGAATTATGGAGAATGCACACAGAAGCCATATAAAGTTGTTCAATAATTTTGACTCTAGCACATTTGCTTATAAGTTTGCCAAACTTTAACTGAAGTAAAATGTTGCCTCCCTTGTAATTTCACTGGTGAGGGAAGGGCATAGAAGTTTCAATCAAATGTGATTTTTCTGGGGCTTTTTGAGCATTGGAAAACTGCATCTAATTGCCTATGTCAGTAAGTATTGCACTGAGTTATGTTTTCTGTCAAAAAATGCAGTGAGGTTATTCTGATGTCAGAAATACACTTGGTGTAACACCTGTGGATATTTGGCCAAATTGTGAACCCTCTTAAATCTCAAGAGTCTCGTTAGAGCCACATTCACAATAGAGACTATTGGTGTTGGGAAACTATCTGAAGATTTCATTTGAACCAGGCGTGCTAAAATCCAGGACTGGAAGGTGTGAGCAGAACTTTCCTTAGAGTTGCCCCTTTCAGCTGTCAGGGACTATTATCCTATTAGGATATGAACTTGTCCTTTGTTTCCTGTATTGCTGCCTCAAAAGGGAGGACACACAAATGTGTGGAATCAACAGTTGTAAAAAGCTAATGGAAGGGTAGAAATGACTAGAGGATTAGGGTGAAGAACTAGGTGAAGGCTAGATGAAGATAAACATTTTGCTTAGGCATATATTGGACTCTTAACAATAGTCCTCCTGTTCCTGAGATGTGGAAATAATAATGCCAGTAAATCTCACAGAGGTGCTGTCAAGAGTCTTCATGATCATCTCCAGTATATTCAGGTATTATACACAGCACAAAAAGATCACAAAGAAATAGAAAATAATGTATTCAGAGGTGAATGATGTATAGTAAATACAGGCTCCACACTGAGTGATAGAAACCACAAAGTATCAGTTACAGTATTTAAAGTATCTTTCCATCAAAAGTACTAAATAAGTAGGTATCCTATGGAAAAATAATTGTAATCATTGTATTTAAAAAAAAAATCCTTAAAAACTGTCAGATACTTATGAAGCCCTGATTCATAAACTGTCCTCAAATTTTAGCAAAAAAGCAAAAGGAGCAGTCAGAAATCAGTAATATATTTATATGTTCTGCGGTTTCCAGTCATCACTGTCAAATGTCTTTGTAACTTACCTTTCGCATACTGTCTCGAGCGTGAGGAGCAGGCAAAATAAAGACCTTTGCTTCCTGGCCAGACTTCACTGTGTGTGTTACTGTGCTTCACACTATTGTATAAGATTTTCCAACCTTCATCTGAAGACAGACTTTTTTTAACACACCCCTTAATCCACATATGTATTTAGATCGTTGTAGAATATCTGGAAGTCTTTAGAGGTAAATGACGCTTTATCATTTCGGTATGTTAATTAGAAAATATTGCTATTTTAATTGCAATTTTATTGCTATTTTAATTGCAGAAGTGTGTATTGTTTACAAAACAAAGAGAGCCTAATGTACTTTATACGTCCTCTGTTGACTGATTTCCCTTTAATTTGTAGCACATTTTCTTTACTCTAGTTTGTGTGCTTAGATGTGTCCTCATTTGACTTTTGGCTCAAGCAAATAACTCCAGAAATGAAGGATATGCCTACTGAGATCACTTCCTGCTGAAGTCTGGTTTCTTGGCTGGGAAACTGGCTTCTCTTGTTCCTGCTGGAAAGTATTTACAATGGGGATGTTGTAGTATAGTGGCAAAGTTATTCCAGGACGTTTTCATGAGTATAAATAGACATATGAATAGTTATGCTAAAGAATCATAGAAGGCAATGAAACTAAAACCTACTCATAATAATTTTCAGTCTAGATTTTAAATTGCCATGTTAGGAGTCCTACGGGCAGCTCATCACTAAAGGATGTTGGTATCTCAGCCAGGGAATTACCATAATCTATTTCTGCTCATGAAATGGCTTTTGTGAACAGCCAGTTGTCTAAATACCTTGAAAAGTCATAGTGATACGTCTAATCTTACTCTTGTGAAAGGTAGTATTTATGCCAAAATTCCTTTGAGTGCTCTCAGTACAGGCAGGGTCCCTGTGTGGTGTGTTGGCTCTTGTGCTGCTGGTCACAGAAGTACTGGGTGCGACAGTGCTGAAACTCAGGAAAAGCAGTGTCTGCAAGGCATGCCTGCTCTGGGGAGCAGGGCCTGGAGACACGGGCACAGAGGTGAGGAGCTGGAAAGAGCTGGGAAGAGAAATGGTGTTTGGTTGCATCATTAGACTGTTAATTCCTCACCTCAGGACCGGTATGAACCTTTCTGCACCACCTTTCCTAAAGGTGATACAAAAAGTGGTTTTCAGGAGTTGAATTGTGATTGGCCCTCTGCTATCTTCAGGTATTTCTATTGCTCAAGAAGAAATTTTTATTAACTGCTCTGTTTGCAAAGGAAAATACAGAAGTCTTAAGCAATTTGTAACCCATTTTAGCTTTTGATATGAGGACCTGTGTAGTTAAATCTATCGGCACCTGTTTTCTGTAGTTGATATTCTGGTATGTTTACTTATTACTCATTAGAAAAATGGTAACGTGACCTTTTCTTTTGACTCCTTTCGTACCTAACCATAATACTTAGTTGTATTCTTATTACCAAAGTTATTTCCTGTGTTCTGCTGCTTGTGCTGATATCTCTTATGCTCTTATGCATCATCTACTTCTTTTAAAGCTCTTGATAATTGCAAAAAAAATTAACAATTCAGTGATAACAAATAATAGGAATTTTTTATTAAAGACAAACTTTTCTTACTTTTTCTTTCAGTTGCTGCTCTACCTTTCTGAAAAAAACACCTCAACAAACAGATTTACAGGAAAATCATGCAGATAATATTGATTTGTCAGAAACATTCCATTAAGTAAAGATTAAAAGTTAAGGAATTCCTTTGTCTTTATGAATTAATGTGTTTACAATGCACTATTTTCCAATATATACGTAAGAATGTGCAAATAAATATGTAGTTCCTGCTCATATTACTGCTGTCGTCATCATGCTTTTCCCAGAAACAGATTCAAAGTCCCTCTGGCTTCTTCCTCCTTCTGAGTTAACCAGAGTCTTGGGCAGCCTGCCAAGCAGATGAGATTGCTAACTTAGAGCTAATTTGTGCTCCCTGTCTCCCCGTGCCTTTGGTATATTACCTTTCTCTCATACAGAGGCACAGTTTTAGTGCACTGGTGTGAACCTTGAGCCAAAATGAGGTGCTCCAGCCTGTGTCCTCCTGTACATAACACCTCACCAGCCAGCGCTCATCTCAGGTCTCCAAATCCTCATTGTATTTCCATGGCATGTATTTACTAGACAATGTGACAGACTGTTGATATTATGGATGTTGCCAAAACACTAGCATTGAATTGTGATAAAGGAGCTTATACCATCATTTATTTCCAAGTTTATATTGGAGAGAAAAGAGACATATCTCCCCACTCCCTCATGAAGTATTGAGCTTGATATTTGAACTGTTACTTCAGTGCAGCAGAAAAGTCTATATATGAGGTGAGAGTCCAGTATCAGTAATAAAAGCACTGTGCAGTTCCGTAGAGAGAACTTGCCCTTTATGTAGGTATTCAACATCAGGAAACATTTGTTCATAAGAGCAAAAAGACCCAGTGGAAAGGCATCTTTTCAACTGGCACATTTTCAACTGTTTCTGATGAATTAAACTGACCTTTAGAAATACACGTCTGGGCTGGCACTAGAGCCAGAGTTTCTATTTTTTTAGTGTGTGTGTATGTATGAAGGAAACAGTAAGCAGGGCTACGAGCTATTGTTTGTGGCCAGGCAGGTACCTGCAGCAGGTACAGTCTGCGTGCACAGCAGTGAGTGATGGCAGCTCCCCTGGTACGCTCCCTTCCCACGTGCAGAACACAGTGTCGAGCTGTGCAATCAGCACTGCCAAGGTGTTTGAGGCAGGGAACACTGTGATCCTTCTTAAGGCAACTCCGGCATTTTAATCATCTGAAAGGTTCTGTAGACAGTCCACTGAGGGAAAGAAGTGGGGGGAAGTCTTTGGGTGTTCGGTTGGTTTCTTTCCAAGAAAAATATTTTGAGTAATTTTTACTTTAAAGACTAGTGCAGATGGGAAAATTCTAATAAGAATTCAGAATTTTGTTACCTAAATGAAACTTTATATACATATACAGACTTCTGTCTTGTATTCAGTTGTCTTATAAGTATTTGCTGTATTACAAACAGATCAACTTAGAGACAAAATGTCATACTTTTAGTACTTAGAATGAGGACCCTACTTTCAGAGAAACTCAGATTTTGTTCATAAACTAGAGGGATTAATTTTTTTTTGAGAAAAGTTCAGTGTATGAACTGGTGCATGTGTTGAAAATCCACACCTGGAAAATCTTTGAAAAACTTGAAAAATACTGGTTTGGAGCAGTTAGAAGCTGAGGCCCAAGCTCTTTTGAAGGTGGAGCTTGTCAGAGGAGAGAACTCCAACAGTGTTTCCAAAGCCTGCTTTATAACATAAGCAATAGAAAATATCAGTTCCAAAGCCCTGATTCATCTTACTTGATTTTAGCCACCTGAATGAAACATTTAAATTAGCACTAATATTAATTAACTCTCTCTACAGAGAATACTGAGAGTAAGAAGCACTTCAGAGTTAGTAACTTCTAATATGAAAACTTTACTCTCTGCAGGTGCTTTATTTAAATTTCAGTCAAATCTGCATACAAATTCTTTTCCTTCTCTCTACTATCTTCTTTTTTTAATTCCATGGATGGACTTCTGTCATTTTTGTAGCATCAAATATGTGATGGAAAAGAAATGATCTTGTGTCTAAAGTGTTATAGGTTCACTGACGAGAGGACCAGGTGTAGGAACTTGCCACAAGAATGGGGCTATTGCCAGGAAGTAGCAATGAAGAAAGAGCACAAAGCCTTTACATATTTATTTGCCTGGTATCTCCTAAATACATATGTATGATGAAGACTCAAGGCTAGAACAAATACTCAGATAAGACCACCAAGTTGTCACTTAAACTTCAAATAAATGTTAAGCACAAACCTTCAAAAATTCATTTGGACTTTTGAACTACACTGCAGTATAACTAATATTTTTACTTTTTTTTTTTCTGTGCCAGAAAAGAATAATTGCCTTTGTTGGAACTAGCAGTAGCTGGTAGGTATATAAAAATTTTGTTAGTTAAGAGATGTCTGAAGGTCGCTTATAGTTACCTGCTGTCTCAGTTATGTGAAAGACTGGGAAGAAAGAAACTCAACTGATGCAAAAAAAAAAAAACAAAACAAAACAAAAAACAAAACAAACAAAAAAACCCCCCCAAAAAAATCCATCATCAATCAATTTGGTAAGATTGAACATTTAAAAGCAGGAGACAAAAGATTAGTAAAAGAAACAGCATAAGTATTGCATGTTTGGAATGGAGCAACAGATGGTTTCAGGATAAGTATAGGTATAAATCTTTTGCAATGGTTACTAAGCCACGTAGCAACCATAAAGAAAAAGAATGTCCATGCTTTTATTTGGCAACTGAAGGCCATTGTGAAATTTCCAACTAGTTCACTCGAAGAATCAGGAAAAGAATGCTGCTCTAATGTCCCTTGTTTGGTGTTCAATTGTGATGGCAAGATTTCAGAAAAAGACTATGCCTAGGTTTTTTAACTTTCTGAAGCAAAAGTTAAAAAACCTCATGATTTTGTGATCTGAGGACAGAAGCTGGAAAAGCTAAGGTATACTAGATTCTGCAGAAGCATTAAGCAGACGTTTCTCCATCTGAAGGAGAAAGGCTTGGTACAATACAGAAACATAGTGTTTTCTTACAAATTGACTGGTTTATATTCTACTGTTAATGCAAGTATTTGTAAAATTTAGAAAAAAATGTTTAATCTACGGTTGAAAACAGACTAATTCTCAGGAAATCTTTTTTTTCTTTTTTTTTTTTTTTTTTT
>VZRV01002858.1:380389-439054 GCA_013398115.1 Falcunculus frontatus
TTTTTTTTTTTTTTTTTTGACGTTTGTATGCTTTTGAGCTAATAATCTTTTGAACAAACCTGCAGTAATGAGTTGAATCCTGAAATGGTCGGGTAGAAATTAAATTTCCTCATATCTCTATGTATCTTTATAAGGACACAAAAAGGAATACTAAAGAAAAGAGATGCTCTATGTTTATTCCTAAGGAAACCTGTACTCTGCCTACATATGTTGGTGGAGCTACTATTGCCTCCTACATGGTATCTTATTTTTGAAATCTGTCCTTTCAATTGCCAGGTGACTGTTTTGTTTTCCTCACTGGGAATAGCAAAATATTTTAGATGATGTGATGCAATACCAATCCACTTTATAGACAGCCAGAGGTACACTACTTAAGTGAAAATTCTGCATTAAAATACTGGATTTTTTTCCATAATGATAAGGCCAGGATACCACAACTTCTATTTATAAGAATAATTTATCTAGACTGTGACAAATAGTTACAAAACATTTGAGATGCAGTGCAGCTCTACTAAGAAAATAAAAAGTACCTCTTGGGTCATTAATGGTGGCTATTCTGAAGTTAGCAATTATCGGAGTTCATTTGGTCTAAAAAAAAATCATCAGGGGACGTGAAATTAAAAAAAAAAAGCAGATTAAGGCACTTGACACATAGGTCATGCAAAGAGGCAGAAATACACGTTGTCTATCTTAGTACGTTCAAGTGGAGATTGCAGTAAAACAATGTTTCCTCAGATCACTGTCTACACTTAAAAGGGACTTGTTCAATGACAGAAGGGAATGTCAAAGAAAAGAGAGGATCTGTGAGTGGATAGGAAATAGATGAGAGCACTTTCCCATCTAGTCAATCTATCTTCCAAAAATCTAATATAAGAAAGGAAATTTAAGTCAGCCTTAGGAGTATTCAGCCTGCCTCAGAGCAGGAACTTTAGACATTTTCTCAGGGTTAATATGGATAAAGATCGGACACAGAAAAACCCAGCCCAAAACCTAAAACTCAGTCTACTTGGTTTATTCTTCTGGGAATTTCTGGGAGCTCCTGAAAGAACAGTGTCCTTGGCTGTTATTCCCACCAAAAAGCTTTCCCTGGGACCTCTCTACAGCCATTCTCTGTCTCAAGAACAGCACAAAATGGCTACAGCAGGTGGTAAAAGCTTTCTGGTAATCTTTTATTCCGCCATGTTTCCAGGTGATAATTGAGGAGCACAGCTCATTGTATGGCTCTGTGATTTTCCTGGCTTATCTGCATTATTTGTAAACTGGAAATTTTCCCTGTGAACTTTTTGCATGCACACTTCTTCCCACCTGCCCTCAGCCCTGACTCATGTTCCCAGTTTGGAGCTGTTGTGGTCTCTGGAGAGCAGCACACAGTGAGGCCCCATCACCATTATCTTTGCTGATCAGCTGTGTGAAGGATAATTTTTAAATGGCCCAAGATGCATTTGTGTGTTGCTGCTTTCATTTGTCTGTCCAAAATTTGCAAAACAGATCTGTATCCAAGAGATAAAAATGAAAAACACTGAAGAAAAAAAATGATGCTACTCCAGATATTAGCATTTCAGATTTAAACTAATACCTCCCAGGAAGATGGGCAAATAAAGTGGGTGAAAATTTTCCTAGGTAAATTCCAAGAAAATACTTAGAATTCTGCCGAGAGCAAGACTAACACTATAAATCTTAATTAATCCAAAGATTATACATTAATATATTCCACGCAAAATTTTCCTATTCTCCAATAGAACACGAATCAATATTTGAAAAATGCTTTGAAGAGGACAAATACTGTTTAAATATCACATATTAGTTATTATTATTATGGGTAGTGTTGTTAACATGATTTGAAGAGTTCCATGTGATGACCGTTTTAAAATAAATTCCTAGTGAAATGACAACTGAACAGTATATGAAAGGAAGCTCGAAACATTCAATCAACACAGAGTTCTACGTTCTTCTTGAAAACACATTGGTTTTTACTTTTTGCATGTCTTTCTCATATTAAATGAAAACATCTGTCTGGGATTTCTAAGAATCTGGAGAACAAATGGAAATGAGATGCAGCATTCCTATCTTTCAACTGTACTTTTTATTAATTGCAGATCAGACTACAATCCAAGATCCAGGTGCAGTGATGTTTTTAAGGAGAGGGTCCCAAACAATCTACACATGAAATGTGTGAGAGCACATCTCTACCACTCTGGAGCAACAAAGTGCCAAGATTCCCCAGTTAGGTCCAGAGGAGCCTTCCATCCAAACCTCACAGCTCAGTGCTCTCAGATGGGGTCTTGAGGCCAATAAAGTGGGGTTAGACCACTGTTGTGACCAAGCAAGGAAGCCAAATATCCTTGCCATCAGTGCTTAGTACTCATGCAATTTTTTTAAAATTTATTTTTCTCAGTATAAAATTGTGAGATGGTCTTAGAAGCCAGGTTCAGATTTGGAACTGGTCCTCTTCACAGGATAATGAGGATTCTTACTGGGGGTTAATTTGAGCCCTTCTTGGTTCCTGCCATTCAGTGATTTCATTCTCTAAGCTCCGAGGTGTTCTTCCTTGACCATTTTTCTACCAGAATAATATTTTGAATTATCATTATATTTACAAGTAGAATTTTAAAATAGTGTCCATGAAAAAATCTGAAATTAAAGATTGAGTACATATGATTCATATACCCACAAAGCATGATTTTAAATTCAGAAACACCCTTTTGAAAAAAACCTGTTTCCTATATTAAGAGAGAAAAAATATTCTTAGCATAGACTAAGCAAAAAACAATTTGTTAACTAATTATTCATTAATAAAAAGCTTTTATACAGCTTATTCCAGTTTTCTTAGGTCAGATTATTTTACAATTAGATTATAGGATGTTGATTGTTAGGATACAGTCTTTTCTCATATTCATTCCTTTTTTCTCTACTTTATTTTTCTTCAGTAGCTTGTTAAATACATTCCTCAGTATGTAATTTAGTAACAGAATTCTTGTAATACACTAAGATGCAAAGAATCCAGACTTTTTGCTTGAAATTTATAGTTTTGTAAATAAGTTCTCTATTTTTGTAGTTCTGGACACTTGTTCTTTTCAAGATATTCCCAAGATTGAATTTGGTCTTAATTTATGTTATGTAAGTAGTGTCAAGCTTTGTTTTTAATAATAAAACTTTTAGTGCTGAAAAATATCTGAGCAAGGTTTAATTGGAGGGGGGATGTTTTAACCCAATTAAAGAAGATAAAAGTTGGAAAGAATATTGTGCTCACTTACATAATGCAAGCATTTACTTTTCTGCTCCTGCACTAAAGCATCTTTAATGAATACATCTGCTTTATTAAACAGTTAGAAGTTCCTCAAAATAAAGCTTAAGTTCTTAGGACAAAAAAGTGTAGTGATGTCATGGTGGTAGTAATACCAATCTGTTATTGATCACATAAATTCCAGAAGTTCATTAGAAGTTCAAATGAATTATTTGTAAAGGAATCCCATACCAAAATAAGGCTTGATTTCAAAGCTTGAAGTCTGTAAGGGGATCTGAAAAGAACATTTAGTGTTTAATTTTTTAATTCCAAATTAGGTAACAGCCTTGCTGTGAGATAAAGGAGATTCTGCAATAACAGTCCAGCTAAAATGTATGATCTTTACTCCAGATAGGGGTGACAGAACATTAGATGAAATACCTGCTAGAATAATACTTCAGAATTGAGAAATCAAAATTGCAAAATGATACTTAACAAAGCCTAATGGTCATTAACTATTTAATTCTCACAGCACTTTTGTGAGAGAAGGTGATTGTATTTTCCATTTACATTAAGTTCTTCATGCAAAATTCATGAAGGAAATCAGCATATTCTAAGACACATATAAGAAGATGAGCCTTATTCTTGGCATGATGGATCTGCACTGCTCTTTCTACCAGTCTTGAGAGCCACAAAGAAAAAGGACAGGTGAGGTGAGGAAGAGTGAGGTGAGGTGAAGAAAGAGCTGGAATTCTGGGGGACAGGCACTGGGGAAAGGATCCCAAGGTTATGGCACATCCACTTGATGCCAGGGTTCTCATGTGAGGACAGGTGCAGAAAGTGAAAAAAAGGGGAACCAGGGTAAACTGTATGAACTCAGTTCAGAGGTGTAGCTACATTTTTATAGCTGAGTGGAAAGGTCTTGACTTTTTTTCTTGATATCATAGACAATTAGTTAAACCTTGCTAGCAGGCATTACAGATTTTTAACTGAGGTGTTACAGCCAAGTCAGGGGCACAGCACTTCTTGAAATACTTGAGAAGTGTCAAGGCTACATTGCAAAGCTTTTTAATCCCTTCTCAAAGTATTTCTGCAGGATGCTGTAATCCAGCTCTCAGGGATTTACAGTGTATATACAGCTTTATTATCTCTGTTCCACTATTGAGCACACAGAGGTAGAGATATTGACTGACTTGCCCAGGGTCAAACTTAAGAGTCAACGTCATGATGAGAAATGTTTTCTTAACTTCCAGAGTAATGTAATTGCCATTACATTCGTGACATGAAAAACTGAAATAAAAAAGATATTCAGAAAATAGTATTTTGTATTCTGTGAATTCTCCTACACTGGACTTTTCAATTTAATTTTTTATTAGCAAATTAATGCCTTTACTTCTCAATAATAAGAAAATCCAACCAAATAAACAAACCCAAAAACCCCTAGAATGTGTTTTCTACACAAAATCTAGATGTCTATGATTTGAGAAAAATTAGGATAGTAGTATCTCCTTTACACAAAAGGTGTATTTGTTCACAAATTTACACAATTTTATGTTAACAATATAAATAAGATAAATCTTGGTATTGTGCTAGGTATAATTTTCTTATTATTCTATGTATTACTTACGTCATCTGTACTCTTCCTTAATTACTCTTTTGTGTGGTTGTAAATACATTCCCAAATTCCTAATTGAATGTATAAATTTTTAAATGTGTTGGCAAAAAAGTCTTCCCCTTACTTCCTTAAACTGTAGCAGCCCCAAACCACGTTAGTGATATGCCATCATAAGATGCAAGACCTAAAAATCATGTCCTGTTTCTTTACCCTGCCAGTGCAGATTCCCATTCTGGGAAAGAAGAGATGTCCAGGCTCCAGTGGGATTTTATATTCACCTCTAGTCTTGGAATGTCCCAACAATATCAGATTTTTAAACTACAAAATTTTGCAGTTCAAGAAATTAAAAATAAAAAATTTTAATATGTTTGTGGTACCTGATGACTGTTCTAGAGGAAGGCCTGATGGTGTCTGGGGAAATTTGGTTTGTAGATGAAAGGCTATAACAAGCAGTCACGATAAAAATTCAAATGCTTTAAGGTATTCTAAAATGTCGTTTTGTAATAAAGGTAGTTTTTGCCACCCATATAGTATAATGTTTTAGTCTAGTGTAATGTTTCATTGTTACTAATTTGGTTCTCCATTTGGAAGACAATGAAGCCTGCCCAAAATTATTTACAAACATATACATGTATAAATATATCATGTGCTTGTGTGACTCCTTGTATGAAAATAAACCTAGCTATTCATCTGAGATCAGTCCTTTCATAAGTCCTTCTCAGAACTTGGCTACTACGGAAGAGCCTGATTTTCATATGGGAAATGTATGTGTAATAAATTGAATTCACTTTTGTCTTTAGAT
This sequence comes from Falcunculus frontatus, assembly GCA_013398115.1. Lineage (NCBI taxonomy): Eukaryota > Metazoa > Chordata > Aves > Passeriformes > Falcunculus > Falcunculus frontatus. The sequence goes on from VZRV01002858.1 coordinate 386,030, forward strand.
GTCATTGTGGATATTGTGGATTTTTCCTTTCTATCCCTTAACCATTATTTTAAAAATAATTCTGTTACTTCAAGATATATTTTTCTCATATGTCAAACGGTACAGATTCAACAAAAAACTTTTCTACAAGAATACTTTATTTCATCTCTTCTTCCCTGTAGTAAATACAGCAGGGAAAAAAAAAATATGGAGTGACCTATACTAGAATTAGATGATTGTTGAATATGAAACCCTCACCTGTATAGGATCAGAGATTCATGCGCATGCTTGCATCAAGTGTGACAAAAATACTGCTTCAGGAAACAGCTACTACCCTATCCCCAGTCTATTCTGCTGAACAATGATGTTGTTGATGGCAACTGAAAGTGGCAAACAAATTAATAGGCAGTTGTAGAAAAATCCTGGAAAGATATGAGTTTTCTTGGTTGCTCAAACACTGTAAAACAAAGACAGTCTGTCAACCATAATTTGAAAAAGCATTGTGGTTGGTTTGTGTGTGTGTTAACAGCATGAACGGCACCTAAAGTCATTACAGAGATTACAAAAGTGAAACTGAATAGTACATTAAAGCTCATAACTGTTAGTTCTGGGCACAGGGCAATATTCTGTAATACTATCAACATCGACTCTTTTGTATTAAACAATGGAAAGAAAAGGGCACACCCCAATTTCACAATTTATTACAGTCTCCAGATATGTCAAATAATTTCAAACTATGCTCTAAGTTTCCTTGCTTTAGTTTAAAAACTAATGCTTTAGCTCCTTCTTTATTCTTTTTGCCTGAAAAATTATCTCCTTTTCCAGTTGTTCAGTGTTGTTAGCTACCATCACCTTCCAGGATACATTGAGAATGTACTTATGTACTTGATGTATGCTGAAAAAGGCACTGCATGGACCATACCTCACCTACAAAGCAATTTAATTGTAGTGTCTCTCTTTGATAAATGTATCTAATTTTTTAAAAAAGTAAGCTAGCATTCTTTCATGGTAGTAAAGCTACCACTTCCCTGTAATAGAAAACATCTGTCTTTTATTTGAAGAGATACTAGATATTTTTTGTTCTTTGTTTGTTTTTAAAGGATGGTAAAACTCAACTTTCAGGCAGAAAATTTCCAACTGACTTGGGCTACTGCAAAAATTTGTGAGAGTAGTGCTAGGGGTGTTTTGCCACAGCTGTCTGTAAATGGCCATGTATTGCAAGCTCACATTCCACAATTAGTGCAAGAACTTTCCTCACTGCCATTCCCCTCACTCCAGAAGTGGGGAGAGAACTTTCCTTTTCATTTTAGCAGTGTTAAGTAACTTTCCCTTCAGAAATGTTCTTCACATAGCACTCTGCTTAATGACTAAGTTTGGAGACTGAACCTCCCATGCAACAGTCAAAGTATGATCTGATCTCTTCACTTGGATAATATGTTTTTATTTCTTCCTGAAAAGCAAGTTATTCACTGAGTTTCCATCCATCATAATGCATAGGACCTGATAAGATATGTCTGTGGGTCCTAAGGGAGCTGCCAGATAAAAGTGGTTAAGCCACTGTCCATCATATTTGAGAAGTTGTGGCAATCCAGTAAAGAAGTTCCTTACTGGAAAAGGAGAAACATAAACCAAATTTTTAAAAAGAAAAAAAAAGGAAGACCTGGGGAACTACAGGCCAGTGAGTTTCATGTCTGTGCCTGGCAAGATGGTGTAGATCCCCCTGGAAGTTGTGCTAAGGCACATGGAAAAGAAGGAGGTGATTTGTGACAGTCAACATGGCTTCATCAAGGGCAAATTGTGCCTGACAAATTTGGTTGGCCTTTTACAATGTGGTTACACATGACGTTAAGATAAGATAAGGTGGATAAGAGAAGAGAAACTTATCTACCTGGACTTGTGCAAAGGAGGGAAGGGATGTCATCCAGTGGGACACTGGACGGCCTTGACGGGATTTTGGGCAGCAAGGTGCAGTGGAAGGGGGTTTGGAACTAGATGATGTCTAAGGTCCCTTCCAAACCAAACCATTCTATGATATGATTCTATGATAATCCAAGTTTTCTCTTTCAGTCCTGCCAGGATATATCCCTGGCCACATCCTTAAATGAGAACTTTATACTGTTAGCAAGAAGGTTGGCAGATCAGAGAGTGGGCTCACACCACAGTGTTTTTCAGGGCTGATTTTAAAGAAGTATAAACTGTTAGTCATTTTGTATTTCCCTGAGTCACAAATCACTTGAAACTTCGAAGGTCATGGGAAAACATGATTATATCCCTACCCATTCCTCCTAGTCTCTCGCTGTTATGTTTGCTGCCCAGGTTTAGACCTCATGTGATCATCCAACTGTTTCTCTTCCTCTGACAATCTGAAATAAATATAATCTCAAACACACCTGAAATCAATGTCATGTTGCTGATCAGTATTGGAGGCACTTAAAACTGTAAAGAATGAACAGACTGATGTTATGAAAAGAAGCAGGATTTCTTTTGTTTCTCTCTGTTGTCAACAGTAAGAGGAAGACCTCCTGGAGGCAATTTCAAGATTTCTCAGGGTTGCTTGTTTAGGAAGTGTCTGGCAATATTGCCAGTCTTCTGGCAATAAAAGGAGCCTACAGTGGTGGAGTCTTTCACCAAAACTGGCCTGGGTGAACAGTCTCTGTCCCACACCAGAGCAGGGTGTGACAACGCAGGGATACCTCTGACAACACAATTTTTTGTTCCTGTGTAATTTTGGGAAGTTACTTTTATAACAAAGCCTGTATGGTTTCTAAGCACATTAAAAGGTCACTCTCAGTTGTGAAACTTTCTTAGCCTTAGGAAAAACTATAGGGTTAAGACCCTTGCATATTGTAAGAATAGCCACTGAGGATAGCCTTTTGTCACTCTCTTGGCACTGTATAGCATTCATTTAGCCCAACTGTTAAAGGCAATTTAGCAAAGCACTTAAATGTACCCTATGTGCAGCCAGAGGGTATAAAATGGTAGAATAGATTTTCCTTTGCTCTCCTGGGGAAGGAGCAAGGCAGTCTGACCCTGGTCCTCTCATTTTGTCCCTAAGCACCTACAGAGCTGCATTAAAGAGAGATCTGTTATATCAGGTCAGGTGGAGATAATGTAATCGAAACAGCATGTCCACTGGCACATGTACATACACATATGATAAACATTTTGAAATATGGATGTCACCTTACAGGGTAAGGCTGTTAAAACTCAGCACTGCTGGCAGAACACTCCACATCCTCTGATTCCAGAACACTTTGCAAATGGACTCAAATACTCCAAATATACTATTTTAACAATTCCTCGTCTATGTACCATATTATTCAGAACGCTGTGGAGTACTCCTGTTATTCTTGGGCCTCCTCACAGATGCAGGGACTGAGACGTAAGGTCTGGAGCCTATAAATACATGCTTTCATACCTTATCACTGCTTCTTTCATTTACATGGAAAAAATACAAGGAAAAAGGCAGTTTTCCTCAGGCAGCCAGAGTACTTGGACAGGAGCACTGTTGTAGAATCATAAAAATGTAATTCTTTCTTTCTTTCTTAACATTTTTAAGTTCAGTGTAGGTTTTCTCTTGTAGTGTAGACTTTGTGATAACAGTTCCAGTTCAGGAGGGGAAAAATGTCGTATTGGGAAAATGTGTAGACAGATCCATCAGATAACAAATAACTGAGTAGAAACTGAATTGAGAGTGACAGCAGCAGCCCACTGGAGGTAACAAGCTAAAAAGACAGGAAGCCAGTGAGACATGACAAAGAGAGTAAATGAAATTAATCTTCTTCCTGCTGACAACAAATTTCAGGCCAGCCGCAGCCACCCAGCTTCGCATTACCCACAGTTATATTCTGGTTAAATATATTTCCGAATGAACAGGAACTTACTGTAGGTTTCAATCAACTGGATTTGTGATATACAGGTATAAAAAGTAGGGTTTTTCTAGATAAGGTTGTAGATGAATCTTCTATAAAGCATTATGCTTTGTGTACTTGCCTTCCATTAATGATTTTTGATTTAAGTCTCTTGGCTTAATGTGAGACAAGCATGCAATCTATAACTGTATTGCCTTTCCCACTAGAGACTTCTGTGAGTGGTCATTTTTGCAGAGTAGTAAGAAACACAGATCAGAACTAAATCTCTGCTTTAAGTAAGGCATGATCTTCCATTTCTTTACACTGTCATGATCACAACTGGTAAAGACAATTGGAGTGTAGAAACACAGCACAGGACAGAAGGGTTTGACTTTAAATTAGACATGCACTGATTGAATCTAAACTATGAATAACTGGAAACAATCCCACTTGCTTTGACAGGAATAATTGCTTTTATTGGTGCTCTTCCTCTGCTAAGTTTGCCTGATATTTCTCTGTCAGTCATTCATGACGTGAAATTGTTTCCAAAGAGAAAAAGTTTTTCTAAAGAACACAGTACTCACTACTAATATGTATACTGCTCATCTTTATAAATGAATATGTTGAATTTCAATGAAAAATATTTCAAAGTGAGATCTGTGAAACATAATATATCAAACTAATTTTTCTCTTTATATGCAGACTTAAATGCTGAGACAGTTATATGAGTAGTTTTAAATGTACTGACCAACACAGCTTAACCTGAATAAGAATCTGTCCCATTCTATCTGGTCAACACAGACATCACTAATTAGTTAATAATCTAATGAAATAAAAGGGAGTATTGTATGCCAGTCTTGCTTTCCATGCTTAATTGCTTGTGGAGAGTTGTTTTCTTTTTTCATTTTGTTTTATTAATTCTTTCACTAACATACAGCTATTAACCACTGCTTTTGTCACTCAGATAACATGACCATCTGTTAGAAATTCGGTTTTTAAAGTGTTGTTGCTTTCATAGAAAAGATTTTGTAAAAATTAGCTATAACATATGAGGGATACAGAGGCCCAAAGTTTCACCAACACCCCTTTGTGTGTGCTCATGCATGAAAATGGACATACACTTGCACTGGAGAAATAAAGAACCATTTACTGCAGATGTCAATGGATGCCTTTATGAAAAGGTTAGACAAACATCTGCTAGGATTGCCATAGGTATAAGTAGATCAAATCAAGCAGATGGACTAGATGACCTTCTTATAATTTTTTTCATGATTCTGCAAAGCATAGTAGTATTGCAGAAGCACAGATTTCATGTCATAGGATAGCACAATTTTCTCTCACTGGGACCAATACACCTGAATTATTTCATCAATTCATCCAGTGATGGAGCTTTTGCCAGAAATACATTGACCTCAATTTCCCCAAAAAGCTAGGAAAGCTCTGAAGCAAAATGTCATCTGAAAAGCACTATGTTTGATTTCTCTTAGTGAACATTAAAAGTAGAGCTTCTTGAGCTGCATGAGCACATGTGATTACAGAATAACAATTTAAAAATTAGGTGGATATACAGGAAAAAAAAAGGTTTTGGATGTAAAAATAAATTTCAAGATCAAAAAACACCAGGCAGTAGAAAAAATCCCTGTAAAAGGAACGCCTTCTCACAGGTATAAATTCTATAATTAGATAAAAGTTTGAAAAAGCGTTTTAAGAACAATCACTTGCTAGACAGAGACAGATAGAGGTTAATAATATTCTAAGGCATCTCTTCTCTTATCCTGTGACTGACTGCTCCAGTTGGAAAGCGAAATATAAGGCGCCCAACAACACAATCCTCAATCTGACTAGGAAACATAAAACATATGTTGGAGATCTCGGGTGAGGTTCAGAGTTGGCAAATCTACTCACAGGCTGCGTGTAAATGGCTGACCCCTCATCCCAAGGGCAAGAAATGTGCTGCAGCCAAAACATAGTAGCAGGCAGTGATTACATGTAATAGATGCTACATAGGTTATGCAATGGTTTGAGGACTTTTTCTTCCTAGACAAGACACATGAAAATAGGAAGAAAATTCCAGCTGTTTATATTTTTCTCTTTTTAGTAGAGGCATATATAACAACTTCAAAAGAACAGCAAGTTTTAAAATGAAGCCACACTTAACTTTTTTAAAACTTGGGCAAATATTTCAGTTTACTCTTGACACCAGGTATCTGAAATGACTGTAAAGGATTAATGGCTTTTTACGCCAGCTGATAAGCAAGACCTACTCAAACTGTCAAAAAGTGGTAAAAAGGGTGAGATTATCCAGAAATTATCTAAGAAAAGAATAAAATGTTTTAAATAAACAGGATAGTCTTTAAAAGTTTGTGGAACATCTTACAAATTTATAGACTTTATCCGTCAAAACAGTGCAATAAAAAAATCCTTAGCCCAACTGGGTTTGAGACATATTTTTATTCCAGGTTCAAGCAACACCAAATATTGGATGAGAGTGTTGCTAGCCAGTAATTGCAGAATAATATGTTTTAGTAGCGATACAAAAAGACATCTGGTTTAATTTATGGGTTAAATCTGCATATAAAAAACGTTTAACTCATTGCCTTCAGATTCCTTGTCTCATATGAGAGTTGAATTTCACTTAAACGCCCTGTGTGAGACTAAAATCTGGTCTTGCCTTAGAGGGGCAAAAGGTAAAGGAGTCAGTCCCTCTATTTTCTTGGCCCATAGACTTACTCCAGAGCCTGGACATCCTCAGAAAGCCTGTTGCACTTGCTGTTTGCACTGGCAGCCTCTTGCAGGGTTTCTGTTTAGTTCCTCCTTGGCAGTGTTAGGTTAGGGATTGGACTCAATGGTCTTAAAGGTCTTTTCCAACCTAAATGATCCCATGAATGTATGATTCTGTGGAATGATCCATCCTCAAGATCAAAATATTTTAAACTAATACATGATGAAAGCAGGTGTAGCTCCATTCAAATCAACGTTCAACAGTTACAAGAGAATGACACCAAGGTGGGGTTTTTTAGCTAGGCATGAATTGCACCACATTTATGGCATTGTCACACAATCACATACTTTTACTATCCACACAGCAGGTATCGATGTGCCCTGACAGAGTTATGGGGGGAAGAAACTACAATAGCATGGTCTAACTTCCCAGGAATAGCAGTCCAAACACATGACTGTAGGGATTTGAAGCTTCCTCAACCTCTTCCATATTTGTTGCTCAGAATTGTTAGTTTTGGTCTAACCTCGATAAATTTGACAGTTTATTTCAGCTGAGTTTCAGAGAGACTTTGCCAAACCTTATCTGAATTAAACATAAGAATTCTTCTGCAGAAAAAATGAGCTAGAAATGTTGGCCTGTATCTCCATGTATCATTTGATTTTATTTTCAGTCCAGACCATAACCAAGCAGGCCAGTAAGTAAATAAACAAAGGAGGGGAGAGGGGAGGGAAAAGGTTCAGGGTAGGAAATTAAACTTAGTTTTCATCTCTGGAAACTTCTATACGGCAAAAATTCAATATTTGGTCAAAAGTTCAAATCATTTACTATTTTTTATAAGTATCCTGTTTTCTTAAGTCTGTAAAATATGATGAAAAGTTTAAAATTTTAGTTGCAAATTTTATTATATTATGCTTGAATTATTTGATATATGAGGACTTGTCTTTATTGTACCTATCACCCGAGGAAAAGGTCTGTTCAGAAGAGTCTGTTGACTTACATAAACAAGTCTTCAGAAAGTGTCTCAGACACATTTTGCCTCACTGAATGTTCAATTTTTTCACACTTCTAAGTTAGCTGAAAGCCAGGTAAATTTAAAGGTAGCCAGAGATCTTTTTATTAATTTTGCAAGGTTTGCGTATTATGCATTCTAGGGAATTTATGTGATATTGAATGCTCACCATATTCTCTTGATAGTGTAATAATAATAAAGTACAGTGGAAGACAAGCAGCACTGGTTTTCCTCGGGTGTAGGATATGACTCACCAACACACATACCTCTGAAAATCTGTGAAAATATTCAGTTGTAAAAGACCTTTTGCATGGAGATTTTCAAACTGCTTGTTTCAGACAGGAGTCCACAGGAGGTTTTTTCAACAGTCTAAAATATCTATCTTGGTTCTACTTATGTCTTCTAGTCCTGGGATTTCTTCCACTATAAAAGCAAATGATGTGTTATCAACCCTCCTAAGGCCAAATTGTGACTGTGTGTGTAGAGGGTTCTGCCACCACTGAAACCTCTCCAGCTGTGCTGTCAGTTGTGCTGATAGAGACAAGTTAAGCACTTTTGATGACAGTGGCAGCTATAGCTCATCTTCTTCTAGTTCATTGGTGCCCAAAATTGCTCCTGTTGAAAATCCAGACACCATCCACAGCCTAAAAATACCAATGTAGCCCTTAAAAAAGAGACTCTGACTTAAGAATTTGGTTCCTACTTAGTATACAGGTGTCCTGCTCCCTGCCACTGTTTTTCCTTGGAGCAGGGCTGTGTGCCTTGGCATCTGGGTGAGCTCTGGCAGCCTATGTCTGCATGGGAAGTTGTACTTGCAGAAACTCCTGCGCTGGACTGCCTGCCAGAGCCATGGACAATCCAAGCCTCACATCCCTGCTCTTGGTAGCCAGGACTAGCTGCAGCAAGCCCAAAGAATAACTGCAGAAATAGATTTCAAAGCTTGGGATAACAAAGGCAGCTACAGATGAATTAAATAAACTGTGAGCAGAGACCAGATGTAAACTTCTTTTCAGTTCTAAACATGTCCTGTGCCAAGTTTTCTAGCTTGACCACCCCACAGCTGTTTGAAGCAAATGGAACTCATTTTTCTCTTCTTTCTTTCTGTTTTTTTAAACAACAGATGGCAAATCTGTTCACAGTCTCCGTTTAGACTAAAGTTTGCTGTATTGTAAATAATCATGAACTGAACTTTCAGTCCAACCATTCCGCAACTCTCAAATATTTTTACAAAACATATGATAAAGTGGTTCTCAGAAAAAGTTCATATGCTGTTGTTACATTGTCTAGTTTTTGGGATTAATTGTGTCAGGTGGATGAACGGCCTGCCAAACTCCAGGAAGCTGAAGAGCACAAGACTTTATGAGCTTTTGCTATTACCAATTTATTGCAGAGTAAATATCTGTGCTAGAAACTGCAGATTGTGATATTGACTTAGGAGTCTAGAGTATCAAGAACAATGTATTACACTTTTCAAGTTCTGACATAATATGCTTTGGTAATTTACTACTTTGAAGTGTGGTGACTTAACATGACAGCTATGTATATAAAATGATAATTAGTTGATCTACATTTTCTCTTTCTATATGCTTTTGGAATGTGAACAGGGCTAGCTCATCCTGTTCTTTCTCCAATTTTATTGTACAAAATGGCAAGATACTAATTGTGACAATGGCAAAAATACAAGTGTCTCCACGATGAAAATCATCTTACATACTTCTGTAAGCAATTTAAATTGAGTGTTACAATGTCACAAGCTGCACATTTTGGTTTTTTTAATATTAGAGATATTTTCCAAAACCAGTGAGGTTTCACAGTAGAAAATGAACTCTACAGTCTGAAGATACATCTAATGGATTTTCTATCTATAGTCCCTTGGAAATATTTATATATTTAAATCTCTAGAAGTTTTCACTTTTTTATTGTCATCGTCAACAACAACAACAAAAAAAGCAAATACAAGTTCTATCTAAAGGTAAATAGTCAAAGAAATATTAACACCATATATCTGGTGTTTGATAAGACTTGGGTGACAGTTTATGGTGTCTGTCACACTGGGAGAGAGGAGGAAGAGATTCTCCACAGCCCTGAACTTTTGCTGTATCGTGTGAGAAGACTGTATTTATGCTGAGTGATGCTAAATAGAAAAGTCTGCTAAATTCTTTCTTTCCTCTTCCCTATCTAGGTTGACCAATGGAAATCACTACCTAATATTATGATCACCTTGATCACATCAAACAAGCACTGAGGTGATGGAACAGGAAAATGTAAAGAATACTATAACCATTGAAATATCTAGAAAGAGAATTTAAGATCCATGGGGAAAAAAACCAAACAAACAATAAACCAACAAAACCCAAAAAACCAGTACTTTTTTAGTATTACAGGGGATTGAAGTACTTCAGTCCTGGCCAGTAAAAGAATTGCTGAGTTCAATAGCACACCCTGAATAGGTAATTTAGGAACTCTCTGAAGAAATTGCTGTAACTTTCCAAAAACATGGAGATATTCTTATATCAGAGAATTGCTCTTAATTGTTTATCTCCATCATGTAAAGCACTGTATCAGACGCTATGACAAAAGGCATCAGGGAATTTGTTTATCAGCAACTTAAATTCTCTGAACATTATTGAGGGAGTTGTACAAGTACCCCATCAGCATGGAAATAGATGAGTGATAACAGAGAAAGCCACTTGCCTCTCAGAACAGACAGAGGTGAAACCAAGACACTTATTCACAACCAAGGGACAGAAATTCTGCAATGATTGCATTATTCCTGTTATCCCGATTGACTGACCCACATTTAGTCATTCAGTCCTTTGAATGTGTGTCAGATGGGTGCTGGACTGGTGTTAAACACTTACAGCTGTTCAGCAGCCCCACAGTCACTACATCCACCTGGCTTTGAAATCAGTGCGAGTGCTACTGCTGGGCTTTCTCCTGTGGAGAGAAACTCATCTCTTGGTGTGCCTCAATGAGACAGCCCAATTAAAGCAGAAGTAATTAATAAATTTTCTTTATCCGTGTAACTGCAAAATGCAAAAGAATGCACTTCATAAGGCCCTAAGAGAGCTGCACACAAATATGCACTATTTTATATCAGGCATAAGTAGCAAAGCCGTTGACTGTTGCAGAAGAACATAGTTGCGATTCTTTCAGTGATGTGATAGTAATTGTCAGAGATGGAAGATGCTTTCCTTGTGGACAATTTCTAGAGATGAGCTCCCTTACACTGCAAAGGAAGTGTCCACTCGCAAGAGATCATTAGGCTTTTGGACACAAATTCTGTAGGACACATAGAATGCTGTCTTAGCTGCACTTCCCACTGATATTTGGGAGCTGGATTTAGTCTGGGCCCCACTTGAAGGACTTCTCCAAGAGAATGATGAATTTTTTTGTGCATTTTGAGATCTGAATCCCATAGCCCAGGTTAGGATGCGTGCCTGGTTAAGTTTGGAGCTCAGCTGACTGTTGGTTGCCTGAAGAGAGTACCAACAGCTGCAGCCTGTAAGCTCTGTCCACACTCTCAAAAACGCCCCACCTCTTTTATCCCTAATTTTCTGTTCACTAGTCACGTACATTGTGTATTAGAAGTGAGCCTGGCTCTTTGAACCTCAAAGAGCTGTGACTGCTGCAGAATCTTTGGATTCAATGCTGTAAGGCACTGAGCACCCTAGCCCCACTCCATAAACCTATGTGAATACCCAGGGCAGAAGAGCAGGACTACTCTTAACCAGAGGTAAATATTTTTAAAATTGTTAAAAAATATTTATTCACATTTTGAAGTCTAATAAGGGCCAGTGTGCCAATTAACAGCATAAAGTCGGGTTTTTTTGTTATTGCTGCACGTATAATCTCAGAAGCAAAAACCTCAGTATAGTGCTTATTGTATCTGCAGCTACTAACATACTGTTATATATCAGCTTTAAGAAAATGGAACTAAACTGAAAAAGATTCCCCGTGAAAATGTTTGTACCCAACTTTGACACAAATCATTCTCCAAATTAACATTTTACAAAGTTCAATGTAACATATAAAATGTAGTATAGTGTATGTACAAAGTTTTGTCCTGTCTAGAAAGTGAGAAAATGGTATCTATGTACAAATAAAGGACAAAAATATTGAGTGAAAATTTTAAGGTAAAAAAAAATAGATTTATGTATAAATTTTTTCTTTCTTAAATGACAGATTTTTTATAGGCAGTTACCGAAAAGACCCTGGAATAAGAAGATGAAATAAACAAATATTCTATTTATTTACTAAGACACTAATATATGGTTTGGGGGTTTTTGTTTTTTTTCTTGGTTTCTGAGCAGAATAATGAAGAATTTTTATCATAAAGAAAATTTCATAAACAAAATGAGTAAGATTAATTTCTTTAAACTGCACTTAACTCTGTAGAAGCAATAAATGAAGTAAATAATTATTATTTCATCCTAGAATTAATGATTAAGAGTAAATTTTCATTATGAAGTACTAACAGAAGTTGTCTCACGAAAAGATAAAACACAGAAAATCTTATAAATAGAAATATCATTTTATATAAAACTCCTTAGCATAATAGAAGTAAAATAAAGGAAAACTGTGATTATACGAGTCTTTCTGCAGGTCTTTTTTCTGAGTTTGAAGTATGAATTGTGTCTGAAGCCTTGTGAAAACTTTTCATTTGTACTTGTTGATCCAATGAAGTATAACACTTGTTGGTCTAACGAACTTTGCTCTGCATATGTCCTAGCTGCAGTGAAATATTACTCACACAGATTTTACAAATACATAAAAAATGCTTTTGTAAACATTGAGACCAATCAGTCTTTGTTATGAGGAAACATATGGAACTGGTTGAAATTTTCTGTGAGAATTTCCTTTCTGATGCTATGGGGATATTTTCCACATGGTGAAGATTTCTCATCTGCATCCAGTGTGAGAGAGATGTAGTGAATTGTTTCTTCCAAAACCACAGAGATATTTATATAACTATAGATTACTAAGAAGAAAGACATCCACATCCCCATTGTATCTCAATTCATATTTATCAAAGCTGACACCACTATAACTTCATAGTGCCAGATAAATATGGTCTATAACTGCACCAACAGAAGTCTTGTATTACCTTGCAATCTTTCTATATTTTAAGAATAAATAATGCAAGATACTTCTGCTGGGAACTGATGGAGGGAAGAGGAAGGATGTATTTTGACCCAGTCATTTCTCACTCCTAATGCCCAATATCTTTACTTAGCAGATGAATACCTGGAGTAAATTTCTAGATTTCTTGTAAGCTCACAGATTCTGATAATGATCCTGACAAAGTCTAACTAAGATTACAATAGTAATTACTAAATTACCTTAACAGGCTGCATGCTCTATTAGAATGGATTTATGCAGTTTCTTACAATCCTTGGAAGTATATACATAAACCAATAAATAAATGGCTTCACATGTTCTTCACAAGCACATCACTGCTGACGGTGGTCATGAGAATGGGCAAAGATGAACAAGTTTCCATAGATTTTCCATTCTGAAGATGCTGTTGGTGATGTGGAAGGGGATAAGAGGGATTACTTATGGAAGACAAAGGAGAAAAAAACCTAGAAATCCAGAAAGGTCTGAGTAAAACTCTGAGATACTTTTCATACTATGAATACTTCTCTGTACATAAGTGCACACACCTATATAACACCTTGCTTCCCCTGAGATGCCAGTCACCTGCATTCTTATCCCTACCATATTAACCATGAATGTGGAGAAGCACAAGGGCTATGACAATAAATATAATGGTATCTAATCACTACCAGAAGGAGCTGTTGTACTTTTTAAATTAACATAACTGAAGTTCAATAACAATGCTTTTGTAAGTGCTGATACATGTCAAAGTGCATTAGTTTTAATTTAGTTATTCATTATTTTGCTATCCAATAAAAGAGTGTTATGAATTTGTTATACATTTACTAGATGTAGCAAAATAAAATAAATTATAATGAAACACATTGGCACACCCACTACAGATATAGTAATAAATATTTACAGCTGAGAAAGGCAATACCAATCTTGAATAGAATGTTAGTAAGTGAAAGTATTATGGAACTAGTACATAGTGAAATAATAATCACTGGAAGGTCCACAATGTTTAAAAAAAAAAGGAAGGAGAGTGCAAGGGTTACCGGAATATTAAAGAGGTGATAGTATGTACAGAATTAGGAATCAGCAGCATCATCAAAGAAGACGCTGTCCCTCAGTTTATTTAGAACCGAATCTGAACAAGCAACTGCAATGGCCTTTGAAATTTGAAGGTAATAATTATTTACATTTGACACAGGAATTATATATGGCACCAGTGAGCTGTGCACTTCTTTTGTTACACATATTTGAGCATAAAATGTGAACATTGGATCTTGCTATGAGAATTATTAAGGGACTTTGAGTCTACCCTAAAGTAGGAAACTAGGATTCTCAGTTGCTTAGCATCACCAAAATAACCTTAAGATTACTGAACTCTTAAAATACAAGTGAAATAAACCCTAGGGAGTGAAAAAACAAACAAATCAAACCCAAAACCAAACCAATATTTCATCATAATTATAATGAAACAATAAAAGCAAAAGAGAAAGGTTTACGATATGTAAAGTGTAACTGAGGTTCAGAGTCAGAGAAGATGATTGGACTCAATGAGTGGAGAGATTTCTTACAGTTGTACATTCCTAAATTAGCTAAGCTAAACAAAAAAAAAAAAAAAATTGAAAATTGTATATAAACCAAGCGAATGGGGAGAATGGTTTTCAAGAACAACAAAAAAATTGCACTAGCAGGTATTTCTATCAGATGTACCCGCTGGTATAAGCCCATTTCCTCATCTCTTGGACCAGGATAACAGGACAGCTATATATAACTGGTTGTGAGTGCCTATAGCATATGCAGATTTTCCTTGGTTTTTTCTTTAGTTTGTTATTCTTTTTTATAGTACTGAAGATCAATAGGATGGACACTGGTCTTCTGCAAATATTCAAGATGTGAACTCCATCATATCTTGAATACTCGCAGGATAAAAGGAACTAAAAAATAATGGTATTAATCACACAGTTCCGTGTTTCTGACAACAAAAACATAGCATAGACAAAACAAGCTATAACTATCAAAAAGTACTTCAAAGCTTCAGAGGAAGAAGGAAGGAAACTGTGAGAAGTGAAAGCCCCTACCCTACATTTGCTTTAAGGTCTGAGAACCAGTCTGGGACCCATTTGTACTTGAAAATAGGTGTTTAACACTCAGGTACTGACCCATGCCATACTCTGTGCCTCAGTACTTCTTAAATCAATGACATGGAACAGAGAAGGACAGGGAAGGACAGGGAACAGCAAAGCTCATGTACCCTGCAAACCCTACAGTGTTGGCAGCTGTGCATAGTCAGAAGTACTATTTGCAAGATTTTTGTAGGTGTGCCTTGTGCTGTGTATATATTGAAAGCAGTTTTTATACTGATATAATCATGTATTAGTATAAATGGCATAATGGTGTCCTTATCAAGTGTGTACATAGTCATTATGTTTATAGTTCTTCTGTCAAAGGAGTCCAACAGAAATGGGGTGGGTTTGTTCTCAACACTGAATTTATGTTGTTGTATCAGCATTTCTGAAGGTCATAAATAATGGTACAGGTATTTTGCATGCTGCACGTATGCCTAATATTGTGGGCATAGAGCAGAGTTTTCATATGTTTGAAGACACAATTCAGTTGTTTTTTTTCTTTTTTCGTTAATTCATGAAAGCCAAGTATTACCAAATATATATGGTATGACAAGTTATGTCCAGTTTCCATAGAATTACATAAATCAGAAGAATTCAAAGCACATAATAATGTCCCAATATATCTATTTCAGTGCAGCACAAAAGACCAAAACTGGTGTGTTGCTAATGACTAACGCAAGCTAATAGCTGTTTGTGTACTTCAAGGTGGTTGAAGGGCAAGCAATTCAGTTGTTGTAATAGCAAAAGTAAGTCATTAACTCATGGAAATATCTCAGCTAACTTGGAGAGTAAAGAAAGAACTAAAGAACTACTTTGTTTTGCAAGGCAAAAGTACACACATTTGGTTTAAATGAGTTTTGTTAATTACAGAGATAGGCAATTTTACTATAGAGATATAATCCCTAATGTTTATAGAAAATTCCTAAATCTCTGACACTCTTGAAAAGCCCTATATTTTTACTGGATAGATATGAAAGGAGCAGTCTGTGACAGAGGTCTGAACAACCATTCTTGAAGAACAAAAATCAAGAACAAGATGCTTATTATTTGACTGCCCTACAATACGGCAGAGCTTTGTTTTGTCATGGTGTACTAAAGCGTACTATGGAAAAAAATCTTAGGGTACATAAGTGGAATTTTTATCTAATTCTGTCGATACTTATAGTTAACGTGTTCTTCACGTATTCCTCTGGTCTACAGTCACAGTCAGAGTTCTCTGGGTGAAACACTGCTTTCTCCCTTGTTGCCTTCCACAAGAGGTCAAAAGGTTGCTATCCCCAGAAAGATGTTGGAGTGATATTACTAAATCTATAAATTGAGGCTCAAAGACCTCATTAAGAATAAAATAAAATAAAATTTAACATGGAAAGGAATAGCCACATAAATATTTGCTTACGTTCTTTGCTTGTAATATGCTAATGACCCCAAGAAGTATCAAAGCCCCATTTTGGCTAAATGCTATGCAAACTTACAGAAACCTCTTGTGACACAGACAGTTGTTACAGTAATTACAGCAGCAAGTCCAGCATTGTAGAAGGAAATAGTAGGAGTGGAGATGAGTCTTTAAAACAGATAATGGTACAGTGTTAAGGGCTGACAGGGTATATCTTTGCAAACTCAGCAAAAACAAGTTCAAAAGCTACCGCTGATAGATATTCAAGAAGAGGAATATGAGTTTGTGAAGCATCAGCCCTTTCCCCAGCATGTCCTGTTCCCCTGATCCTTTCTGTGACAGCACACTCTCTGTATGGCCTGCAGTCCTGATGTCTAATTTCAGCACCTCTCCAGACCTGATTGCTACAATTTTTAGCTTTCTTTCATATGCTTAACTTATAATGAGAACAAACAGCCTCCTATAAAGTTGAGTTCTCCACATTTTTTCAAAGCTCAGTTGTTCTTCTATACGATATTAATGGCACATTTACAAAGTTATCCCTATTATAATTATTTTTTGGATCTTCTGCTGTGTGCTTTACAAAGATATATCCTTGCTTAATTTAGCATTTGTTTTTGAAACAGGTTAATTAAACCAGTAGAAATACTTTTTTTTTAGTGTGCATAAGGCTTATTTTAGTTTGGTTTAGGTAAATTAAGAGGAAATTTGAACTAAATGAAACAAAACAAAAGAAGAAAGAAATTAAAACAAAGCCTAGTCTATATGCTGCATTTATGCCAGCATATCTCAGTAAATTAGGCATATTAAAAATCACTACACTAAGCAACATAGCTATCCTAGTTGAATAAGGGTAGCATAGACATAACAGAAATGTCCTCACTATATGGTTTATTTCATTCAGGTACGATCTCTGACAAATTTTGACAAATTTATTTATATAAATGCAAAGGAATTTCCTAAGTGGAAGCTGGAGTAAATGAAAATTGGTATAAACAGAAAGCTCTAAAATTTTCTGCTTCATGTTTTCAGTATGCATAGGCTATCAGATTCTTTATCCTCTAATTAAGTGTCTGAAGATTGATTCAAATAAATGTAAGAGCACAAACAGACCTTTGGAACTCTCACTGAGATTGTGATGACAACCTCCTTCAGTCTTCTGTTTCTCAGAGAGGTTACTGACCTCCTATTCACCATCAGTTTTGGAGCTGTATTATAGTCCTTTATAACTAGGATTAAGTGAGCAAGAACAAAACAAAAAAAGAAACATTTTTTCCCATATGATGCCTGACTAAATGATGATACTCTCTGATGCAGAATGTTGTATAAACCAGAGGTATAAACAATTTTGAAAAGTGGCTATTATGGTGGATGGGTTCACATTAAACACGTGGCTTGGTTACAATAACTAGTGCAGGAAGCCTGAGAAGTGCAGGCAACTAGAAACCAGGAGGCTGTCCTAGAAACCATTCCTCTAGGCATGCTCAGTTCCTTATACATCAGTAGCCCATGCTAAGAAGAGCTGGCCAAGGCGACTGTGATGCCTGTTATGCTGAGTGACGTGTTTGCAGGCCTGCTCTGTTCCCTTGGCAGGAGCAAAGGAAGTGTTTGTGTAACAGCCCCACATCAGATCAGACGTGAGCAGGGGGCTGCTGACAAATCAGCCCAGGGTGAAGAGGCAGCACCTACCAAGCACATCTTTCTCTGTCCCTTCACTAGCCTGCAAAATTTTGCATTTAAACAAAGCCAGAACACCGCAGCTTCTCAGAAGATGTATTTGTCCTAAGTGTTCTTCAAGTCAATTTCCACAGCATGATTTCCAAATAAGTATCCCTCTGCTCCATATAGCTTCTGTCCTTTGTCCTGTCCTAGGAGACTTGCTTAGCCATCATAATTCCAGACAGGAGGTGTCCAACTGCATCCACTTGAACCCTGGGTTTAAAGACTTGGGCCAATACATGCATGTATGTGTACACATCAAGGTAAATGCATAAAGGCCCATGTGCATACTGTATAAATCTTCCATAATATAAACATATGCTATATATTTATATGTTCTGTATAGTTTGTTGATATGATATATTTTTGTTTGTTGATATTATATATATTTATCTCCAAACTTTCTTCTCCTAGATATGTAAAAGACCCCTCATATATTAAACATAATCTGTCAAAAACCGATGTTAGGTATTCTGAGGAAAGACATCCTCTGTAATAGTTTTTAATAAGATGAAAAATGAGAGATTTTATAAGTTAGGTGTTTGCGCAATGATTGTTTTTAAAATATTGAGAAAAACCATTTCTGCCCCTTAAGCTTTAACGAAAATTCCTCCCTATGGCTTAATTATATACAACCTGATTTATTTTGGGGTTTTCTTTTTCTTCAATGACATTAAAAAGTAGACACATGTTAAAATGTTTAAAGGAGAGGAATTACTGTCAGCTTTCTGAACTGGCAACAAAAAGTGCATAGACAACAAGATCCTTACCTATAGTAAGGAAACGTTCTCATTGACATTTTAAACTTTGTCTTGGGGCCTTCAAGGGGATTTGGATTAAATGAACAGTTCCATCATATAATAAAAAATATTAATATGGGCTTATAAAATATAGTGCAACAAAGCTCTCAAATTTGTTTATCATGTTTAATTTTCATACCCACAAATGAAAATAAAACTACTTATGGTTTCCTGGAAGACCTAGTAGTAGGGGGAGATAACAACTTTGAAATGTTGTGAAATTTAAAACAGGTAAAAATATCCAAGAAACAACTGTAATTTCCATACATGAAAGTGATTATGGAGTTCTTACAGATTTGTCATTTTCAAACTTTGAGAACATAAAGAAGTTAATACAATTACACTGATTCAGTTACACTGGAAAATACTTCTTAATGTCAGCCAACATAGCATGCACAGATACACTCTTTATTTTCCAATTATTTTTCTATCGTTGTATAATACACATGATACAGTAGGGAAGCGATAGAGTAAATCAAAACTGTGGGGTAAAAGGGATAGAAACTCATAAAATATGTCACTTCATACCCATCATAAACAGTATCAAATTTGTTTCCATGGGTCATATATGGACATCATTCTGTGAGTCTAATCTTGAGTGATGTTACTTGGTTTGCAGATCCTAAAGATAAACCAATAGCTGAAATCAGGAAGTTCAGTTCCATGAGTGCAGGGATTTTTCTGCTCTGTTCCACTTTTCCTATTTCCATAAGAAGGCTATGTGTTTAGAGAGGGGATCCATGAAGTAAGTCATAAGCCCTGATGGCATTTCCATCTGTTGGTCTCACTGCTCCTGCACAAGGGATTTTTTTCCCCAGATTTATCTTTTATTTCTCTCGAAAAAATAGCATTAGCGTATTATTACAATGTGGACACAGTAAAGCATATGGGAAGCATAAAACATTGTGCACGAATGGTGGCATATCAAAAATCAGAGAAACATCACTGACCAGTTATTCAGGTCTCACTCTCATGCTGAGATTGGTTGTTGAGAGCAATAACCTTTCATTCCACGTCTTTGCTTGGTCCTATGTGATGTTTACAATGCTTCCACAACAAAAATGAAAACTAAAAAAGGGAACAATATTTTTTGACAAGGAGTAACATGGCCCTATTTTCATCTGTGATTTAGTTTAGAGATCCACGATTGGTGTCAGTGACAATAATTGCAGTTAGAGTGCATCTCCCCTCTGAGCCACCTAGGGAATAACACTACATCAGTTTGCTATCTTTGGTATTTTGCTACTACTCACTAGCATAGAAATTGTAAAATAAAATCTGGGCAAAGACCTCATAAATTCAAACTTCCCAGCTGGACATTTGCTGTTCTTCAAACCTCAATTTTAGGCAAACTTTCCATATATATTTCTTACAGGCAAGCCCAGTTTTATAGAGTGCCTTGAGTGCTAAGGGAGTTATGAAATCTGAAATAGAAATGTTCCAAGCAAATAGGGTTAATAAATAATCTCAGCTTGATTTACAGGGCCAGATTGTGTTTTTGCTCATACCAGTTGTACAGTTGCAGAGTCATATTAACATGAAATGATTTCTTTCTGGGAAATAAATGATTTCTTCTCCTACCAATGAAAAGAAAGAACTATGAGTACTCTCTCGTGTTCTTTCCCCTCTTCCTTTTTTTTAAAATAAATTTGTTTACAAGACCACACTTGCCACATTTTGTCGTGAAGAAATTAAGAACAGATAAAGCAGGTAGTTCTTCATTTGTGATATGTGGTGATTTTCAGTTTCTTTTCTCTTGAATATGACGGCCGGGTTCATATTTCAAGAATAATTAGCAGCTTCTTTCATAACAGCTGAAAGGCTCTGATCCTTTTTCTATCTTTCCCGTATTTTCCATGAACATGAAAATTAAAATGAATGTGTGTAACATACCTAGGAAACTATTTCCTCTTTTCAGAATTCCTTTTCAAATGATAGGTATGACTGGTCTTACAGGAGACTTGCTCCAACAGGACCGTGAGGCTTTTTACTGACTTTTTGTCTAAAAAAATTTGTTGGCAAATGCAGATCTTATCTTCCCTCATTCCTTGTAGGCACTGAGGTGAGTAAGGATGTTCTGCTATTCATGCTTCTTTACCGATTCCATACCTTGTCAGAATATCCCTGATGACTTTGAATGCTTTCTTATGCAGATCTTTATTACACAGATAAGCCTCAGCTTTCACTTAGGAATTTCTTTTTTACAATTTTTCATACCTTAATATGAGAGTTTTCCAAACTGGAGGTTTCTGACAGAGAGCAGGAATTGTGTTATATCTCAGACACAACAGCCATTTGAGTAATTGTGATCACAGTGGGGGTTAATGTTTGTGTCTCAAACTGTGCAGAAAAGTGTTGCAGAAAACAATTAAGCAAATACAGCAGAAGTTCAGGCTGCTCTTTCTGTCAAATAATTGTGTTTGTTTTTCACAGAACAAACAAAAGGTGGTTTTGATCATAATGATTTTTTTTTCTTAATGAATCCAGATTTTAAGTCTAATTTTCATGAGGTAAGTACTTAAAATAATGGTCAATGTGTTCTTTATAGAATCATAGAGTCATTAAGTTTGGAAAAGACCTCTAAGCTCATCAAGCCCTACCGTTAAACCAGCATTGCAATTCACCAATAAAACACGTCCCCAGGTGCCAAATGCATATGAGCTTGCACAGACAAATATATCTCCATCCTTTCGAAAGTTTCCTGAAGCTTTCTGGGAATATCATGCAAAGACTTCTGAGCTGGCTGCATGAAAGCAAACTTGAGTCTGGAAGTGGCATAGCCACAAGGAGAATCTGACCTTCTCAGTTCTCAGATGTTGATTCTTCTCTTTCCAATCTGTAAGTTTGTACACTGCAAAGCCAGGCACCCTTGCTCCATGTTCCCCAGTCCCTTGTTTCCAGTTCTAGGGCTAGCATGGACATTTCTTTTTGATAGTGTTAGCCATTTCTTTGGAAAGGTTTTTCTGGCAATACTTGGTGCTCTGGATACAGCATATACCATTGCACCTGTTGTGTCTCCAGGGCCACAAACCTGGGCATGTCCTGGTGTGCTTTTAGCTGAGGTCTGCCAGCCTGAGATTTCCATCATGCCACTCTATTGTCTGGCATAGACACAGCCTTGGGCAGACTCCCAAAGGCATTTACAGAGGGAAGGAGGCTGGGAGAGAGGGAGGGGTCCTGTCCTTCAAACAGTACAGTAACCCACATCTTTAATTTCACTTAGGTACTATGGGCCACCCTTTCACTCCTCAAGTCTCTCAGTACGTGTGGCACCATCCTGCCCCAAACCTGTACAGGTGCATGAGGAAAAGGAAGAAGCCGCCTGTGTTCTTTTCCCTACTTGGCACACCTTGCATTGCAAGCCAGGATTTTGCCTTGAGCATCCATTCTAAGAGAGAATTTCATACAAAAAAAAGCAAAGTCTTTCTTTCCGTCATGTCATTAAATAATAATCCCAAAGTAGAAATTATGTACAGCGTCTGCAAAATTTATTCTTTGTATTAAATGTTGTCTGTTTTTAATGTTCACTTGTTAACCCTCTGGCTTTCATTGCAATAAAACTAATCTTCAAAGTTCTGAAGCAATATGAGGTTTCCCAACGCTCAGTAAGAAACCTCACCCAGTTTCGAAGGTGTCTGATTTCAGAAGTTGATTACTTGGCTGAATAAAATATCTTTATTCACCTGTTCAAGTTGTAAATTTGTGTCATCTTAAAAGGTTCTTTTTTTGTATGGAGAGAAACTAAGATTGACCACAAGTGCTAGGAGAATATTTCTCTATTGAATGAATGGCTGACAACATTCAAATTAGTTGTCTTGAATAATGTCCAAAAATAGCAAGTTACCCATGTTTGTATTTGTCTTTTTCCACTGATGTTTTTGTTTGCAATACAGTTGTGCCTGATCAAGATCAAGACAGGTAATGTGCTGGTGCACAGAGAGATGCATTTCCTTTCCTAAAAAATGATCTATTTTCAGACCAGAAATAAGAGGTGCATGTAACCAATACAGAAGGGGGGAGAGGATAAAGGTAAACTGAAAAGATAATGCAGCGGAATGGGTAATGGGTGTCTAATGGTTTTGACTATGTTAATTTGGTTTTAATTAGTTATACAACTCTTGCTTGACTCTCCCACATTGTGTTTGCAGAGTTGGCAGTTAGGAAAACCATCTCCCTGTTTTCAGATTTAATCTGGAAATTGTTTAGAAACAATAAGCAGCTATACAATGCCATTTTAATACAGCGTATTTTTTTTCTCAGAAGTCTATGGCTGTACAACATTATTGATCTCATCTCCAGCCCTCAAATCTGGTAGTGAGGCACTCACAAAAAATGCAGGCTTTCACAACACTGTACCAAACTCCGTGAGAAATAAGCGAATTGTATAAACAAAGAAATAGCACATTGCTATATGTGTCAAATACAAGCATAGAAATTAACCAAATACATCTTGACTGCCTTCTCCCTTCAAATTCTCCTCAGCATGTAGGAGGAAATGGAAACCCTGCCATGTGGAATACAAGAGCACAAGAGAGAAAATCACGAGACTGAAGGGATGACATCTCCAGCAAGCTGAGTAAAACACTACATGAATAAAGTTGCTAGCTAAGGCTTGAAGCCCTTATTTAGTAAGATGCTGTAAGCACCCATATGGTTGTTCTAAAGTTTAAATCCTGCTTCCATGCTTGTATTCCTAATTAGTCATGTGTAGTGCTTTGCTGAATTGAGGCCAATAAGACATTGGTGAGTAACCCCAATACGTTTAATCAGTACCAGTGATCTGAACTGCATGCCTTTATTTGGTTTAAACTGTTATCCTGAAATCCCACAATGTACTATTTCTGATGTATCTCCTACTTGCTTCTTTTAGATATTTGTTCATTTGTGCACCTTAAATAGTTAAGATGGGAATAATGTATGTTACATATTCTTTTAAATTTTAGTGGGGGTTTTTTTTGTGGATTTTTTTTGTTTTGTTTTGTTTTAAGTTTATGTGTTTTTTGCAGGTTTATGGGGTTTTGCTGGGTTTTTATTTGTTGGGTTTTTTTCTGGAGGGTTTTTTTTTTTACTTTATTGACTAATCTCTTCTGCAGAAACCTTAAAAAAAGTGAGAAGGAAAAAAGACATTCACGTTTGATTTGGGAGTAAGCCAGTGTCAACGTGACCAGTGATGGGAACACTGATGATATGTTGGGTGAGTCTTTCAAGTTCTGAAACATGTAGAAACCTGCTAAATGGGACTGAGAGATCCTAACAGAAGAGCTCAGCTGACAATAAAACTTGCTGCAATGATTAAGGAAAGAAACTAACAAAACATGCCAGATTTAAAACTTCTCTTCCTACTGCACAGGTCTCAAATCAAAGAAGCAACACTAGCTGTTGCAAGTGAATATTCTGTGCATCCCTGATATACAAAACTATAACTAGGTATTTCTTTTTCAGTAATATCCCCAAAATGCTCTTTGCTCTCTTTAAAATGACTCGTGAGAGTGGTTTCCTTCATACTTAAGTACTTTGTAACTTTTGCTGTTTCATTAGGTGCAACAAAAAATCCTAACAAATATGTGACCTCTCTTACTTTTCTTTGAATTCAATATTCACAAAAATTGTTGGTTTGTCTACCAGATGGCCTAGACAGAACTGAATTGTAGATTATACCATATACTGCATATTTATACAACGACAAAATTTTAAAGCCAAAATAGTCCTGTGAGGTTCCCACCTCCCCTACTTTTTAGTATTGTGCAATTCCATCCCTGCTCCAGTTCTGTTTGCCAGTGTTCCTCTATTCCAGTCTCAGCAGGTGAAAGCAGTTTCCCCTGAACACACTCTACTCTGTTTCTCTACTGAAACTGAAAAAGGGTATGGCTATTTTATCCGAGCCAAAGTCTGACTGTGCTTTCTTGAATATAGCTGAAATAAGATAACAATAGCAGCTGGGAGGTGTTGCCACAGGTTTCTGGTCAGGCTGAAGGTGCAGAATGTTAGCATATTATGAAACTGTACACTGGAGTTTCATGGTTGTGTGCTTAAATTGGTATCCCATGCAGGTATTTATGCAATGCTGCTGCCAGGTCTATTTTTATGTTATTTGGTCATTGCATCTAAGGTGGCGATGCTTATTGCACCTTTGTTTTGACGTGTTCATACACCCTTGTTGCCACTTTAGTGCTGTTTGTTGCTTCATGATCTGGCCAGAGGATTCAGACTGTAATTAGAAGAGGTTTGTATTTGGTACCAAATAACCATTATGGCTTCATCTACCTAGGAGCAAAAAATCGACATGTGAAATAACTTGTTCTAAAAGGGCAGTACAAGCCCATTGTGTTTACCCAACATTTGCATGGATCCCACCTATGTGCTAAACTATGATGAATTTTACCACCTCTTCTAGACAAGCTGGACTTTTCAGTCACTTCTAAGTTCGTATATATTCAGTGTCACTGAAGCCCTCGTGTCATCCTGCACATCATATTCATAATCACTAAAAATTATTTTGGAAACAAAATACACAAATCTTCCTTTCTACCTTTGAGGGTGTAAGAGGAGGAATTTAGCAGCTTGAAGACCAGAGGATATAATGCTTCAAAGGGTGGTCTTCTATAAATGCAGATGACTTAAGAATTATGAACCAGGAAGCCTACTAAAACTAGGAAGCAATGAGCTACTGAGAAATACACCAGGGAAAAACAAACCATAGAAAAAAATTGTGTCTTTCAGTCATGCAGAAGAAGGACAGAGTGTAACACAGAGTGTAACACTAGAAGTCAATCTAAAACTTGGACTGTATATAGTCTCACCAGAGATTTTGCTTGGAAGGTAAAATAACAGGTGACTACCTGTCTTCCACCTTTATTCAACTCTCCTGGTTTTAATCTTGTTTTGTTAATCTATTTAAAATAAAACCAAGTGAATTCAGTTTGTATTACACTGTGGCTCTACTGGATTTCTTTAATAGATTTAAATTCAAGTTATCCTGGCAAATGAATATTTCTGAATAATACTAACCTCCTACTGTAAAGAACCTCCTCACCTCAAGTTCTCAAACCTCTGTCTTGAAGAAGAGAATAACTGACCTTTAGTTCTTAACACTAGCACTGAAGTATTTGCTGTGCTCATTCATTCAGAATGAATAAAACGACAATAAGCAAAGGACTATTAAAGCACCATTCATAGCAAAAATGGGTTTTTTTAAACTGCCTGTTTCTGTCCATCCATCTCTCATGTGCTGCATGCACTGTCATTCTTACTTAACCCATTGTATTCTCTGTCTGATTTGGACTGCCAAATGACAGAGTAATTGAGTTTGGGAGGGACCTTAGAGTGTTCTTGCTTAAGAGGGGCAAAACTGAAAGTACATTAGACTGCTCAGGACTTTACCAGCTCTGCCAAAGGTGGAGATTTCTTGACCTTTCTGCACAACCTGTTTCAATGCTTAGTTATCCTTGCAGTTGAAAACATCTCCTTATATCTGTCTGGAACCCCTTTTGGTTCGGTCTATGCCCTTCTCTCATCCTCCACTGTGGAGGTTCTGTCTTCATCTCTTCGTTGTCCATGGGTACTGGTC
Source organism: Falcunculus frontatus (assembly GCA_013398115.1). Classification (NCBI taxonomy): domain Eukaryota; kingdom Metazoa; phylum Chordata; class Aves; order Passeriformes; genus Falcunculus; species Falcunculus frontatus. The sequence continues at coordinate 412,308 of VZRV01002858.1, forward strand.
AGTCCCACCGAAGCCAGCCCTGCCCCAGGCTGGGCAAGTGCAGGTCCTTCAACCTCCGTCACCAGCCAAGTGCTCCAGCCCACCCATCACAGTCACCGCATGCTGAACTCACTCCACCTTATCAGGATCTTTTTTGTTCTGGGGCCTAAAATTGGATGAAAGGATCCAGAGGTAGTCTAACAAGTGCCAGGTAAAGTGGGATGATAATTTTCCTTCATCCGTTGGCTATCCTCCTGTTGATACAGCCTGGTGTGCTGCTAAGCCTCCACACTGCCAGAGCACACTGGTAGACCTGACCTCTAGAACAGCTTTAAGTGATAACTTAAACTGATCTGGCAATTAATGCTTTAATTGTTCTTCTCTCAGTTCACAGCATTTCCCAGGTCAGAATAAATGAAAATGGGTATAGAATACGCAAACCCTTAACAGGAGGTTGTAAACACTATAATTCACCCGAAAATCATGGGCTTTTCACTGTGAACAGCAGAACAGATACTTACAGCATATGATCCAGTCAGTGAGGACCAGAAAGACAGCTTCTGGGAATCTCTGCAAGCCCCTTGGTCATTTAGTAATTTAGATTTCTTGCAGCTCAACACTTAATGCTCTTTGTGTATTGATCACCTCAGTGGAGAATATCACTCATACTTCTCCACAGTGGATGCCTTCTTTTGATGTTTTCCATAATGTTAACATTTCAGTGGATTAAAGTTCTGCATATTTGGGCAACCTTTGTCTAACATTTATACTATGCTTTATTATATAACACTGATTACACTGATGAAATGAAATAACTGGCCTGTGAACTGATCTGCCTGTCAAAGGCTTTTAGATATGCGAACGTGTGTGAGTTCAGTCAGCAATGTGGGAGGCCATAAAGAGCTCTGACCACTCACAGTGGGGAATGGAATATGAAGTGGGTCACAAGGCTTTACTGTGCAGGTCTATGGAAATATTAAAAAACAGGCATGAGACTGTTTTAGTAAAGCATTGCAGGACATGAATAAAGACCTGCTAATTTTTTTCTGGATGGGAATTGACTGCAGTTATTGCAGAGATACTCATCAAGGACTTATTTTTTAAATGCCCTGTTAATGACCACAGGTAAAGTCTACCTCAGTAGATCCTATTTTTGCTTTATTCCACTTCATCTAGTTTTTTCTGAAACCAATGGTAGTTATTACATTTCACTACAGATGTATGTATCTGCATGTGTGTGTATGTATATATGTGTGTGCACATGAGACAGGTAAGGAAGAAGGGAATCCAATTCTGCTACTGAAATGTCAAAAAAAATCAATGTTTATGAAATGTGTCACATGAGAGAAAATTGCTGGAAGATCACAGTATATTCCAAATATTTGTAAACAAGTGGTGCATTTTTAATTTTGGTTTGGTTTTTTTCTGGAAATGTGCAACATTTTTTTTTCTCTCTCTCTTTTGGTAGCATCAAGTCTTCTTGAGATGAGGAAGATTGTGACTACTTCCTTTCCAGTCTGAACTCCCTTTTGAAAAATCCCTATAAATACCTCACTTTTTTTTCTCTTCCTCTTTACGAGTGTCAACAGGACAGTTTATAAATTCAGAATTTTCTTCCCTAGCAAAATTTGCAACTATATGGAAAAAAAACCAAAACAACTCCGAAGTCTTCTACTGGGAATAAAGGTTTTCATTTTCCATGCTGACTTGGGCAAGTTGCAGTTAAAGGCTTAATACCCTGTTTTTGCTCAAGTACCTTTCTGGCCTGGCTTCCACGATACCCTTTTACTGAATTGCTGCAAAGGACCATGGTTGCTCCTAACTGTGCTAAATAATGGGAAATATCTCTCTAAGAAATCTGGAACATGGAACAGAATGAAAGCAGGAGGTATACAAACACTGCAATGGCTAATTAAATAGACTGTCTGCAGTGGCCAGGTCTAGGAGACATCACAGCACCTTCTCTTCAGCAACAGCTTAAGGTGCCAAAGACTGGCAGACCTGTAAAGCAAGCAGTCTGAAATGTTCATTGTTTTTTCTTTTTTTCTTTAAATTTTCATGCTCTTTTCATCATAGTTACTTTCCTATCTGATTGCCTGAATAAAGTTCATTGCTCTTCTTCTTTGTAGCAATACATCTTCAGAGCATTGGAGCCAAGAGAATCCTGTGGAAAGGAACCAAGAGTACTTTCTGTAAGACAAATCCAAGTTTCATATCTATATGAGGAAGAAATAAAGGGATCCTGGAGATTAGAGTCACTAATGTTAGAAATTGCTGCAGCCTGCAGAACTCAGACAAGGTCTGGATCGTAGAATTTTGTGAAAGAGATTTTACACACTTTCATATCAATAAAGCACTTCACTACAAAGTGGAACTCTAACATTTTTGCAAAAAATTTTTTTCTTGTCAGTGCAAGTGAAGAAAATGCACTATCAATAACATAAAAACAATCCTTTAAAATTACTATAGCTTGTACAAATAGAAATGCTTTTGAAAAAATTTAAATTTAATACTTACAATAAAGTTATATGGACCCCAGGCCATTTAGTGATTCTGAAAATGTTGTACATCAGGAGCTAGAAAACACTTGTTTATATATTTAACTTTAAATGCAGGTGGTTGATGTGATGGACCAGGTACTTTTCTCTACTTCAAGTTGAAATACAGGTGGACATCTGCTAACAAAAGTTAATCAAATCTTTATTGGTTTTCTTTCAGAGTGCGTTTGATTGTTCTATAACCAGGCTGGGTGCACAATGCAATCCTACCCATGGCTACATTAATTTATTTAAATTGCTTCAGGAGGTGACAGTGATAGATGATAATATGAAGTTTGTGTTATCAACAGCAAACTCCCCACAAAACAGTTAAGTAGAAGCAGTGCAATAATGTGAACAAATCATGCAGCGAAGCAAGCTGGCAGGTGGAAGAGCTGGTTTTTAAATACTGAGACTGCAATCAGTTGAAGTGCCGAACTATAGGCACTCTTGATTAGGATGTGATTCTAAGAGAAAATAGGAAGGGACTGCGTGCAGTGGAACATTTTCTCTGTTAGGGAAAGCAGACATTTATTTATCTTAATTACAGTGGCTTATAAGTAGAAACCCCTTTTGACAAGACTTCCTATAAGATGAAGTGCTACTTAGTTTGCAAAATAGTCAAGATGGAAAGTGACTGTAACTCGCAAGTTAATATTCAGAATATGAAATATTGTTTAATAGCATACTTGAAATAAAGATTTTGTAATTCACAGTGCTGAGAACTGTCATGATATTCATGTCTCCTAGTATTAGTTATACAGCAGTTTAAGTACCTTGCTGCACTGGTGCCACAAATAATAGCATTGAAGTTCATGTGTATTGGGACAGCACAGTCTGTTCCAATGTAGTTTCTTTTTTTTTTTTTTATTTCCCTTTAAGAGCTGCTAGATCAAATGGCCGTTTGAATTTTTCCCATATTCTCAATAATATGCTTATATGCCTAGTAGTTTTCTTTGTAGTGCAATGGTTTGGCTTCTCAAAAATGATGGTCACTATACCAGCCAGTAATAATCTGAACTGTCTTAATGGTTGATTTATAAACCCTTCCTTTGCTTTTCTCTGAGTTTTTTTGGTTGGTTTATTGGTTGGTTTTGTTGCTGTTGTTGGTTTGTTTGTTTGCTTTTCTAGAGATGTTTATTTCTTCCTAGCATTTAATGTCTTCTACTTGCATTCTATTGCAGGCAACCAGTTCACATGTCAGATTTTTATTTCTGTTGACAGTATCCCATGATCCAGAATAATTTATTGGGGTGATATGTAGCTGAACTTTTAAGCAGTGGGAACTCATGATTTTTGGCTGAATGAAAAAAAGTGAAAACATACCTGTGCAACAATTTTTCTTGTTAATTTTTCATAGCTTTCTATGAAAGCATAACTCACAGCGCAGTATCCACTGTGTGAAGTAACAATATTTTGTGACTATACTGGATTAGTTTAGTCTTCAAAGTCCCAGAGGTTTAGGAAGTCAATTCATAACTTATACCATCTCAAATATCCTGGAAATAAGGAGGAATTAATGTTTCTTGTTCCCAAAGAAAAGTGTTACAGGCAGAACCCTGCTTCTTGAGCTGCCTTCCATGAGTTACAGGTAAGACCCTGAACTTCAATGGGCAGTATCCAGCAATTAGAAAATGAATCATGGTAGAGGGGGAAAGGAAGATTTCTATGTAAATTGGGATAGTTTCCAAGATGACTCACCCTAAATCATAGCAGAGATTCTGATCCCTTGAAGCTGCTCAGTGTGCCAGAATTACACAGCTGAGTACTCTCACCCTCTCTTTCACAATCTCACTCTACAGCAGTTTACCTAAAATAATCATGGTAGTGCTCCACCCTGAAAATAAAATGCTGAAATCAACCTGAGGTTACATGAGGGAATTCTGCTAGCCTGAACAGTGAAAACAAATGGGAAAAAAAGAAGGAATTGCCTTGAATGCAGGTGGATTTCCCAGGTGCCCGTGGAAAATTCTATCACTTTTTGACATTATCTTTCTCTTTATAAGAAAGGTTACCAAATGGCTATAGGCTTGGCCTCATGTAGGCAACCTGAATGCACTGCAGAGCATGTTGTATACTTGTGAGAAGGTGAAGAATTGATGGCAGAAATATTATCTCCAAAAACTTAGGTTCTCTATGGCAGAATTCTTGAAATCAGTTTAAGTGTTAGCAATACTTCCACAAAACAACCAGTCTGAAAAATATCTTCAAGATTAGCTTAGCCGGTTAGAACAGGGTTGCCAAAATTGTGGGTTCGATCCCTGTGTGAGCCATTCACTTAAGAGTTGGACTTGATGATACTTGTGGGTCCTTCAGAACTCAGAATATTCTTTAATTCTGTGAAGTAAACAGAATGAAAGTGGAGTGCATCAGCAATGCAGAGAAACCAGAGAAGCTTCAGGCTTCACACTGCTCTTTGCAGTCTGTCTTTTTACTGGACTGTTAGGACTTGTGTTTTGTTTTGTTTTGCCTTGGCCTTTATTTGGGAGAATGAAACTTGTGATTTTATGAGGAACAGGTATGGGAAGAGTCAGGTGTATGAGTCAACTGTTTTACAAGTGCTGATGAAGAGGCCAAGATTTGCGTCATACTGAGAGAAACCTTGTTTCACAAGGGGGTCAAGATTTTTGTTGAAATGCCTCGTTTTGTCAAGGACTCAGCCTGTAGTGGTTAATAGAAGATAAATATTTGTTAAGTGAAATAAACCATGAAATTAATAAGAAAAAGGAAAGCACAGAGATTGATAACTTGCAGATGGGAAGTTAACATTAACACAAACAAAGAAAAAGGTGTGTTTATTAGAAAACAGTTAAATGTTATTATGAAATAATAATTTTTCACATTTCCAATATTAATCTCTGGTCTTATCCTATGTGGCAAAAAAGTGTCCTAGAATAGAAAAATATATAAAATATTATAATTTAATATTGTTGCTTAGCATAATTTAACAGAGGTCATCAATAGTGGCAGCAGCTGCTAAATGTTTCGTGTTTAGGTAGAGAACATGTCTGAGATGATTTATGGGAATAAATCATCTTTAGCTGCTCCACAAAAAGCTACACGGAGAAGGCTGAATCCCGATTCAAGCCCAAACTGTCTTCACATCTTCAGTACTTTGATGCCAGACTTTTCTGAGTCAGCAGCAGCCCAAGGAGAAAATTCAGGCTCCTACATTCCTTTGCAGAGACTAAAACACATACCACTGTGCAGGTTTCCAGTGTCAGGCTTTGCAACTTTACTGTGATCTCATCCTGACTTTTACTGTTTTGTCACAGGGCTGACACCATGCAGACAGCTCAGCTCGGCTGAGAAGGTCTGTTCCAGAGGGCTCAAAGCTGGAAACCTTTGCCTCCTTTTCACACTGTTTACATAGGAGCCGACACCAGCGCGTCTGCCATAATTCAGTTTTTAGCAGCTAGCTATGTAACTCAACATTAACCTGTCTAATCATATTGATGCTTCAGAGTGGAGACTTCTCAATGGAGAATCACTACATGTATCACAGCTGCATATTTTAAGGTTAAAGTCATTCCACTGTGCAGGAGTTTATTTGTATCCTGATGCAAAAGGAAACTTCTGTGAGGAGCTCAGATATTAGTTTTTAGTACTTAGGTGGTTAGTGCTAGCTGAATTTTAGTTAGTTTTGATTAAATGGGAGCAGGAACAGTATGCAATATTCTTAATATACTGAGTTGATGCATGCCAACAATTTCCTTTTAATTAAGCAGAAGAATAGTATGAACATCTCAGTTCTCCTTTCTCCACATAAACCTTGAGTTCAGCAAGTCTTTGAAGTATGTGTCAAACTTCAGCTTAATCTTCACTGTAGAATACCCATCACAGAGGTGCTTAGTGAAAGAAAGTTTCCTGGTTAAGGGGAATTCCCTTTGTAGGTATATCTTTTTAATCTTTGCCTCCGCATTCCTACCTACAGTATCAGTGAACTAGGGATGGGTGGGGAGGAGGCACAGCAGGTCTGGAAGGATAAGGGATGTCCTGGTGGTCTGTTGCACTTGCCATTGGTACAGAATGTTGGCAAAATGCCTGGAGATGCTTTAGGGCCATATCTACAATGTGTATTTGTGCTTGATCTCCAAACAGGCTGGCCCTGGTTCAAAAGCCACATTCAAACAGCACCAGTCTCGAGCTGTGCCTCTCAGAAGCGTTCATTAGCAGGTGTAGCATTGCACTGTCAGCAGTTACATAGGTATTAGTTTGCATGAACATACACGGTGTGAGTTCAAGTCTGCTCGGAGCATGGTAGGTATCCCTCATTATGTCTGTAATAAGCCAGGTAAATATTTTGCAAGCAGTCCCAGAAGCACTAGGCACTGCAATGCAGAGTTAATTTCTCCTGAAATACAGTGTGTGACTGGAGTAAGAGTCTTTCTGAGTTGCCTTATTAATATCTTGAAACTATAAAGGAATGTTAAAATCTCAATTTTTGCATGTAGAAGGTTTACCAAGAGGTACTTGATCTTAGAAGCAATAGCTCACATTAGCTCAGTTCTAAAAACACTTATGCATGTGATTCGTTTCATTCATCCAAGTGGTCCCTGTCCAGTTCCATAGGACCACTCATGCATGAAGACCATTCATATGTGTATTTGTAGGATTGAAGTTCATATCAAGAGTTCAAAGGTCACATCTGAGAACAGAATAAATTTTGAATCTCATTAAAAATATAGATCTGTTTCTTGCCAATCTGATGTATATATTGATAAACACCATGCTGAAACATGGCTTTGACCAGGAAGGTCGGAGGAAGTGATTGCTAGTGATTGTATCTCACCCGAGGGCTTAACCTCAAGGCAACGCCTGAGGGCATATGAAATTTTCAAGAAGCCAGTATCAACAATTTTCTGCTTTCCAGAGATCATTATTGTTGTTTGACCACAGTTTGTGAGTCTGGAGCTGAAGAAGGTCGCATCATTTGCAAAAAATTCAAATTTCCTTGAAGCAGAATGCTGTCAGCATAGCTTAGCTTTGAGGCTTACCTATAAAATACAAATTAAAGTCTGGACACAATGGATGTCATTTGTAAAACCCAGACATGATGCTTTTTCTCTTCTTGCACCATAGAACTGTGGAAATAGAAATATTTTAAAAACAATTTTTAAATAAAGCGTACGGGGTCATTTGCCTCTTTATTGCATTTCTTAATTAAACAACTAAGAAATTCTCTGGTAGTTTTCCTGAGGAAGAATTGAAACTGGAGAAATGAAATCTGTGTTAGTATTGCTCAGAATTTGAGGTTTAGTTCCTTTAACAAGGATTAATTTCTGTTTGCAATATTCCTGCCTTTAAAAATTCCTTCAATTCCTTCCTTTAAAAACTCCGGAGTAATTGAATATTAGGACATGCTTTTGAGTCTGTGCCATATGTAAGAAACAAAAGAGAAATATTTCAAAAGATATGTTAGTGCAACCTAGTGTTCATTTATAATGACGACCAATTTTTTCTTGTTGATTTGATTCTTTTGAGTGTATTTGTAAGAATTGTTCTTTGAGGGGCAGCTTGGCAGTCTACAGTTAAGAATACTCTAGATCCATTTTCTCAACATTTGCAGTCTGATGGACCAAACATGCCAAGAATTAATACCTTGGTGTATCACCTGTTGTGTTGCCAAGACTCACTTTTCAGGGGAGTATATTTATTTACAAAACACGTATAAGACCACTCCAGTGAAACACCTTGTTCACAATTAGCATTCACATTCACATAACACATTCTTCAGAAATTTCAGACAAAGCATCTGTGCCCTGTGCTAAGTAGCTTTCTTGGTCATTTGCTTTCCCTCAGATATTTAACAGCTGTTTCTTTAGCCAACCAACAATTTGGCATAACTTTTCCCATTTTCTTTGCCTGGTCTATTGCTCTTGTACTGGCATAAGGGACACTTCTACTGCTTGAACATTCGACAGCAATGTCTTCCTTACACTTTTATATGTCTGCCCTTTGTGTATGTCAGCCACAGAACACACAGATCTCCTGAATACCTTGTGTCCTGGAAATAAAAAAGGGTCTGTCTATCATACATCTTTTCCACAACTGCTTTGCCACACAAAGAAAACTGGGAAATCTCCAAGGCCTTGACAAAGAAGGGGGTTCAAATCCAAACAGTTCTGCTGAGAAGTGCCTGGCTGTTATTACTGGAGGAAAGATTTCTCTGGCGAATGTCATCTTGAGAGATTACATCTGTAAGAGTCCTTAGTAATGGGGCATCTATTTAACTTAGCATTATTTTCATTGATGCTTCATTCACTTCCTGCCTCTGTTCTTTGTTTATTACAATATAGTCATTTCACTTTGCCGTTCCTTGATTCATTTCTCAATTGGATGCTGTCTTCTACTTTCTCATCTGGTCTTAATGCATGCAGTTTAAAAGGAGTCGTGCATTTCATTCATATGTTATAATTTCTTTTCCCCTATTTCTGTTTCTCTTTCTTATCCATCAAAGACTTTAACTCCTTTAAGGGAATATATAGTATATATTTTCTGTTAATAAAGCTTTCTGTGTTATATGAGGTGATAATAAGCAGAAAAAGATGCTTTTAATTTTGAAGTCACAGTGGGTTTTCTACCTCTCCATTCTCCTGTAACATAACTTCTCAGTGGAAGGAGGGGTGAAATTAGAAAACTGAAATCTAATTCTACAGATGTGTCCTCAAAGGCTGGAACATCAAACCCAAAATATATATTAGGGGGAAGTGTATTTGTATGCAGAATATATTGTAATACATAAGAATATAAGTAACTATATAATATATGGTTCTAAGTGTTTATATGTAAAATATATAAGTTATGCTTTGATTATATTAATATGTATACCATATAAAATAAACATAATTCTAATAGAATGGAGTAGAATAGACTAGACAAAAATAGAAAGAAGAGAACAGGAGTGTGATGAATAAAACAGTGCAGATTTTATGACAGTAGCTAACACTATGTCAAATTTCTATTCTGTTCCCACATGTTCAGAGTAGAATTTATGGATCATGCAAGTGGCTGAAGTGACATGGGGGAATATTTATATTTGTATATCTTTATGCCTTTGGCTTAGATGCCTGAGTTAGCTAGCAGGTCACTTAGGACCTTGTGGGAAGACAGACATCTCCCAGCATTAACTGGACCAGAAGGCTGACCAAAATGCTCTCAAGTAAGATTTGGAGTAGCTGTTTATGCTATACAAATCCTGTGAAAAATTATGTCCCACATACTTCTGACTGTGATCAAAAACTTGAGAAATTGTCATCTGACTTGATCCACTTCACTTGGTGTACACAAATTGGAACACAAGTGAAAAGTCAAGTCTCAGCACAAAAAGGACAAAGTGTAGTTTTAGATATTGCTAGTCAAGGTGATCATTACTTTTCATCATCTTAACTTCAGTCTTCGGGCCAAGCAGCCAAGTTCAGATAAATCTATTCATGGTGATGTCTGTGATATGAGGAATTAGTTGCATTATGGAATTGTACTTTTTCTTTTCTTTTTTTAGATACGTTATGTTAGGGGGACCCTGTGCAGTGATTTGCCCAGATGCAGAGAAAGCTCTTATCAATCAGCATTTTGTTATAGTTATACTAACACTTACTATTAGGTTCGGAATGCAGATGGTCTAACACTTAGGGTAGAAAAAATGACGTCTTATGTTATTTTTAAAATTCTTAGTGCAGAAATAAATTATGATCATTGGACATAAAGGGTTCTCACTGCTATATTCACCTACTACTTTACTCAATAGCAGTTCTACAGATATGAAGACGACAGCTCACACAGCAGGATATTATTTTCCTTGAGAAAAGCTGGCAATATGTCCTTGAGATACTAAATCTGACAGAATTCAGTGGGGCATCTGTTAAGGGAGACACAAGTTCACAGTCTGGAGTACATTTTCACATACCATTATGTAGCAGAAGGTTAGCACCCCATGTAAAATCACTTTCAGCCATCCAGTCTAAAATAAATATAAGATTGTATCAGATTTGCAGAGGTGAGTGCTGACCTATTTTTTTTGGTGAGAAAAAATGTGATTGCTTCCACTTAACAAGGTTACAAAAATAGAAAAAGTAATGGGTTGAAATATATATTCTATTTTCTTTATGTTTCATGTTATTCTATGAGTATGTGAAAAAAGGACAGAATTTAGTGTAAAATGTTCAAATCTCAAATGAAGAAATCATTAGAAGTGAATGGGCTGTGTGCAATGAAATCATTACCACAACATCCTGTAGGATACAAAAAGCAGACTGGCAGTAATTACAGTCCTGCAGGAAAAATCAATAGGTGCTTCTCATGCCTTTCTGATCAAGACTGTCGCATGATATTAGCAAACTGTGAAACAATGGGTTACCCATTTAATCTTACTTGAAAGTATGAAACGTTTATCAACTCATTCATGTTCTCTATGCTTGCAAAACTCCTCAGTCTCCTGCTATGATAGTCTTTCTGACGGAATCCTGATGGAAGAACATTTCTGTTATGCTTAAAGGAATTATGTGCTGAAGAGGAAAGAGAATGAAGTGGTAATACATTTAAGCATTCAAAAGTAAAAAGAAAATATTAAATTTAAGGTACCAAAGGTATGTGTTACACCACAGGACTTAATTCTTCCCTCATCGTGGAAATGAAGACTGAATCCTCTGACTTCATTAGAGCAACACCCCATTAATCTGTAATAGTGTGAGAATCCAGTCTAAAGGATAGAACTACCCCTTGTTTTGCATTATGGCTACCAATTAAAAAAAAAAATACTTTAATCACTGTTACTCAATCATGGCCTTTCAAAACTATTCTTCAGTTCCCAAAATGTTAATGCCAAAGGGACTTCATAGTTATAGATCAGTTTGTAGTATTATGCTTAAAATTATTTCCTTTAGGGATGTCACTTGTCCTCCCTACCTGGGTACCTGCCAGGTACCTTCCCTACAGGGAAAATTAATTACTTTTTAAGGGGAAATTGAGTTGCTTTCCAAAATGGAGAGCCCAAGAAGCATATTATAAAAGTCTCTTTCAGGAACATTATATTGCTCTGTGGCTTATTTATGGCTCTATCTTTTCATATTTGACATGGCAATATAGAATACCATTTACTTACAATTCAGCTAATCTCATTTAATAAGTATATCTTGCAAAAATACATTGTTATGTCTATATGGTGCATTGACAGTTTCAGCTGCAAGTACTTAAAACACTGATTCAGTTCATCACACATGCAAAAGCTTATCTTGAATCGTATACTTAAGCTAATAACTTCTAGATAAGCCACTTAAAATTGGAATTAACTTCAAGCAACTACTTAAATGTTCTGCTCAGTCAGAATCTTTTCCTTCTTACCCTCTACCCCCATGCCCACATCAACTGCCTGAAGAGCATCAGACAAGCACAACCCTGTTCTACAACTGGGAAAACTTCAAGCCACAGGTCAAATTGAAGAACAGGAGGATATGATAAGAAAGTGTGTTACTAACTGCAATAAATAATAGAAATTACAGTCAAGCAATAAAAGCCATCAGGATTATGTAAGTTTTAGTACAGTGAAAACACTGTGAACAAGCATAAATAAATGTATTCAGTGCTTCGTGAGCCCCATTTACTTCAGATAAGTTCAGAGGCAAACAACATTTTTAAAACTGTTTAACTGTAAAAAATTGAAAACATGTTTCAAAAAACATATTTCAAATATTAAAATAAAATGACAATGATGATTCTAGCATCCACTGCAAACAACTCCTTAAGGAAAGGATGCTCCTATTTTAACACAGTTAAACATGTCCTTTATTTAGTTAATCTGTTTAAATATTTCACAAGATATCAGATATTTTCAGAAAGGCCTGGGGAAGCAACATTACATTGGCCTAGACTACTCTTATCTGGTTAGCTCTCAGTACAGTTTACTTCAGTAATTAAGACCATACAGAGTCTTATTTCTATCTGAGAATAAGAAAATGTATATCTGACCAACTTACCTGTGAACAAATTGCAGTGAAATATATGCTTGTCTTTTTAACCCAGTGCATGAAGCCATTAGAATAATCTAGCACCTAAGTCTGCATGCTGTCTAGGCTCTGTTTGCTTAGCCATAAATGCCTTCAAAATCACAAATTCTTTGTATAAGATACTAGCAGGACTAAATAAAATAGGTCCATTGCTTAATGTTCCATTTAATTTTATATGTACTGTAAACCAGACCTATACTGGATAGTCTTCTTAATTTAATTATGAGATTGTCATTCAACTTTGTCTCTGGAAATAGATACCTACTCGTTTTTATGAGCATGATTTTCATGTCTGCTAAGTATCAGCATCTCCCGAATTCATTAGAAGTTGTGGATGACCACCACACTTTTAGGTTCAAATGTTTAAAACCTGAGTGGATTGGAAACACCTGCCTCACAGCTCAAAAATTGCCCTTTGTTATTATGCCACAACAGAGTGATGTCTAGACCCAGCAATTTGTGAAGGTAACACACCATTATGGTCATCACCTATCTGCATGCTTACACGTAGACTGGCTTTGCACTACCATATATACCTCAAGCAAGTCATTATGTTAATTACAAGGCATTGTCAGGTTGCTGATTTTCAGACCAGAAGGGATCATTCTAAATAAATAACATGACCACCTGTGTAGTACAGATGATACATTTGCCCAGAAATTTCTGCATCAGACTCAAATTTTTGTTTAAGCTCAAAGGTAGCTTCTGGAAAAAAAGTCTAATAAAGCTTGTAAATGATTGTTAATAAAAGCATCAGGTGGCATGCCACCTCTAAATGCATTTTGACTTACCTTCACATCTACACCAGTGTTGTTAGGGCAATCATTACAGTGTCTCTGCTAACCTATTACATATTGCTTCATTTACTTACAGGCATAATTTAATCATCCCATTTATGATGCGTAACCCAACGCTGATGGCATTTGGGGATACACCCATCTGATTACCTTCTCTATATATGCAAGTCAGTTTCTCTTTGTGATTCAGTGCTGCTGCACTTGCAAAAAACCAACCAAACAAAAAAATCCAAGTAGTCTTCACTTCCAGCTTTCCAGAAATTTGCTTTGTATGTTTCAGGTAGATGCAACATCATTAATAAACAACTTGACATATTTGTTTATTGTAAATATGTCCTTCCAGTTCTGTGAGCTAGTTGATTCCCTGTGCAGAAGTGATATATCCCCATGCAATCAAACTAATAAACACATTAAGTTTGTGTGCCCACATTGCACACAAACAGCCTAGTATAGGTTACTGGATTAGCTTTTCCTATAAAAAAACCATCTAAACTAAGTGTTATAATAAGAAACATGTTTATACTGTAGTCATTTTGTGGACAAAGCAGTCACTTGCCTGATTTATACCTGTTGCCACTCTCTGCCCCACAGGGAGAAAGATAGGGAAGAAAACTTCTTCTTCAAAGCCGAAATCATATGACTGATACGGAATTGTTCAAAATTCCCTGCCATTACAAGTAAGTCTAAAGTAATATACATTCAGTGAATACAATGGAAGTTCAGTTACGGCTGAGAATTTTAAAAAATGTTCATGTTGTGGATAGGTGTGCAATTTGATATAGCAACAGGACTCCCTAAATCCAGTATGTGCAGCTTGCACGTCTCTCTTCTAATCATGAGTGTTGTTCAAATTGCAGCTATTGTGCCACACTACACCAAGATCATCAGCCAAGTTTACAAACTTGTTTTCCATACCTTTCTATTTCCTATATCAGTGTGTGAACTTTTGGACTTGGGAGCACATTCCAGATGTTGGGTTCAGGAACTTGTGTGAATACTTGTCATCCCCATGCTAGGGCCAAAACTCTGGGACACAGTATTCTGCTTTTCTCATCAAACTTCTGTTTTCCATAGAAAAGAGACAAAAATGTTTGATTTGTGCAAAAAACCCCAAAAACCAAACCCACAAGGAACAAAAAACTATACACTCCAATTTCTCCCAAAGACCACAAAGTCTTTCCTTGCTGAAAAACATTCTCAGTCATGTAAGCCCTGTTGGATCAGGCTGTTCATGGGACAGCTCAGGTCAAAGGCACCTCAGGAGATCTCTTGTTCAGCCTCCTGCTCAGAGCAGAACGACCTGCAAGGCCAGACAGATCACTAAGGGCTTAGTCAATTTGGCCTTGGAAATCAGTAACCATGGAAGTTGTATATCCTCGCCGGACATGTCCTCATTATGGAACAGTTTTTTTCTTATACCTGTCCATATGTTTGCTATTTCAGACAATGCCTGTTATCTCTTGTCTTGCCCCTTGTCCTTCACTTTCTTGATGCCCTCCCTGTAGGTGCTGAGGGCTGCTGCCTTCTCCTCCTGAAGTCATCCCTGCTGCAGGAGGAAGAAGCTCAGCTTCCCTCAGCCTCTCCTGACAAGGCGAATGCTGCCCTGTCAATAATAAGTGCTGAACTCAGTCCAGTTTATTTGTGTCTTCCTTATTGGAAGGCCTAAACTGGGCAGGTACCCAGTACTTAAGACAGCCCAGCAAGTGCTGTGCACATGGAGATAATCACTTCCCTAATTGACAGGCTGTGTCACAAAAGTCTGGGATGCTGTTGGCTACCTTTGTTGCCAGAGCATTCTCTTGTCTGACTCTCAGCTTGATGTCTGCCAGGATCTTCAGGGGCTCTTCTACAAAGCTGCCCCCCATCCTTGCCTGTAGTTTTTCAAGGGCCTCTTCCTAGATGAAAAGGTACAGGGATTTGCATTTGTCCTTGAATTCATTAGGCTGCTCTGAGCCCATTCGTCCAGAAGGCCCCTCTGGATGACAGCCATGACCTCAAGTATATTGGCAGTTCCCCTCGATTTACTGCCACCTGCAAACCTGATAGGAGTGCACTCCCTCCAATCCATTGCTCTGGTCAGGTGATTTGGTAGGTGTTATAGGAGGGAATGAGACAGAGGAAGAACACATCCAGCTTTCCTATTCCTTCTGTTCAGTTACCACAAGCATCCATAAAGACTGGTGACAGAAATAATAATTTTCCAGTATCTAAAGAGGCATCAAGATAGCTGGAAAAGGACTTTTTACAAGGGCAGGTAGTGATAGAACAAGGAGTAGTGGCTTCAAGCTGAAAGAGGAGAGGTTTTGATTAGATATCAGGACTAAATTCTTCACTGTGAGGGTGGTGAGGCACTGGAACAGGTTGCCCAGAGAAGTTGTGCATCCTGCATCTCTGGTAGTGTTCAAGGCCAGGCTGAATGGGGTTTGAGCAACCTGGTCTAGTGAAAGGTGTCCCTGCCCATGACCGGAGGGTTGGAACAAGATGATCTTTGAGTTCCTTTCCAACCCAAATAATTCTGACTCTATGATCCACAGCTCGCAGTTCAATGCTGACATATGTAAATGGCGGCTACCATCTCTGCTTTTTCTTTGCTTTTCAGAGACTTACCATGAACAGGAAGCAGTTTGACATTACTTTGAGAAAAGAAAGATGTTCAATACAGAACCATAGAATATAGCTTCTTTGCATCTAGTAGACAAATAATCAAGATTATGTGTGGCTTCTTGCATCATTACCTTTGCATGTATATTCAATAATAAATGTTTGAGCCATATACTTTTGCTGTTTTCCCTAAACCAAGAATTAATCTGTCCTAGACTTTGTTCTGAGTTGCATGTGCTGTGTTCTGTGCTGACCTTACAAAAATAAGACAACCAATGTCAAAGGTGGTACCAATTTTTTTCCTTGGTTTGGGTATTCTGCTAATGGCTTTGAAGAATAATTGCTAGTTCTGTGGGTGTGAACAGATACAGAAATGCAAATCTTGCTGCCTGTTTAAATTCCTAAGTAATTTCTGTATGCATTCAAATTTCTTGAGCACTTATGGTAATTTTTATAATTCCCATTAGGATGGGCTATGGCAAATTAATATTATAGACAAATCTGATCATAAACATGAGTTGAGCAGTTAGTAGCATCACTCACGTACATAAAGTTAATTCTCGGCTGAATCCGCAGGGTTGAAAATACTCTCTTTAGAAGGTCTCTGTCTCTCTATGCACAGATAATGGCACATTTTTTGCAAATTTATTGTAAATGTATGACACACACCAAAAGATTTAGTGCTTTCAGATCTAGTGATACTTCAGGTGAAACAAGTATGTGGAAATGGTTCATACAAGAAAACCTCTGGAGATCTGATAGCTGAAAGAATTCATGTTCCGTACTAGTTCAGCTTTTGTAGTCCAAAAAATGAAGGAAAAAAATTATAATTTCATAACTAATAACTTCATTCTGTAAAACATTTCAGTACTTCAGGCACAGGAGTTGTCTTACTGAAGCATGAAACATGCTTCATTGATAAAGGTTTCCCGCATTGATGAGAACTGACTAAAAAGACCATTTCAAACCACTACAGTGGAAGAAGAGGAAATTCTCTTGTTAGTATGCAAGTCCATATGGAAGGGGAAAATCTAAATCATTTTCCTATATCAGGAAAGGAGAAGACTTCTAGAAGCTACAAAGTGTGTAGTGTAAGAAAGACTGAGCTCAGATCACTTTATAGATCTAGCACTCAGCTGGTGCTTACAAGAGCAAATATTGGAGGTGGGGCTGCTGAGGTGGTGCCAGCATTATAACCTGGGCTTGAACAATAGTCAGGCTGTCTGGCAAACATATTTTGCCTCATCCTTTCAAAAATCCCTAACAATTTATGTATCAATGCCCTTCTTAAAATGAGAAGAAAATGCCTCTTAAATACTGTGTTGAGTTGTCACAAATTGCATAATTTCATGCCTTTCCCAAAGCCATGTGTAAAATAAAAATCACCTTAGTCACCTATTTCTTACAGCTGAACATTACTATAAGCAATACACACTGCAGGAGCAAGTAGAGGCTAAATCAAGTAGGTTTTGCATTGTACTAGGCCCCTTAAAGGAGAGGACAACAGAGTTCCTGCTCCAAGGAGTTTACTGCCTGAGAGACAAGACAAAACTGGCATATGCAACCAGCAGGCAGGAGAAAGCAAATCTGGGTTTTTAGCATAGATGAGCCATTTGAACAGCTATAATTTTTTCTTCTCATATTTAGGATATTTAGGATAATCATAATAAGATTTATAAGTGGCTTAAACTGCAAAAAGACCCGAAAGCCAACTCAAACCCTCAATCCAGCAACAACAGGTAACAGTTTTGTTTGGTTTTCATAATTTATCCTTAGTAAGAAAAGTATATTTAGACAATTAGCATTTCTGTTCATATCAAGTTAAAATCAAAAAGAAAATGTATTTTCAATATTTTAACAAATAAATCTTCATATCTAAAAGTATGTATTGTACGTATACTAACAATTTTAACGGTAATATTGCTACATTTACATTCTGGCATGGCTCACATTGCACTTAGGAAAGTGCAGTTAGAATTTCTCTGCAGGATTTTTTAAAACCTGCCTGTCAGTTAAGCAATGAGGAATGGATTAATCAAAATTATGATACTGATAGAATGTCCATTGGTAACAATGACTTCAGTAACAGAAGAATTATAAGTTAAGATCCATATAGATCAAACATAATGGCAGATATTCTGCAGGTTGGAATACACACATTTCATATTCTGGAACACTATTGTGTGGGTTTCTTCTCTCCCTCCACTACACCCCCTCACATCTTCCCAATACAGTGAATAATCTGAATGCTGATTTGGACATTCCTGAATTCTCAGTACCAATTTAAATGAAATCTTGTTAGAAAACTTTTGATTACTTTTAAATCAAGGATTGGTAATCCTTTCAGGAATATATCACAGACGGAAATCGGTCTTACCAACTCTGCACTTCCAGTGATGTCCTGGTTTGACAAGAATGCAGAGAGATAGAATGATGGAAGGTAGAAGTAATTATATATGGAATGATACACATTTTTTTGTATTATTAAACTTTAATAAAGTTGTTGGATAGAACATGAATTGGATCTCTTTAAGTTAATTCCTCCCTTCTTACACTAAATAAAATAGAAGGGGTTCCTGGCAATATACATTTATATTAGCATAAAAGGCTTGGATTATAGGAAGTTCCCAAGTCCACTTTGTAAGAAGAGGCATTAAATTGGAAACTGCCCATCTGAACCACTGATTTGTGTGCTGTAGATATCATTTCTGTGGTGTAAAAGGTCATTACTAAAATTAGGATGAAAACCCAGTACCCTACTGTTTTATCTTTACTCAGTGAAGGAGGTTTTACTGGATAGGGATTTCAGAGGGATAGAGGACCTTAGCTACAGCTATATCTATTCCTATGTAAAACATGATTATAATACACCAACACTAAGAATATTAGCTTAGAAAGTGTTTCGAATACATTGATTATAAAAAGGAGTGGAAAAACAAATCCTATTTAACTAGACTGTCATTTCTCATTTTTCCCTGAACAAGATTAGTATGTTAGCAACTCTACTACTGCTTTATCCCTTTCACTGTTACCTGTAATTAAACAAATGATCGCTGTAGAAAGATGATGGGATGTTCTGAATTGAACTCATCCTATTTAGCTTTACATGTCTGTGATAAAGGTGATTAAACATGAGCAAGTCATTCTGTCTTGATTTCTACCAAGTGAAAGGAAACTAATATTTTCCAGATATTCTTAGATATCTGCTTATAGAACTTGATCTTACTCACTAAACATAAAGGAAACTAAGAGTTCCCAGTAGCATACTTAAGAGTAATAAATACTATTACAGCAATAGGAATATCCTCACATTATGTCTTTGAACACTCCCACCATAACGGTGAACCTCACAGTTTCAGGATGCAGAGAATCCTTTAAGTTTTTCTAAGGTAATTTTTTGGTTTATGTTTCCTGTATACTTTTTACTCTTCAAACACCATCTGCCTCACTAAAACACATATCTGATCAAAACAGGGAAGCTGAAAGGAGACAATCTAACAAGAAATATTTAAAAAAAAAAAAAAATCCATATAGTCATGTGAAAGTTAAATTCCTTTGTAAGAATTATGAATTCTTAACTGTAGGAATTATAAATGAATATAAAGTTTAACACAAACTTCATTTAATCTTAATTGTGCTATATTAGATATGACCTTCATCTATCACAATTCTTAAATATATATTTGATGTTAAGTAAGCAAATAATAACCTTGACTTCAGGGACACAATTTACACTGAAGTTCATACACATTTTGTAGATCTGAGATGAAGTATTCAGGGAACAGAATCTAGAGGATAAAACCAGGCAAAACTTTGTTACTTTTCCATAAAATTAACCTCTGCTCTATTAGTTGCTTAGCTAATGGAATGATCAATAACTATTTAAAGTTTTACCCAGGTTAATCATTGCACAGAAACAAGCTGCAGATTAAGTGAAATGCCTGCCTGCACTTTTCACACAGGTAGAGATAAAAACCTTCAACTGTGACATTTAAATTAGTGAACCAAAGTTGAGAATAAACAGTCCTGTAAGTGGAAAGCTTTTCCTAACACTTTCCACCCCTCCTCAAATACAACATCAGTAAAGCTTATCTTACAGGCTTATCATATAGCCACTTTATTTTTTTCCAGTCAGTAGACTTTTACACCACTAGTGACAGCTCCTCCTTATGTAAATGGTCACATTTAAATTACTTCTAAAACTCTGTTAAAAGAATAGCTTTCTATTTTAATTATAGTGTCAGACATTCTTCTATTTTCTTTCCTTCTCATGTTCATCCTGACTACTTACATCTCACATATTCTGAATTTCTGAGTTCTGTCCCACTTAAACCTTTTTATTATTTAGTAAAGTGATTTCCTAGCTATTGTTTTCTTACCTTGTTTTGATTCTTTTAAATCCTTTGAAAAGAGAAAATAATGTGCCAAATAAAATCTATGGCATCGTATTGGGAATGTCTAAACAATATGATATTATAGTTCTCTGTAGAATTCACAGTAAGTCAGACATAGAACTCTGACAAAAATTTTCTCATAAATGTAAAAGTAATTATGTTAATGGCAGGACATGAAGCTGTTCTGATGAGTGTGTTTTATTTGGAACAACACAGTTTAGGACTTAGTACCAATTTTCTTCAGGATATTGTAGCTGGGATTGCATTGAAGTTATTTCCAGTTTTTTGCTACAAAAGGGAGAGTATTGAGTAAAACAGAGAAGAACAGAAACAAAATCTTCAACTCAGACTCAGGACCCTTGAGGATATTTTGTGCGTTTATTTGGGCTACCCTGCATTCTTCAGGTACAGGGGTCTAAATCCTGAAAAGGATGAGGGACTAACTAATGGAATCAAGTACTCATCAATTTTTAGGGTCTGACCACTCTTAAAATGTAAATTGCAAACAGTGTCTTGACTGCAAACCCGTTAAAGGATATCTCCTTTCATTGGCATGGCCCTGAAATGAACAAATCTTTGAATGGTTATATCCCCTGGTTTTGGGTATCCTACAGGACAGAAACCACAGGCAAAAAGCTGGACAGACCAGCTTTAAAAGAGTTGGGACGAGCTCTAGCAGTTTCAGGAAGAGAAGTGACAAATAAAAATTGACACTCTCAGGGACACTACAATTATTTTATTCATGGAACATCTGGGACTGTCTAGTGCAGCTGCAAGAACAAGAAATGTTAATTGAGTGATCAGTCATGGCTCCCAGTGAGTCACGCTAACAAAGACATTGTAGAATAGCAGCAAAGGCTTCTGCAAATCAGTTAAGAAGTTTGAGATAGACTTGTTTTCTTCCTTCTCAAGTGTTATCTAAGTTTGGTGGTAATTTTAATGTCTTTATCTTAATAGAGGAGAATAAATAATTTTAAAACAATGAAGCAGTGAATCTCTGTGAAGAATACTCACAGAATTTGTTTTCTTTTGTGGCTTTTACCACAGTTCAGGATAACAGGTGTCACTATTTTTACTTTCAAATGTAGATAAATCTAGAAAATCTATACACATTGAGTAGGCAGTCAGTATTGTCAAAAAATCCTCCATTATGTCAGTAGAGGTTTGCATGGTATTTTCAATAAGAACAAACCTCTAGTGAATTTTGATATTTTTCCTATGTGGTTTGTGGAATGAAGATACTTTTCCTTTATTCTGAAATAATTTTTGAACTCTGTGGAATCTGACATTTCTGATTTTAGCAGGAAAACTCAATTGCCTTTCCTGTTTAAAACAAGCATGTAGAAGTCACTCTTCTCTGATCATTTTAATAGTTTCTATACCATGCAAGGACACTACCCTTTCTAAAAAGCAGAGTTATTAAAGTTTGTATGCGCCTGATAGACGAGAGATTCAGATTCAAATATAGAGCCTGCTTGATCTGAACCAGATACTGAACCAGAAGTTCCTGCCTGAAATGTATTGCAACTAACTGTGTCAAAAACCTTTTGACAGGAACTTTCTGTAAACTCTTCCCATGAAGAGAGGCACAGAAATTGCAGTGAGTAGATTTTCCTGAAGACTTTAACTATCTATGGAGAATGAAGAAACTTGAAAAGGAGAAATATGGCAAATCAGAATATCCTGTGATTTTTTTCAAATGGCCACTCACTTGCAAAGTGAAATTTTCATTTCTCTCAAGCAAAGGGTCAAGCAAGATAGGATTTGAGCTTTGCTCTCTAAAATATGATTTCTATAATATTTTGTATTCCAATATTTTCGTTTGAATAACATGGGTTAGGAATCTTGAATTTGAATCTTTATCTGATGTTACAATGTTAGATAGTAGCAGAAGATGGAAAACATGATTCATATTTTTGTTTCATTTTTCAGTTTGTAAAACTGAAATATTAATTTCAGCCTCCTTTGTAGAGTGTGTTGAAGTCACTGGATTAATACTCCATTTCTTTGATCTTTCTGTTGACACATTGAATCTCTATCAAGTTAATCAACTCCAATATATTATTTTAGGTGTCCTGCACTCAAGCTGCTGTCATATTAACTGTGTGTCACACCTCTGTCCAATGGTCAAAAAAATCCCCCACAAAATATCAAGTCTTTGAAAATGAGGACAACATAAGAAAAAACCAGGTGAATAAACACTTCCTTTTGCCCAGGCTTATAGTTTAAGCTTTTGCTTAACCTTGCATTCTATTTATTTATTTAGTGTTGCCCAGGAGGGACCCCCAGGCACAAAAGCAAGAGTAAAGCCCATTCAAGAAGCACTGATTACTCACGTTTTGTTCCACTGCTTCATTTGCCATCGTGTCACATACTCATCCACATGGTTATAAGCATTCTTCCATGGTTTCCTTCTCCTTGGAGGCCTTGATAACTTACACAGTAAGGAATGCTTTAAACCGCACAAGATTAGGATGCCTGCATCACACTCAAAAGCCTAAAGATATTGTTTTGATATCACTGCTTGTCTCCAGCAGCATGTATTTCTACTAACAGCTTAAAGTCCTAGATCCTAACGGTGACTCAAAAATATAATAAAAATGCATCCTGAAGTAAATCCTGTTTTCAGTAGACCCACACGTGTCATTCACTGTCATTAATGCATACGTTATATAGAGCATGTATACAATATTGCAATTCTTCCTTGTCCAAACCCTTCCTGACCATGGTGGATGAAGTAGCACAGTTCACGACTATGGTAGTTTGCATGATTTTCTTGTCATGGAGCCTAAGTGAGTTTGGTAGTACTAAAATTGACCATTTCATTTGTAACTACATTGGTGCAAGACAGGAGATGCAATCTTATTTTACTACAGTAGTATAATCTCTGCCTTATTTATTTCAGTTGGAATCCACATAAATATAGGTGCTATCATTAGAGAGCAGTTTTTGCATGACCAGAGCCAAAACTGCTTAAATATCTTCAAAAATGATCCTTAGCAAATTGTTCAATTAATGTTTGTTACTACTTTTCAAATACATTACTTAATGAACAGTATTTGATTAGGTACATTTGTATATAAAGCAAGTTATTTTAAATAATTTATTCAGTGCAGAGAAGATGATTTTCACTAAATAATGTATTTAGTGCAAAAATATCCACCCAGCTTGTAGGATAACCATTTCTCATGCTTCAGTACTTCATCCACATGCCAAAACTGCTATGAACTGGAAGAGGTCCCACCACAGGTAATCAGCTGGCCACAGGTTCAACTGAGTTCCCTTATCGGACTTGGTTTGTTTTCTGCAACAATTTGTCTATCTTGCAGCTGTAATAAGGCAATGGTTTATATTCAGCAGGTACAGAGTTTAAGAACAAGTTATCAGCAGATTAGTTGAACTTAGTGAGAGGGTCAACAGCTAACTGCTACTTTTCCGAGAGTTTATATTTGCTTTTCTCCTGGCATAGTTCTACCAAGTGTGCTACAGCCTTGTGCTGGTTTTGAGTGGAGCAGAGTAAACTTTCTTCACAGTAGCTAGTATGGGACTATGCTTTGGATTTGTGCTGGAAACAGTGTTGGTAACACAGGGATGTTTTCACTGTTGCTGAGCAGCACTTGCACAGAGTCAAGGCCTTTTCTGTTTCCCACACCACCCCACCATCAAGTGGACTGGGGGTGCACAAGCAGTTGGGAGGGAAGACAGCCAGGACAGCTGACCCCAACTGACCCAAGGGATATTCCAGACCATATGGAATCATGCTCAGCATATAGAGCTGGGGGAAGAAGAAGAAGTGATGGCATTTATCTTCCCAAGTAACCATTACGCGTGGTGGGACCCTGCTGAACGCCTGCCTGCCCATGGCAAATTAATTAATGCCTTGTTTTGCTTTTCTTGCACACATGGCTTTTGCTTTACCTATCAAAAGGTCTTTATCTCAACCCATGAGTTTTCTTACTTTCATCCCTCTGACTCTCTCTCCCATCCCACCAGGAAGGAAGTGAGTGAATGGCTGTGTGATGCTGAGTTGATGGCTGGGATCAAACCACTACAAGCTTCAATGGCCACAACTGTGCAATGCAATGCCAAAGTGATATTTGTCATAAATGTTTAATAATGGTTTGTGTTTCTGGCCTAACATGCCCAGGAAAAAAAAAAAAGAATAAAACTGATTAGAAAATTAATTGTACAGTAAACACCAGCTCTGTATTAGTGAAAATTAACACATAGGATTAGTTATAATCCCGTTAGTAAACCCAATTAGTTTTTTATTGTTATATAAGGTCTCATCCTCATTAGTGTTATTTATCACATATTACAATAGCATAAAGATGCTTATCAAAATCAGGAACGTATTTTATCAAGTAAAATAGAGATACTTCTTCAAGAGCATTGTGTTTCATTTAGCCTCAGACTGCTTCAGCTTTTCATAGAATTTGGTGTTTGCATGGTATTTTAAAATTCCTTCAATGGCTGGGTATCAACATTTGCCTGAAATCTCGATATTATTGGAAAGAAGAGCAAAATGACTGTCATATGACTTCTCAGTGAACCGGTATCTCGGGTTACTTCTATGGTTATTTACTCTTCATGTGAGCCCATCAAAAATTCTTTATAGCAGGTTTTGTCTTCCATAAATCTATAAAATTTTGTCTACTATAAATCAGTGTATTTTTATCAGTCTGTCAAATATGAACATGCACTGTTCTCTTTCTGGGAATGGAGTAGCCCACTAATGTCTGGATTCAGCTTCAAGTTTTCTGGAGTACAAATCAAAACCGAGATTTCTAGCAAAGTGTTTGGAATATCCCTGACCAATTTATACTACAGGCATAGCAGAAATTTCATGCATTTCCAAAAGAAGTCTGTACTTTTGGTACATGTCCCCATCACCCTGTTCTTAGCTTTACATATTCTAGTCATCTTGCATGTTTTGTGCTACCAAAACTCTCTTTATTGCTTATCAACATCTATTTAGGCCATTTACGGTGTTTCTCTTCGTGCAGCAACACGATTTCTGTGTCACAGTATCACAAGGGCAAAGAGATTGTTCTCAGTGTGACAGCCGCAGTTTTCTTCATGACAAGTCACTGCTCTTATGCTGCTGAGACCTTCTAAAGCAGATGCCCTTCCTCACCTCCTTAGCTCTGGAAGAACCTATTCTAGGGGTTTTGTTTATTAAAATAAGGCTTCATAAAACTGCTGAAGCATCTGTGGCCAAGCTAGGGAATGGTTGCTTCAGAGAACTGTTATTTTAGTCTGCACCGATCAACAGATTTGAAAGACGGATGTGCTGGTGGGAGTTTTGCTGACTCCTACCAACATGAGTGAAGCTTTAACCACTCCTAAGTTCCTGTTCCCATAGCAGAATCAATAAAACATGTCCACACCGCAGCAGGGCCGGAGTGTAGCCTGAAGCTATAGCTGAAGCCATTACTGAAGGTAGATTTGAATTTATATGCTGGGTTATAATCTGTGGTGGCTGAGGTGCTGACATTAATTTCTGTCTTCTGAGGACGTTACTGATGCAGAAGCCTCTGAGAGACCACTAGAAAAGGCTTAGAGCAGAAACACCACAACTCTATTCCTAAAGGTAGCAGTATTTGTATGTAAGGGTCTTTAGATGTACAGGTGAGCCCTTAGAAATAAAGCAGAATATTTTTGCCCATAACTGCTCCTTTTTCAGAATGAATGCATACAATCTAAGAAATTATATGATATAGTCTTCATTTACACCACTCCAAAAAACCTGTTATTCCATTATGATTACAATAGGAAACTAATTTAACTATTTATTATGTTCTACCAAGAACAGAATAATTTCAGGAGTAAATTCTTTAGTTTCCTGCATACTTTTGTGGACACAATTAGTATTTTTTTGATGTAGCTCAAAATTATTTCCTTGGCTAAGGATTTTGTGGTTTTTTTAGAATTTATCTTTCACTTGTTATGCTAAAACTAATGTTTCTTCTGCCATGTATGAATTTACTCTACTGTTTGTGATGCTTTCAACATTACTGTTGAGATTATTAAAAAAAGCAAGCAAGCAACCAACCAAACACCCCAAAAAACCCACTTCCTGGAGTTGTATGCAGTTAAAGCTTATTCATGGAAGTTGCACACTTTCTCAACACATTCACTGTCTTGAAAATAATGCAATTATCTCTTTCTATCAAAAAGCTATTTTTACTAAGTTGTTATACTTTATTCATAATATCAGGCTTAGAAAAGACAATATTGCAGCTCTTAGAATTGAATTTGCTGCAGTGTTCCACTTCTCATGAGAATTGATGTCACGAGATGCAATAGCCCATCAAATTTTTGGCCATGTTGCAAAATCAGTATGTCTTGCAGATCCTCTGCAAAATGACGTAAACCATAATGTTCTGATCATTTTACAGTGTCCATCGCCCCTCCCTTCCCTCCTTCCTTCCTTCC